>CM070034.1:24361185-24384870 GCA_036250615.1 Ptychadena robeensis | reverse complement strand
TGTGCCATACTGATAGACTCATACCCAAAATGTGCCATGCTGATAGACTCCTACCCAAAAAGACTGAGAGTGCTGCAATAACATCAAAACACTGTATTATACTGTTTATGCTGTGTATGCCATATATTGTTGTGTGTCTCCCTGACAAGGGTTGACCTGTTGTTTACGAAAATCTGGGACCATGACTCATGTCTGGGTGTATACTTATTCCTTCCCTCCAAAATGTAACAAATATAGTCCAGCCCAGCCAGGCCTTATGCCAGCCCCATTCCTAGGACATAAATAGAAGTCCGTTAGAAGTTTCTGGGCTTTTTCCTGATTCTCCAGAAGAGGACTACAGGCTTTTTCCTGTGCTTCTTCCTGCTCTCATTGGATTGTACCTGGCTTCTCCCTGCTTCTCCAGAAGAGAACTACAGGCCTCCAGCGTTACACCCTGGAGAAGGTCCACAGCACCCAGCCATCTTGGTCCAGCCGCTCGTGCAACAGCAGTTTGTAAGTTATTCCCTATGCCTGAACCTCATCCCTGCCTCTGGGTGATGGTTAAAGTGTGTAAATATTCCTAAATAAACTGTAAATAGCCCCCACCTGCTGGCGTGGACCTGGAGTTATTTGGGCTGCAAGCAGAACCTGGTAATCAGCTATAAGTCATGGACCTTAAGAATCTGGCTGCATGAATGGTTACACACACATCACTTGCGCGCCGCTACAGTACATGATACTGCAATGTAAACGATACTAGTGTGAAATGGTCCTCAATTTGAAACTGTGTAGTTTGAATGGGGAGGGGGGACTCAATAATATTCCTATCTAGAATAGGGGGACCCTGCAGGGAAAGTTTGGGAACCACTGATCTACAACAACTCCACACGGACCACCTAACTCAGAAATATTGCTTTCGGTGAGCTTTTTAAAGAAATTCTGAAGCTATCAGCGACAACTACAGAAATCTGATTTCCATTAAAGGTGTGAAGAGCTTTCAGCAATGAACAATTCCACTTTGCAGCTTTGCGGCATTCAAAACTGAGCTCTAGTCAAGATTCATATCTAATATTTATTTAACATCTGAGTAATTTTTCAATGTCTGCCTTTATTGTGTCTGCTTATAATCATCAATCATCTATAAACTCTCTTTCATTGTCATTGGTCATTTATATCTATTCTCTTCATGACAGGCAAGCAAAAACACAATCAGATCCTACAGCGGGTGCTGATTTTTGTAATTACTCTTTATTCAGAGATTGCTACCCAACCTTTCCCTCACTCATCACAAACTTCTCTCTTTACTCTGTGCAATCTCACTGCATCTCAGCTGAAGTACATGTGACAAAGATTATATTTTATTTCTTAAAGTTGACCTCTAGGATGAAGGTCTCTTTGAACCCAATTGTTACCCATTCCAATCAAATCCCATAAACCCCCATATGTTATTTTAATTATAAAGACACCAACATAAAAGTAAGCATGTATCACCAAGCCAGTTATTTAAGAATGTTCTAGGCCCTAGGTGCCCAACCTGCGGCCCGGGGCCTGCATGTGGCCCTTTGGGCATTGTTCGGCGGCCCCCCTTGGTCCTCCACATGCAGCCCCCAAAATGTAAATATTAATGCATAGGAACTCACCTGTGAAGTGGTCACATGCTGACCCGGCTTTCCTTATCAACTTTGGAGGTCCTACATCAGTAAAATTGTCAATGTTGATCGGGGAAATTAGGTCTACATGTGACCACTGCTCCCAGGGGCAGGAGGGGGGTGTGTGCTGTCAGCTTTTGACTGCCTGTTGGGAGCTGGTCCACCGCCTTCTGAGATATGTGGATGGTGGGGGGTCTGGATTGATATTATGTGCGGCCCTATAGTGATGCCGAGGGCCACACTTGTGGCCCTCCATATCAACTCAGTTGCCCACCACTGTTCTAGGCAGTATAAGTGACCTGAAAGTTGAAGTAGACATATCTGCAGGTGGCGACAAGGGAGTTCTCATCTTCCATGTCACCTTTTATGGGGCAGTCTGGGTGAAAGAAGCTCACCAGCGTCACGCATCACCTTTCGGCCAGACTCTCCCTCCCTCGCTCCCTTGATCTGGTGTCCCCCCCTTACGGTTATTCGTTGGTTTAATTCCTGCCCTAATGCTTTGTTTTTTCAACAGGTGCTTGGGGTAGACATATATGAAGGTCAGTGTGGTGACGTCCTCATGGTGGGGCAGTCAGTTTTGGTACCCTAAGTGTGTACAAGGGTCAATGACCCAATGGTAGCAGTACGGGTGTTGGACCCACCCCGTTCGCCAGCAAGAAGGAGCTTACTATTCTTCCACTGGCAGGATCAGGAGCAGTAAGATCCTGCCAGAGGAAGAATCTTTTCACTCAAGACCGGGTTAAAAACCCGGTCTTCCAGTGAAAATTTGGCTCCGAAAACCAAAGATAGTCAGTGACGTCACATTTGGCAATCAGAACCAGGAACTATGCGTTCCAGGTGCTGATTGTGACTTCACTGACGTCACTTCCGGTTTTCCCAATTCAAATTACCTGCCAATAGGCAGGGAATTTTAATCCGTCGCGAACAGGCGGACGTCTGACTTTTTTTCGTGAACCTAGCCTAGTTCGCCCATCACAAGCAACCTGCCTTAAAAGCTCAATGGGTACTAAAATTATCCCTGATGCCCTCAGGATGCCATATACCAAACATACAATTGGGTAATTGACCCTTGTAAGTGCTCAGGGTTCCAACCAAAGTGACTGCCCTATCATCAGGACATCACAACACCAACCTCTCCGTACTTCTATCCAAGGACACTGCCAGGGACCTGCCCGCTGTGACTGGTCTCTGCAAAAGAAAAACCTATGAGCCCAAGCAAAGACAAAACTGTTAATTAAGTCCATGTGTCAAGGAACCCACTGTTATATCAAGGAAAGGAGATTCCGACGGAGAAAAGGGGAATAAGCCCTTCTGTCCCAGACCTTTAAGGGAGGTACAAGGTGGGGGGGTCAGAGTACAAACAAGCTATCAGAAGGGCGATGTTAAAGTGTAGTCATCACTAAGCCAGGTAAGGGAAGGCGGCAGACAGAGAATATTTGGAAACAAAGCAAGGTCTGATTTTTTATTAAAAACCCAGCAGTAGGCATCATCATAGGCAACAAAGCTATGCAGCCTCCAAGTTTAAATAGGAAAACGGAAAGCCGCTCCCACGAAACTCAAGGCCCCGGTGACTCAGTTCCTCCACTTGTTGGCTTTCTCTGGTGCCCAGGTAGGTACAGTCCCAGCTATCTCCTTGGCGGACAGCGTCGGCAATGCTTGTGGGAGTCTCCAGCCAGAGCCGTCCACTGTTGGCGCTAGCTCCATATCAAGCATGTTGTCTTGCCTGGGAGCCACCTGCATGCTCCGTTCCTTCTCCTCGAGAGGCCTGGGGTCTGAAACAACCGCACTGGCACCTGCTTTCACCACCAGCACTCACTTCCTGTCCGGAGACCACTTTTGTAAGCTCAGCTCCAGAGCTCCCTCTAGTGGCCCGGCTGAACCCCTCACATACCTAATGGGTGAAGTGGTTCACCTGGGAAGTCATTCTGATCTCCCTATTCCTGCAGGAGGTGGATATGAAAACCTGGCGTGGTTCAGCATTTAGCAGCTGCGGTGCCAACAGTGGTCAGAGTGGTCTACATGGCGACTATGGAAGGAGAGGTGGGAATGGGCATACACCGGCATACACCAAAGGCAAGACACATAAAAGATTAAATACTGTTTTAAGAATTGTTATTGGCTCCACATGCATCTGCATGTTCTACAAAGCTGGAAATATATTTTAATACACGTGCAAACAATCACAGTTTCGTCATTAACGCTTCTCCATGAAAGATCCAAACCATCTGCCAAAATGAGAAACTAGATAACACAGCAGATCTTCCCTAACAAATTTATTACAATGTTACATGTTCCCCGGGCTGGCTCTCTACCAGATGCTGTTCCTTTTCTTTACTGTGTTTATTGAGTGATACGCTGTTCTCCATGTAGAAAGGGAGAACCTTCCAGAAAACAGTTGGGTTGATATTTTTAAAGCTGGACTCAAAATGTGCCGTGGCTTAAAGCCAAAGAAGGTTCTAGGAATAAAACAAGAAAATCCCAGCAGGACTCGAGTGGGAGAGATATTTTTAAACACAGAGATACAAACCACTTCAAAGAACTGATCCAAACCCCCACCATGGACCAACAGCTCTTCTCTCTGTCTAAATATACTTCTGTATTCTTTGCGAGGAAGGGCTCTTCTATTTGTGCTCATGTTGTCAAGTTTTCATGTTGTTTTTGTGCTGCGCAAATCTACTGCGGTATACTCTTAACCCTGCTTCGTTCTCGCTCTTGCTTTCTCTCTCTTTGTATATTGGCTGAAATGTTTAAAGTATACCTAAGGGGTATAATATGCTATCGTAACTCTCATTCCTGAATTCTAGTGCTGGAATGGACATTTATATATTTATTTTAATAAATCAGCCAACCGCTATAAAAGCTCATCATCCATCAACCCTCTTACTGAAAAGGTTTAATAACCATACATGTAGCAGGTCACATTATCACTGGTCTATAGCAATACATTCAATCAGCAGTGATGAGCGGCATGGGCAATGTTCAAATTTGCGTTATTTTGCGAATAATTCTGATTATTCTAAATATTCGATATTCACCAATTGAGTGTATGGGCATTAGTGTTGTGCAGCATATTGTATATTCAAATTCGCATAATTTAGCAAATATACAAAGGAACATTAAAAATTCGTAAAATTCTATTTGACTTTATTCATCCATTGCACACCTGTTCGCAATGATTTGCGATGCAGCTTTACAGCTTCTCTTCTTCATTCCGTGATCTTAGTACCAGTACGAGCACTGTGTGTATTGCGCATATCCATTCAGAGTGCGCACAAATATGCGCGATGTGTGCCGGTTAACAATGTTAAAGCATACTATGACGAATATCCACCATTGAGTATATCCGAGCACACATTTGCAAAATATTGCGAATTCTCGAATGTCGGATATTCGTTTAATATATTCCAATTTCGAATATTCTCACTCAACACTAATGGGCATACAATGCAGTTTATTGGTATACATTACATACATTGCAGTGTATTGGTATACATTACATACATTACATACAATACATTTCATACATTACAGTGTATGGGCATACTTTACATTCATACATTACATACAATACATTACATACATTACATACATTACAGTGTATGGGCATACATTACATACATACATAATATACAATACATTACATACATTACATACATTGCAGTGTTTGGGCATACATTACATACATACATACATTACATACAATACATTACATACATTGCAGTGTATGGGCATACATAATATACAATACATTATATTCAATACATTACATAAATTACAGTGTATGGGCATACATTACATAAATTACAGTGTATGGGCATACATTACATACATACATTATATTCAATACATTACATATATTGCAGTGTATGGGCATACATTACATACATACATTACATACAATACATTACATACATTATATACATTATATTGAAAATATATTCGCAATTATAACCGCATCGCAATAACCTTCAAAATACATGTGGTATTTATTTTTGCATTGTGAATATAAAAACACAATGAATGGCCATAAGCTTGCAAAAGCACAACATTGCGAATATTGTAAATTGCAAATAGCAAAAAATGGCATATTCGCAAAATTTGGGAATTTTCAAATAGCCGATATTTGGCAAATCTATTTGGAATTCGAATATTCTAGCTCAACACTAATAATGAATGGTGAACATTAGTGATGAGTGGCATAGGTAATATTTGAATTTGCAATATTTCCAGAATAATTCTACTAGAATATGATTCAATATTTGCAAATATTCGCAATTGGAGTGTATTTCCATGAATTGCGAAAATTCATGGACAGCTTCCCCATCCAAAATAAATTCTGGCAGACAAAGGGTGCGTGGACGACTCTTGCCACAACCGGCTGTGCATGATGCCTTTGTTCTGCTGAGAAATCAACAGAAAAACGAGACGTCTATGGCCAGCTTTACACATAAGTTACAAATTGGTGTCATCACGTCCCCTTTACAAGCATAAAAGGCGAAACGTTAACTATTGAAAACTATTATATAGTGACATTTAGTGGCCATATGTGTTACTGACATTATTTAACCCTTGTCTTCCAAGGGTTAAATAATGGAAGTAATACATATAGCCACTAGGTGTCACTATATAACAATTTTCAATAGTTAACTTTAACTACAGAGCAGGAGGGTATTTTTTATAGGAATTTGCATTTTTAATTTGTAATAATTCTTTCATTCCCAGTACGACTGAGGCTCCACTAATGCAGTTACCCGCAGGTTCTTTTTCTTTCTTTTAAGTCCATTAATGTGAAACTAAAGAATGCGCTGTCACCGCTCCCAAATCTCCCTAGTGGATCCTCAGCCTACCAATGGAGGGGTTTTTCTCCTCAGTGGGGACAAAGACAGGCACGGATGGATTTTATGTTCCATTCCCAAATGATTGATTGCTGCGCGTGTTCCCAGTTATCTATCTGTGAACGAGGAATTCATGAATTGACTGTGCAAACCCTTGTTCAATCAATCCCGCTTAAAGAAGTTATGATCGAACAGGGAACCAACATGTTGGTAAATCCAGGGTCCTCATTGAAAGTATTGACTGGGAATAAATTGCGCAAAGTGGTGCGCATTGATTCCTTACATCACCACGCCACGATCACACATCGATTGGACAGTTATTGATCCGTGTGTGGGGGGCATAATACTTCCATAATCAATCAGTCATTAAAAAAGCTGGCCATACACCTTTAGTTTTCTCTGTCAGATATATTTAGATCTACCAACAACTATGTAGTGCCTGGCCCTCTGCGATTGAACACAGGTAGACTTGATGGTTTAGAGAGTCCCTCATATTACATGGTTTTGGTAAAACAAAAGGTGATCTAAAGGAAATCTAAAGGTGTATGGGGGTCCCTTATGTATATGGAGGTCAGCCAGAAATATACGCTCAATAAATTGGACAAGTGTTTGTCCTGCAAATACAAATTCCTTTCTATTAGGGCTTTCCACAAGTCCTTTTCCAAAACTCATTTGGTACAAAACTTCGAAGAAAGTGAAAAATAACATTTTATATCTACCAAGAACATTGGACATTGAGATGCGATCCGGCACACGGGCCAAAGGAGTCACCGGGTCACAGGCCTGAAGCAAATAACAAACGCACTGCAGTCTAGACTGAAGGTGTTTATAAATATAACTCTACTGGTGAACGACGCTCAGAGCGGAGTTGTTCCTAAAATTACAACAATCCTTAAATTGCCTCTTCACATTTGTTGTCGCACAGAAACTCGAGTTAAACACAGCGTTTAGGGAC
Organism: Ptychadena robeensis; assembly: GCA_036250615.1. Lineage (NCBI taxonomy): Eukaryota > Metazoa > Chordata > Amphibia > Anura > Ptychadenidae > Ptychadena > Ptychadena robeensis. The sequence goes on along the minus strand of CM070034.1, from coordinate 24,377,452 downwards.
TTCATAATTTACAGAATCCCCTCCTGTGTTGTCCAAGCAACCATTTCTCTTTTTTAGACAGCAGCACGGCAAACAAGAAGAAAATAAAGTTCTAGTTGTCTCTAGTTTTGAATTTTTCGTAAAATGGAATAGGCAAATCTATAAGTCACAAAACAATGGGACCATTATTACAATATATTATTATTTGATCAAATACTTAAAGCAAACCTCTTTATAGCTGTTAAGCTTTCTACCCTCAACACTAGAATTGGCAATAACTAGATAAAATATCCGATAAATATAAACATACCTGTCAGATGTAAAAGTGAATTGTCCCACTTCGCCCCTCCCAGTCCATAACATTCTTTGAAATTGACGGTAGAGGGGAATTTGAGAAGGAAGCTCCAGCCATTCCCAAGTCCCAAGGGAGGACTCTTTCTGCTAGAACATGCTATAAACTGGCATTTACTTGGGAGTAGAGATGGTCGAATTTTTCGACTAGCTGACTTTCTGAGCTGATTGCAAAGCCTCTGGGCATGGTATAATCACCAAACTTGCTGGAGATGTAGAGAAGGGTTGTGGGAACATTTGAAAAAAAAAACTTTTGAACTTAATGTGTGCAAAAACTATTTGTGTTAGAGCAAAACTTTTTTGTAGTATACCACCAACTCTTCTCTACATCTCCAGCAAGTTTGGTGATGATACCATGCTCAGGGGCTTTGCAAATAGCTTGAAATCGTCAAAATGGTTAAAAAAAATTCAACCATCTCTACTTGGGAGAAGGGGCAATTCTAATAGCTGATCACTTAAGCTGGCCATACACATTGTGATCTGCGGCTGATTGGTCGATTATTCGACTGCTGTGCACGGGCAATTATTTGACCATTCGGCCTTGGATTGCAGCTGCCCACCTTGAGCGGTTGGTCCAAAAGGGGCGAAATCTCACAGAAATCATCCAGGATGCCTGTGTGATCCACTTACATTGGATGGGGACCTTTGATCCCCCTCCAAAGAATCCTGCTTGAATTGCTGTGTTGGCGGCGAGTCTCGCGATTTCCGTTTTGCTGGCGACCGCAAGCAGCATGGTGACATGGTGATTGATTGCCGCCAAAATTAACGGGGGTCTAAACGCGTATGGCTGGAGAGACTCAAAGAGAGACTAAACATTTGTTTATATAGCGCCAACATATTCATCTCTCACTGAATCTCTAGGCCGTCAGCACTGCCTCCTCTCTGCTCACTCTCTTTGGTTTCCTCCCCAAAATATTTCTGTGTCTTATGGTACAGCAAAGCTGGGTACCAGGGTATGTCACCACCCTGTGATTGATCGCGGGGCAATCGAACTGTAATCAATGTGCACCACATGGGCACATCAACATCCCCCGTATCTGTGCAACTCCTTAGCCGGAGAAGCAGAGCGTCAGCCACCCTGTGCCCCCCCACGCCACAGAGACATGCTGACCACACCCCCTGCAGCTAGCTGATCACAGCCTCTGTGTGCCGTGCAGCTGGCAGCACATCCATAACATTGAATGGAGACCTGCTATCCCCATTCAAAGAAATGGATATTGACCAAGGTTTTCCAACATGGAAACATGTTTGGTCGAGTTCTTTCGAGCAGGATCCGTTGATCCTGCTCAAAGGAACCGTGAATGGCTCAAATGAAGAAACAGATTAGAGCAACGTTGGGTATTGTGAGCGTGCACGCCACCTGATGTTGCTCTTATCTGTTTCTTCATCGAGCTGTGTGTGCCTGGCTTAAGTCTTAACATGTACAGAAAACGGCAACTGCAGCCCCTGAACATAGTATCATCACCACAATTGTTAGAATTGTAGAAAAGAGTTGTGGGAACATTACCAAAAAAGTATTGTCCTACCACATGTAATTTTTGCATAAAAAAGTCAAAATGTTTCAAGTTAAACTTTCAACCTAAATTTTAACTTTTCTGTAGCATTCCCAAATCTTAAGCTATTGTGATGCTGATACCTTGTTCAGGTGAAATTAACTCCCAAATAACCAGGCAGTGCAAGGAGCCAATCAGTTCACATGCCATTAGAGTAAATGGTTTTGACATCTAGTGGCAGAAAAAAGTACTGCAGGTTAAATATTTGGTTGAAAGATGAATATGTTTAGCATACATCTGTTTTACTTTATTTAAATTGGGCTGTCCTTTTTTTTATTTAACTTTTTGTTGAATTTCTTTTTAAAACATATTCTATTTACTATAAATTTATGTAGCATAAAGTACCCAGAGGAGGACATCAGCTCGCTTGTAGCTGAGTTGTGGATTCTTAGCTATCTCTAAATTTAGAAAGCCATTTGTAGTTCATTTCTAGGTGAATTAACGTTACTTTTAATTAGCGATACCTGTTAACTACCCATAATGGTTCTTAATTAACATTTTCTACTAATAATTTTCTTCTTGCACATGCGTGCGCTTATTTGAACGGCAGAAGTTTTTTTAGGCTTAAACATGAACGTGGATTAGGTTGCAAAAGTAGAAAAGCAAACAAAATCCACTGTGAGAAAAGTGTCCATATTTCTTTGCGGTGGTTATAGAAATAAAAACAAGCGAGTAAAGAATTACATATCAAACATGTAAAGACTACCATATAGAAATAAAGAATAAACTAAAACAATATACAGAGTCACCGCGCAGTGTGACGCGCGGTGTTGCCCAAAACAGCTCCCAAACAGGGGGTGTGCACTATGGACACGCCAACGTGCCCATAACACCCTCCACGGTTGTTGGGGAAGCAAAATGTAGACTCAGCCTTACTTAGTTGTAGTGTCCGGTCGGCCAGGTTGTGGTGTAGAATGCAGGGTATGGTATTGGAGCCAACTGGTCCATCTGGTGATAGAAGATTTTAAAGAGTCAAGTGCCATGTAAGTAAGTTGGTCCATTTTTGGTTTTACGATCAGTTTTCTGAAACCATTCTGCCAGAGTAGGTGTTCTGGGTTGTTTCAAATAGAGGGGAATAAGAAGTTTAGCTGCATTGAGTAAATGGAACGGCAAGCGATGTGGTTATGGAGTAGGAAGCAGGCAGATGAGAAAGTAAATACAACACCAGTCATTTTTTTTATGACGTCTCAAACTTGAGACCAAAAGTGATGTATTAAAGGGCAGTCCCACCATATGTGAATATGAGTATCTCTAGCTAATTGGCTAGCTAATTGGCATCTAATTGGCATCTCGTTCCCTGGCAGGGATTGGGTTCAGGCCCTTGTTGGTTGCACCCTTGATGGCTTACCAAGCCAGTAAGTATTTTCAGCCCCATCTACCCTTAATCCCTACTATGTGCCTGACCATGATTGACAGTCCTCCAATCTATCTTTGTTACTATATTTTCTAACTAGAATTTGGTCTTATGGAATGAACCACTCTTGCATACCCCTGATGAAGTTTTCTATTAACGAAACGTGGGTCGGGTTGGGAGTCTCGTTGTTCATCTGCATGTAGGACCACCATCAGACCTTGTATTAATGCCATCTATATTTGTAACCATATGTCAAGTATATCACTGCTTTTAGGGCCTTTGGCCCGATTTAGATTTTTTTATTGAATAAATACATGGAATTGTATCTGTCGATCTAAGTAACTTCTAGATTTTGGAGCCTTTGAAGTCCCCTAGCCCCTGATTGCTTCAGGGGGAATTTGTAGATCTGGGTTAGAGAACCTAGGTTCACTTCCCCAGTGTCAACACCATATATTCAACAAATATTAAGCATTCGAGAATCCACAGTATTTGGTGAATGTGCAGCCAGATATTCGCAATGTCGAATATTCAACATAATATCACTGTGATTGGTTACAAGCATACAATGTGCATATCTGTGTGCATTGCAATGCGCAATACATGCAAATGTTTGTGATAATACAGCTCGGACGTGTTCGCGAATCTTCGTGCATACATAGGCCATAGAATGTCAACGAATCAACAAGGGGCACCCTTGTCTTGTGCCGTTTTGTATTGGAAAAGGATCTTATAAAAGGCCATTCACTTTTTCTCTGGCATATGTGTAAGAGTATAAAGTCATTATTCTAGTCGGCATAGTATTGCGGATTCCAATAGCGGATAGAGTGGCCTCCATGTAGTCCCAGTTAAATCTGTCAAACGCTTTTTCGGCGTCTGTGGAAAGGAAAAAGCATTTCTCTTTGGATATTGAGATCCAATGTAAAATATTCAGTGCTTTTGAGGTATTATCTCTTGCCTCCTTACCGAGGACAAATCCTACCTGATCTAAGTTGATGAGGGAGGGGAGCAGAGGGCCGAGTCAAGTAGCTTACATTTTCACATAGATTTAAAGATCCACATTTAGTATTGATATGCGTCTATAGTTACTGCATAGTGCAGGGTCCTTCCCCTCCTTGAGGATTACCCTAACATGTTCCTCTAGAGCAGACGATTTGCTTACGTTAGCCTGATGAATTGAGTTGTATGTCACTAGAAAGTGAGGGGAGAGATAGATTTATAGTACTGGACTGAGAGCCTATTGTGTCCAGCCTACCTTTCCAGGTTCTAAGGATTTAAGTGTGTCCTTGAATTCTTGACCCATGGATCACTGAGACCCTGTACCTTGCATTTTAACCCCATCTTATTCTAAAATAATGACAGAGGCAGTATTTAAATTTTAAAAAGCTTTATAAAGAAGGTTTTGTGGAAAATTGACAAATAATTTTGGCCACAGCCAATTAACCATTTAAATAACATATTAACCATTAAATAACTGTTTAAATAACCATTAAATAACCTTAGATCCTGGAATGCCTCGACAGTGCCACCGAATTGCCCTTCTTTACCAACCGTACCGCCCACCAGCCCTTCAATACTGACTCGATGGGTACATCCGAACTTCCACTGCAGGGAGTGCCATAAATGGGGGCCTAAGCCCAGCCCAACTTTGACCATCTAAGTGGCTGCCCTTCAGTACTGACACACCTCCAGGAATTCTCCAAGCTCCACTCTACTCCTGCAGCACTGCCGAGCTTCCGCCCTGCTGTGACAAAAACAGACATTAGCACGCATACTGAGAAAACAGAACAAAACCTAAGGGATGGTGGGTAGGTGGCGATCACCGGCCAAAAAGGAAGTACTTCCTGTTTGGCCGGCTTAAATTAGCTCCGTTTGTTCCTCCCCTCTTTACCCAAACCCCGCCTACTTACCTTCTCTGACATCACAGGCCAGTCCCCCCTGGGTCAAGGCGCCCTCCTCCTAGCCTGGTATCCCGGATCCAGGGGTTTCATTCTCAGTGAAGGGAAGTTCTAGGGTCATTGCAGAGGAACTAGAGATGGGGCAGGGAAAGCACAAATTTTCCCCTGTCTGGGTTTAATAGTGTTAGAGTTCTTAACTGCAAGTTATAGAGGTCCTTATAGCCAAATTGCTTGGCAATGTCTTTGTGCAGTTGGAAGAACCCCGATTATCTGTAATATGGTGCACTGTGTAGGGGGCTCTTTTGGCTTTGAGTGCTCTAGCGGGATATTTCCCGCTTTTGTTGCCATGTTCATAAAAAAGCTTCTAGGATAAAAAGTTAGATCATTTAGACCTAGCATTAAGTTTATCTTTGAGCTGAAGCAGCAAGGAGGTCAGGAGATTTTTTAAATGTTGTATGTTTCATAAAAATGCCCCTGATAACTCATTTGTGGCTTTCCCAAATGGTTGATGGGCTGTGTGAAGGAGAACAACTTTCTTTTAAGAATTTTTTAAGATCGTTGTGTATTGACTGAACCTAACAAAGTAGAATCTATTCTCCAAATGTTTGAGAAAGCTGTGGGCGGGGATATTTGGATGGTAAATGGAATCGGAGCATGGTCTGAAATGGTCATGGTGTAAATTTTTGGTCTGTCCTCATGTACTGGGATTGTTTGGAGAAATCCAGGGTAGTGGATTTGTCTGATTGCAGCCAGACAACGTTTAGGAGCCGGGCTGATAATGTAGGCCGAGACTGCAGTTGGTGTATAAGCTAAGGGTGGCACATGTGCGAGACCGCTCCAGGCTACAACCAGAAGAAACAGGTGGGTCCCAGGAGTCTCTGGAGGGTGTTGCTCCAACTTGCAAAGCTGAGTAGGGGCTGGATTGTCTCCAGGATCAGGCATGTGTTTGCAGGCTGCGATAGCAATGTGAAGTATTGGCCGAGGGATGCACAAGCAGAGACTCACTCTGGGCTGCAACCGTGGACAGCAGCTGTGACCCAGGAGACTCAGGAGGGTGTTCTTAAATAAAATTAGGGCTGGATTTCCAGTGTTAGCACAAGGAGTTAGATAGTTAGATGCCAGAGCTCCTCAGGTAGGCTGCATCTACACTACGGAATTCTGCACAGTTTTCCCGTGCGTAGACCACAGGAAAACCGTGCAGTGCAGCAGCCCCCTGTAATCTCCTATGTGAAATGAAGTGCCAGTCTATACTGGTGCATCATGCCCGTGTTTGGGGGCGGCAAGGCAGTGGGGTGGATTCACAACACCCGGCCGGGCATTGGTGATCCGGGAGTGTCCCCTGGATGCACTGGAAACACCTACTGTGTGTGACGCATGCAAACCGAGTTCCCCAACTGGTGGAACCCGGCACGGTTTGCCAATAGTAAGTATAGGACACGGGATTGCTGACAAGCGAATACCGTGCCCTGTATGCCCTAAAAACAGCGCCCAAACAGTAGGTGGGCACTAGGACACGCACATGCAAACATGTCCATAACGCTCCTGTTGTTGCTGGAGTGGTATTTTGTAGACCCAGCCTTAGACAGCCATCCTTGTCGGCATCAGGCCACACCTCCCAGAAGTTTTTATTTATTACAGTTTGAACATTCCGAGATTGCTCTTCTCATCCCCGATGCTCGTATCCTTCTTTTGGATAAATATTTATGTCTTTTAAATTGCATGTGTGCTATGTGCAAATCGGAGTCTCAATAAAAGCAATAAACAAGAAGTTGTGGGAAGGAATGACAGCAATAAACACTGATGCTGATACATATTATAATAAGTCACTTTGTTTTTTTTCTCCCACGATTGCTCCCAACTGACACTTTTATATCTCACTACCTCTAATTAATGGCAGTGTGGCAAAATTGGTGCAATCTAATTGGTGTTAAAAAGATGAATATTCAGAACCATTATTTTAAACATCAAATTAGTACAGGAGCAGCAGCAATGTTACGAAGCAGCGTGGCGAATGTCATGTAAAGATGTTTGTTGTCTGTTATAGAGTTTAATGGATCCTTATGTCACATAGGTGGCTTTGAAAACACATTGTTTACTCGTAATTATTTGTTCTTACTGTAAAACGCGTTAGGCTTCCAGAAAGCTGGCATACAGAACTGTATATCAAGAGGCTTGTCTGAAGGCTGAAAATAGATGTGACAATATTTTGATATTGTATTAAAGAAATCTGATAAAATTTAAAAAAGTAAAATAAAACGGCAACAACCAACAGCTCATCAAATGTCATTCACAATGGTTTACAACCAAGATGAAGAATCATTCCTTGTAGACCAGGAGAACTCTCGGGTTTACTTCTAGGGTTCCTTAATAGTGATGGCCAAAATTCGTCCAGGTCCTTCCGCGAACAGGCAGATCCCACTTTTAAAATAGTTGTCCGTCTGCCTGTTCACGGGCAGATTCAAATTCCCCATATGGGGTCACGCATAGTTCTTGGTTACAATTACCAGTTGTGACATCACTGACAACACTTTTTCGGAGCCGGCTTTTCACTGGAAGAACGGGTTCTCTACCCGGTCTTCAGTGAAAAGATTCTTCCTCCGGTGGGATCTTACTGCTCCTGATCCTGCCAGAGGAAAAATAGTGAGCTCCCTTTCCCTGACGAACGAAGTGGGTCGAACACCCATACTGCTTGCCGGCTAGAAGGAGTGCGATCATCCATGTACGCAAACAGTTTGGCCATCAATATTCCTCAACCATCCATCTGGTGTTCATGAAACTACTTCCTAAAGTGGACCTACCACCAGAAATTGATCATTTCATGAATAGCAGTAGAAGTGCCCATAATAGAGAAGAATGCATTAAAAAAACTTTTAAGAAGTTATTTAAGAAGATTCCTTACAGCCCTTACTCTCTCACTGGCTCATGCCACAGTGTATCCCGGAACTCAACACAGAGATAGACAGGTAAATCTCTAATCCTTGCTATTCATTACATTTAATGGAACATATTTTCCCATAGAAATCTATTATAAACGCCCCAGGTGGCCACTTGCGATATTTCACCTGCAGTTAACCCCTGGAAGCCTGGCAGATAAATATGCAATCTCTCTTATGATTCCAGACAACAGCAGGTAAGCATATTTTCGGGGTCAAACGTTAATTTTACATATGTGTGTTTTAGATTTTGAATATACATCAGCTTTAAGCTGTAGGCAAAAATGCTAGCAAATTACAATGTATTTATTTTCTCACCCATGCCATTACTGATATAAGCACTAAGGATGCCTATAATACAGGCATTAGGCAAGGGCACCCAGACCTCACCCCTGCGTGATTACTGACATCAGGGAAGTGGGTCCAATGCCAAACCCAGAGGACTCCAAGACTGGAAAAGGCAAGCTACTCCAATTCTGGTTTATCAAGGTGGGTAATGGAAGTCTTGGAAAGCCAAACTCCAGAATACCGCTAAGGAGGTTAAAGGTTTATTAACTTTGATATCCCAATGATGGCATGTAATGCAGGTCAATGGAGCTGCCCCCACCACTTTAGCATAATCGATGACACAGGCTCCCTCCGGACAGGTAAGTATGCCAGAATGAAGCTCTGGGTGAGTATCATTACTGAAGAATCTTCCCCTGAGCTACCCTAGGGCCAAATGCCCAGAAGGTTATGTTAGTCTATTTACTTTTACCTGCTGCTCCAACCAAAGACAGCCATCCTGTGTTAGAGCCCCCACAGCCCCCTCCTCTTAGGGCCCTTTTTACAATAGCCATGTTTGCATTTCAGCACCACTACGCTGTGTGGTTTGCATAATGTGAGATACACAGGTTTCCATAGAACCTGTTGTACTGTTCACACTGGCTCCATGTTGCATTTTGTGGTAATGTGCACATTTTTGGATTCATAGCCCAAGCACAGCAGACTGAGAAAGCATAGAGTTTTATCAGCTTTAAGGGCTTGTCCCCGCTTTAGCAATCTCCCGCAATCATAATCGTGGCACGGAGATCATGGGTGATCGTCATCACATGGAAAGCAGGCAGGAAGTTGGGGGTTTAGACAGGAAATATTGCCCCACCCACCAGATCACCACTGTTTACATGAGATACTGGGTAATACTGTGAATGGTGTACATACCTTTAAGAATGCATAATTGTTCTGCAGCAGCTGCAAGGAGACGAGGTCATGGCTTCTCTTTCCCTCTCTTTTGAGTTAGTTTCATGCCCAAATACTGGCTGAACCCCTCCTCTGGGCAGGGGCTATATATTTCTGTGGCTATTGTTTTCCTGGGCTTTTGCCAGTAGTCTGCTGCTTACCTTGGTGCAAGGTGCTCCTTTCTACTTCTGGATTTTGTTGTCCTCCAAGAAAGTTGAGAACAGTAGTCAATAGCAGTCACCATAGGTAGAGGGCGGAGGAAGTTACTGGCTCACAAGATTTCTAACAAGGCCAACAGATATTTTTTTGCAGTTACCAAATAGATATAACAAACTGTTTCCAATTGTAATGAAAAAAGAACCAAATAATAGAAGACCAAATAAAAGAATTTCATTGTAAAGGTTCACATTCTCTTTAATTCCAGAAGTAGTTTTGTTCTGTTAACATGCGGGGCTCTTTTGTGTACTCGTGACAAAGAGAAAAATCTGGAAAGGTGGAAGACAGAACTTATTAAAATGTGTCTAAACTCAAGAGCAAAAATACAATATGCAGCATACGTGTCCTTAGATGCCGTTTGTGCAATAGTTTTGTTTTTTTAGTTAATTTACATTTGGTACTCCAGCCAGTAACAAACATATTGGCTTAGGGTGGCTACACCCACTCCATTGTATCTATGGAAGAGAAATGTAGTCATTGTAGTAGAGTAGCATTTGGCAAATTTTACACCATTGGTCAGGAGTTGCCCATTTTCTCTAGTCCTAGCCACATACGAACCACAGATGAGTTTGGCCCGTTGTTGTATTTGAGTTACAATGGGGGCAGCCGGTTGGTGATTGACAGCTGCCTGCTGACCACCCGGCCATAGTGCTGACTACTGCACAGAGCAGCAGGGAGGCTCCCGAGAGGTTAATTTAGTCTTACACCAATAGACCAAGACTGTGTTTTTTGGGTCCACAATAAAAAAAAAATCTGTTTCTGGTACTCAACACACAAAGTCCATAACACTGATTTAGATAAACCAAACCATTATTTATTATTTTAAAATATCTATGGACATGAAAAGCTGTAAACACCCCCATCAATTTGAAGTGGTTTGTCTCAACCCAATTACTTGTGTAAAGTTCAGGAATCAACCAATGACAGGAGCCACGTGTTAACAAACAAAACTTTATTTACAGAGACCCAACAGGGGGATTTCAGTTATAACTTTCAACACAAGTAGAATGTTCAACAAAAAAGGGTGACCCCAATAGGTCTAAGTTCAGTCTGCTGCACCCACATGGGGTCAGGGGAAGTAGGGTCAGCACTGGCCTGTACTTGCAGAACCTAGAACTCTCCAGTGGCTGGCCTTCACATGGTGGGGGATCCCAACCACCCCACTGATACCTTGGCAAGGGTAGAGATGAGACCTGGTAAGGAGAACACATATCTGGGGCTTCCAGGAACAGTGCGTGCTATTTTGCTCCCTGGCTGCCCGCATGCCACACCAGACTGAGGCAGGTATATAGTTTTGGGGAGGATCACCCAGTTACCTCCACTCCATTAGACTCCTTTCTACTGTGCTGCTGCAGGTGGGCAGGCCCTCCCCTTAAGTACCCCACCCAGGAGAATCATGATCCCGAAAAATTAAAGGGGACATTACCCTACATTGTCAGTGGCACTACACTACACTTGCACTTTGGCTCGTTCTGTTATGAGAAGCTTGATTGGGGCCCCCTTACTTAATTAGGATGAGATGGAGAAGTACCCCCCCCCCAATTGGCGCTCTGGCACTGACCCTGATTACATGGTGGGTATATAACAGAGACAGACTGCCTATGTAACATATTTTTTATATGTATACTTTATATATCATTTAGGAAACAATGCACAAAAATATGTCACATGAAAAAGCATTCAAAACTGCCATCATTAGAAATGTTATGCTAAAAAAAGGCGATAAGAGCTTCATATAAATAAAAGAGCCTTTTGAGCTCCGGCAGTTTTGAAAGGCAATTAACCCCATCATATTGATTGAATACAATTTATATTAAAGCGTCCCTATTTATTCAACACGGTAATTAATGAGCTCGCTTAAATTGAAGTCCGCAGTCCTGAAATGGCTAATATGATATATTTCTGAAGATGTAACTGCACGCAGAAAAGAAACGACGTCAGTCGAAAAAACTTGTTGTTGAAAGTAATTAAGCCCGACCGCCCCCCCACACACACACACTTTTACTGAGTCAACTTCCTAAAGCCGATTATGTGTCTTTAGAAGGGAAGAGAATAGTGACAGAAGACTGCACTTTACGTTAATTAAACCCAAACGTCGTTTTTGGATGTTAAAAAATGAAGCGAGAAGACTGAAGCTTTGGAAACTATTGGCACGGAATATTTTCAGCATCCGAGAGCAGTAAAGTGTTAAACAGGAGGATTAAAAGGCAACGGCTAATGAGCTCCATCGTTCTATGCCTGGGAAACATCCAATAATTGTATGAAACAAGAGGCAGGAGTTGTTTGATTTCCTCTCTCATGGTCAGATTATTAATTAACTGAGTGGCTAAAAGGCATTTCTATAATCCAGGAAAACTTGTCAGATGTTCACGTTTATCGAGACTTTGTTTTGTACTTTTAAGTAAATAAGGGTATTAAGTCGTCTTACTTGTACAGTTAATATCTGCCTATTATTAATGAGCTGGTAACATGTGTGGCTGTATTTGATGAAGAAGTGTTATTGCCGTCCTTGTAGAGCGCTGACACCTTTTGATCGCTGGTATATAGTCGAACAATAAGGTGTCACTGTGCAAGAGAGAAAATCATTACTTATTGTACCTTTGTATGGGAACAACGGCCAAGGCTGTCAGTAATAACCAATACCTCTCTTCACGATGGGCAAAACTGCTAATTGGACCGAAGAATGAGTATTGGCTCAGAGAACTGTTTTTTGATAGACTTGTCCATTCACCCCTTTGGCGGTATTCCCGAGTGTGGCGCCGAGTAGATTTTAATAACCAAAAAACGGTGCTCCCCTGTTGTGATATCCATCCAGCGTCTTCTTCTAGGATGCAAATCTCCAGGGTCAGTGATAATGCCACGGATGTGGGGGGCTGCCAGCATCATTCGCCAGTATTACACAACCAGCATAGGTGTCCCAAGTCCTTCTTGCATCTATGGCATCATTGATAACTCTCTTTACATTCCCTGTACCGTTTCAGCTAAAAATAAATAATCAAACCACTTGGAAGGTTAATAAAAAAAATGACATTTTTCAAAAATCCTCATATCACTCATCCTAGAGCTGCCTATGTGACAGCTGAACTCCAGGATAAGCACATTTTGTCTAAATACACAAGCCAAAAGTGTTGTCACTTCATTGTGTATTTTTCCCCAGATTTATTATGATACTTCTTGTAATAAAGACCTGTCACTACTGCTTTTGCTGTTTGTACAGCATGGCTGGTCTGGTACATGTCCTCCTTCCTGTAGTTTTCTGTAGGTGGGCCCTCCAACAGCCCTGTGCCTTTGTTCAGTATGTTCATATGGTTTCGCTATTTTTTCTTTTTTTTTTTTCAAGCATTTACATTTTTTTAAATTTCTTAATTACAGGTACAAAAAAGCCAAACACAACTCTGGCAGTCATATCCACTGTCATACAATAAATACAAACAATAAAAAAATTCCTTATTTATCTTCCAGATCACATCCAAAATAGGCACCCCCCACCCAAAAAATTAATAAATTATAGGTCCACCCATATCCCTCCCCTCCTCCTCCTCCCTCCTCCTTTTCTCATGTCTTTCCCCCTTTTGGTCCCCTATTTACAAATTCAGCAACATCTTATAAATATCTGTAGCACTGAATTGTAACCACCCATTCCATATTTTCTTAAATGTATCTTCTATATTGTTCAGGGGTTTGCAAGTTCTATGAAAGATTCTCCTTCAAGAGTGACCTTGTAACCATTGGCTAGTCATATTGATATTTTCTGATTTTCTGGTCAGGAACATTTCTTCTTTTCTTGTGTAGGCAAAAACAGGATCAGCCAATCAGAGCAGTACTGATCAACCAGCTGACCAGGCCACTGCATGAAAACTTTTGGTAGGGTAACTAGCCATCCCTAGATATGGCGTCACTACAATATTTTTGGTAATACTTGGATGTGTAAATGCATAAAGTGCAATAGAGATGGCCCCCATCAGATCACTGATGTCACTTCCGGTTCCAATACCCGGACGTGATGCCACTGACATCACTTCCGGTTTAAGCCGGTTTTCTTTCACTGGAGACCAGCTTTTCTACACGGTCTCTGGTGAGAGAATAGTACGAATAGTAATCGTAACCTTCTTCCTTCCGGTGAACAGGGCAGGTTGAACACCCGTACTGTTCACCGGGGGAAGAAAAGCGGACCCCACGTGAGAAGGAAGCAAAGAAAGAACCCAGCCACTCTGAGGCCCTGCGTGTCTTACAATAATACCATGTTTGGATTCTTTGCAATTTAATAAAATTTTGTGTCCATCTCTACAGTGCACAAATATTGTGCCTGAGGTCCAGTGTATGCATGTTTTTATTTTAGTTTGATTTTAGGCAAAGGTTAAAACTCATGTTGGTTTTCAAGTCAAGTTGGCATCCTTTTGGAAAGAATAAACTTTGCTTCTTTCACAGAGAGGAGAACAGCCATTCCTGGACAACTGTCCATCATCTCTAGTTTGATGCCAGCCCACAATGGATTTCCATTTATTTGACTCAGTCCTGTTTAGCTGACAATACATTTTGGTTGCCACAGCCTGCCACTACTAGACCATTGGTCATTGTTCCATGCTTTACCTCATCACTGGCCATTACATGGTGTAATAACATAATGCTCCATTGTACAAACATCAAGGCATTCCAGAAGTTTCTTACATTTGCTCTGTGTGTGCTGACCTCCAGATGTATACACTGTGATCTTAGCTCTTCACCGTGTGTGTAGTGTAAGCGGGGTCATAGTGTGTGATTGTTTCTTGAGTCAATTGACATAAACCGCTGATAAGATTGTCTACAGAAAAACAGTGACTTGGCCAATAGGTCATTGTGAATAAATGAGAGATGAGGCTTCTCCCATCTGGCAGGATGTAGGTCACATTGACTTGGAAATGGGCTATTGTCTCAAGTATATACGTCAGTGTGTCCAGAAGTCTCAGGGGTCTTCTCTATATTAACAAAGTGCTGAAGGTGTTTCCTGGAAACAAAGAGTTAATTAACCGACTAGAATTGGGTGACTTCCTTAATAGTAAAGATACACCTTGTCATTATTTTATGGGAATCTGTATGAGTACTGTTTCCCCTGAAATGATTAGGCAACATGTCTATCCTCCTCCTGATACTCTCAAGCTTTTTTTTAACTAAAATACTTAAATTGTTTACAGTACAACAGACAAATTCTTTAATTAATGTGCATGTAAATTTTTTATATTTTATTTCTTGCACAGTTGTCTATATTAGTGATGAGCAGCATAGGCAATATTCGAATTCGTGATATTTCACGAATAATTCTACTAATATTCGATTCTATATTCGGAAATGCGAATATTCGCGGTAATACCATGGATTGCGAAAATCATAATCGCAAACGCGAAAATCATATTCGCATCGCGAAAATCTTTAAAATGAATGGTCACATGCTATGTTTATTTTCTCAATGCGAATATTATTTTCGCAATACATGGCCATATTGCGAATATTCGGAATTGCGAATATTCGCCGAGATATTCGAGATATTGGCGAATTCTCGAATTGCCGATATTCGTGAAAAATATTCGGCATTCGAATATTCGAGCTCAACACTAGTCTATATCCCCCTACTGTACTCCATGTCCCATGCAGTCAAACAAAGCACCCATTCATGCCCGTTGTTGAGGTGGGTAATATTGTTCGGCCGGCCGAGTTGTTGAGCGCAGGGTGGGGGGGGGGGGTTGGTTGCTAGTAGCTAGTGGTGCATGCAGCTGCCGCCCCCAACACCCCCATGCCCCCCAGCCAGCCACCCGGATTGCACTGTCAGTACCATAAAGGCCATGGTTGACAAAGAGATAACCAGGAAGTGATCTCATCATTGTAAGCATACAGCCCTGTAAGATCAAACCTTGCAAATCTCCATTAATGTGAATATTTTGCCATTTGTCTTGTTTTACCATTTACAATACTTTGTTGCTCACTTGGTTGTGCGCCTCGTGTACTTGTTCCTAGCTTCAGAGTGACACCCTATTCCAACCCTGAAGCCACCAAAAAAGTTAGCAACCATTTGGTGGGTGGTTATCAATTACTCCCTATGGTCAGCCTCCTAAACATGGCTGAGATTTGTTGGGGGTTGACTCTGACTGACCATTTCAGTCAGAGTCACCTAGAATCTCTGCCAAAGAGATCCACATTTTCAGGGGAGGTAATTATTTGAAGGAATCATATCCTCATCAAAACACTCTACAAAAGTTCATTTATCCACCTAAGGAATCAAAGACATACATGTCAAGTTCTCCCTTTTTGATTAAGGGAAAAATTACAGAAAACTACGTCATTGACGTCACTTCCGGTATTTGCACGGCCTCTTCTGTGTTCCAAATACAGGAAGTGACATTAGCAACATCACTTCCGGTATTGGGAGATTTACTTCCCCTCCCTCCTATTTAGTACCTGTCTAAGTTAAGAGGGAGGGGGCATAACTCTACATGCTTACTTCCCACTCCGCACATCATCGGCACAAGCAGGGTGGGAACTTAGGAGGGAAAGAGGCATAAAAACTTGACTTTACTGGCCAAAACAGCATAGTTGACAGGTATGATCAAAGCAAGTGGTATGCATTTTCTGTTCTCCAGGGTACAGGAGATAATACCAAGGATGTAAGATAAGGATTCAAGTAAAATAGTACAATCATTTAGTTCTTATATGCATTTTGTACTGTATAGTGTGGTTGGCTATAGCTAGCCATACATGGTTCAATTGACATCAAATCGATCATCAATTCGATCGAAG
>CM070034.1:24316415-24350061 GCA_036250615.1 Ptychadena robeensis | reverse complement strand
AATTTTTGTCCAAATTTCTTAAAGTGTAGAAATAATACCAACAGCCGCTCACATTTTGTACCACAATGCATCAGGGGTGACAGTTCATGCCCCATCCAGCCTCATGGGCCCAGATGTGGATGTACTCCCTGCATAGTTATGTCACTGAGCTTTCCACTGGAAACTGCCCTCTGCACTCCTCTCGGGTCTCCGGAGCCTTCAGCCTGTGTGCGCAGAATACATCAATGCTCATCCGTGCTGGGGACGGCGAAAAACGAATGACGCCAGAAAAAGTATTGGCAGCACAATGCAGGAAACGCTTCTTTTATTGCATATGATAGCAATAGCAATGTCGTTTACTATTTGTGGGTGGCACGGAGTTATCCATCATGGTCGACAACTAATATTAATAAAACTCCAGCTAGTGCAGCTGGGCTCCCAAGCCATCGCAGTACTGCATAATCATTACCTTAAAGCATCTGCCTGCGTTCTGTCTCCGGCTTCCCTCTTTGTACTCGCTCAGACCCCCGAAGGTTTTTTCAATGTAAAGAACAAAGTTGCTAAAATCAATAGTGCTCCTATGACTCCAGCTGCGAATCCATAATGCATCGCCACCTTTTTTCTTAAACATATTAACCGCATTGTTCTGTTGTTTTTATTTCTATCGATGTAAAAAAAATTACCTTCGCGTTTTCGGCGGCTCTTCATACTTCTGTTTAAATATCGCCGTCTGCTTTCCCTGACATTTGAAAGGCTAATGAATGAATTCATATTATGGGGTCCTATGGGCAATGGATGAGTATTAAAAAAAAATCAGCTTATACTATTAAACATTTATTTAATCATACCCTTGTAACTGTCTCATAATGATGAAAGGATTAAAAACAATAATAGGCGGAAACATATATTATGTGAACAAAATGAGGCTGTTGAATAATTAAAACTGCCATGATGCATTGGGGAAAGATCATTTGCATATGCGTTATGTGGAAAGTTTGGGGGTTGTAAGACTGAGATTAGTCAGCAGTAGAAGTATAAATGTTTGGGACCAAGACACAATTTTCTTTGATTTATTGCTCTGCTCCTAATTTTTTTTTCTTTTAAATCATACAATTAACAGATGATTAAAGTGCACATTGCAGATTTTAATTTAAAGTATGTAGAAATGACCACACTTTTTATACACAGCCATCCTCATTTCAGGGCACCATTATATTTGGGACAATTGACTTCACAGATGTTTGAGATCATTCATGTGTGTTTCATTGCTCCATTTGGAGCCTGCAGTTGCCTTTGCTCAGTGAAAGTCAAGGAAGGTGTTATGAGGCTAGAAAACAAGAATAAAACCATTAGAGACATTGGTCAAACCTTAGGTTTTATAAACCTTGAGGTACATTTATTGCATTTTCTCCATTGGAATTTCAGCTTTGGAGATACTTACTAGAGATGATTGCGAAATTTCATCTTGTTGATTTGTGAGTTGATTGCAAAGCCTTTGATTAAGGCATCATCACCCAAATTGTTGGAGATGTAGAGAAGTGTTGTGAGAACATTACAAAAAAATTTCATATGATAGTAATGCTCTACTAGCAAGTTGGAGGTTTTGGGAAGGTTACAGAAAAAAATTCTTCTGCTTTGAAGGTCCCAATGAGCACAGTGGCCTCCATCCATGAGTGATTGGGGTTTGAGGGTCTGAAGCTGGGAATACACGGGTCTATTTTTCCCCACATTTCTGCACAGCCGAGTGCCGCTCTGAGCTGTCAAATAGATCTCGCTCGGCCGAACAGTTTGCTAACATGTTGGTAAACCTTGCTCGATACCCTATACTTTGAATGGGGACCCGCGGTTCCCAATTTAAAGTATAGGACGGGCTGACAGCTGGCTCCCGATATCAGGGAAGCCTGGCGAGATCTCTCTCTCGGCTCAGTAATCGAGCCGTGTATTCCAGCCTTTAGTCATGGAGCACATAAAGAACCTGATGGTCACTCTGTCGTAGATCCAGAGGTCCTCTGTGGAGAGAGGAAAACCTTCAAGAAGAACAACTATCTCTGCAGCAATCCACCAATCAGGCTTGTATTGTAGAGTGGCCAGGCAGAAGCCACTCCTTAGGTAAAAGGCATGGCAGCCCATCTAAAGTTTGCCAAATAGCACCCGAAGGACTCTCAGACCATGAGAAACAAAATTCTCTGGTCTGTTAAGACAAAGATTGAATTCTTAAGTGTTATTGGCAGGCATTACATTTGGAGGAAACCAGGCACCACTCATCACCATGACAAAACCATCCCTATAGTTAAGCATGGTGGTGGCAGCATCATGATGTGGGGATGTTTTTTAGTGGCAGGAACAGTAATAAAGGCAAAGATGACTAATTCAAAAATAACATTGTGTTGGGCCCATCATGGGTCTATATGTGCCACACCCTGGTTATTATAATTATTACATGCCCTACTAGTGGCCTACAAAAGGGGTTCACTATATTTTAATCTCAAAAGGGTTTTCTAGGCACAAAACAATCTTGCATACAACATGTTTACCAAATTTCAATTAAAAAGGTCTTTATTGTTACAAATCAGGAGCATATACATAATAATAACATAAAAAAGTAATAAAATCATAAAAAAAGTTTTTGTAGGAAATCACCCAATCTGTGTTCCCAGACATATATATTTACAAATTAGTAATTGTTCGGTGGCATATCAGTCACCCGGCGCGTTTCACCCTCATGGGCTTCCTCAGGTGGACTAAGTCTACATAAATATAATACAATGAATACATTATAATACTGTATATACATCCATTAGAGATATCTCAACTAATTAGATTACAGTTCACTCCATATTGGTTCAACAGATATTAATTATATTAATTATTAATATAATTAATTAATTCTTAATTATATTAATAATAATAGTTAAGAATACATTATTTATACGGAGTATTATATATTGCACTACTTCCATATATTCACACAGTTTATAAGGGTAAAGCCACTGGGTTGTCCAAATGGCAAGTGGGTCCAGAGCAGCACTGAGAAGGTTTAATTTTTTGACTTGCTGATTTTGTGAGCTGATTGCAATTGAAATTTTGACTTGACTTCAAACTTAATTTATACAAAAACTATTTGTGTTAGAGCAATATTTTTTATGTAGTTTACCCCCAACCCCAACATCTCCAGCAAGTTTTGTGATGATATCATGCTCAGGGGCTTTGCAATTGAAATCTTTTAAAAAGGTCGACCATCTCTAACTATTATGCAACTACTTCCTCAACAAGAAGGGAGCACATTTTTTAAGACCTTTGATGCTTACCTTTGATTTGTTGTAGCATGCATTTGCTGATGTACTTTGTATGCTGCATTGTTTACTCCCAGCAGGAGAGATATAAATGCCTGTACTTTCTTTTTTTTTATGGAAGAGTAGGGATGGTCGAATTTTTCAATTAGCTCACTTTGTGAGCTGATTGCAAAGCCTCTGAAAATGGCATTGCCACCAAAATTGCTGGAGATGTAGAGAAGGGTTGTAGGAACATCTGAAAAAAACAGTTTTGCTCTACCACATGTAGTTTTTGCATAAATTAAGTTCAAAATCAAAGTAGAAATTCCAATTTTCGAAAATTGACTTGACTTTGAACCTAATCTGTGCAAAAACTGTTTGTGTTAAAGTAAATATTTTTTGTATATCCACAGCAAGTTTAGTGATTATACCATGTTCAGTGGCTTTGCAATAACTTCTAAATCGTCTAAATGCCATCTCTAAGGAAGAGTAGTGAATTACCGTATTTTCCGGCGCATAAGACGACTTTTGAACACAGGAAAATGTGTTCAAAAGTCGAGGGTCGTCTTATATGCCAGGTACGGTGTGTTAGGGTGCTCTCCTGTTCTGTTCGGATCATCTAGGGGAGCTCTGAGGTCTCCTCGCCCGAGCCATGCTCCCCGCGCTGAGAGGAGAGAGAAATCTTCAAAATCCCCCTCACCCCCTCCTTCTCTTTGCCGATGTCTGCGAAGTGAAACTAAATAGCTGCTACTGACAAGTGTGCTCACTAGCGACATTGTAGTGCATTGTGGCTGAATTTGGTATTGCAGAGATATTGAATTAAAGCTAGAACACATTAAATAGCTGTACAAAAACTTCACTTCATACACAACTGTATTACATTGTATTACATTTTTAGATTTGTGGGGGTTGAAAGTCAGAGTAGACATAAAAAATTTTATTTGGTGTGCGTTTCAAGAGAGGTAGTCTTATACGACAAGAATATCCCAAACTCTACATTTTAACTGGAAAATTTGGGGGTCGTCTTATACACCCAGTCGTCTTATACGCCGGAAAATACGGTATATGTGTGGTATGCATAGGGTATCTTTCAGAATCGGCAGGAAATCACAAGACCACACACTATATATATAGGGAGGAAGACTAGATTAGTTCATCTATAAATAAATCAAAATAATGGAAATCAAATAAACCTTCTCCATTTAAAAAAATACTTGGGTTTCAATGGAACCCAAGAAGTCTACAAGTTTGAAGGGGCTACCCTGTAGCCTTTATGCTTTTGCTGCCTGTTTTTCTTACAATATAACTTTAACATCATCGTTTCTGTTACTACATTGCCCTCTTTTCTACCTAATCAAAGACATCTTTCAAAATCATTACACCAAAGTAGCTAGTACCTCAGATAAGGCGAGTAATCAGCTTACTGGTGTCCTGACATCCCCAAAGCCGAAGCCCCGTGCAATCAAACAGACTAAAAATGGATAAGGGAATCACAAAAATAATATCATGGAAGAGGCAAAGTTATGAAAAATTGTACAATCTATAATTTAACAAAATGGGTCAGTGTGAAATCTCATGTAGAGCCTGAGTAGCAGGGAACAAAAATGACTTTGGAAAATTAACCAATTTACTACCAGCTTCTGCTTGACATGTGAAATGATGGAATGGTCATAAGATTCGGAGACAGAACTGAATTTCTACCACATTAATATAACATTTTATATCTCAAAGTAAATGTAGATTTGACAGGCACTCGTAGATATAGCATTGTGATCTATTCTAGGGTTTACAGGCATATCATTCACTCTTATAACTGGCTATACAGTAAGGGGATGACATGTGTTCTGTCTGAATGTTCTGTTCCTCCCTGTTGATATCAGACCCTCTGGTACTGCGCATGTGCGGGCGCAGTGATCTAGGTGGCTGATTCCTCAGAGAGAGGTACCCATCGAGGTGAGCCTCCCAGTGGTACCGACAGTTAATTATGCTATGCTTATGCTATGGACAGGGCACCCAGAGGAGGAAGGCTGATCTTGACATGTCCATAGCAGAATGATCTCCCCCTCCCCCTGGTGGAGAAGTCATTGTAAAATTAGATCCGGCGTCCAGGGGAGGCTATTTTCCGGGGGGGGGGGGGCTTAGGGGGTTTCCAAATGCGTCGGTACCCCCTCCGCTAAGTGCATTGCTTGGCTGGAGGTCCCGACAGAGCACATTCACTTACCTGCTCAGCGGATGCTGTGTCTTCACAGCGCGGAGCTGTTCCGCCAATACACGACTGGAAACGGGACTTCTTATGCTTTTCTGTTAACAATGGCTTTCTTCTCGCCACTCTTCCATAAAAGCCAACTTTGTGCAGTGCACGACTAATAGTTGTCCTAAGAACAGATTCCCCCACCTGAGCTGTAGATCTCTGCAGCTCGTCCAGAGTCACCATGGGCCTCTTGACTGCATTTCTAATCAGCGCTCTCCTAGTTCGTGTGAGTGGACTGTGGACAGCCTTGTCTTGGTAGGTTTACAGTTGTGCCCTACTCCTTCCATTTCTGAATGATCGCTTGATGATGTTCAAGGCTTTGGAAATCTTTTTGTAGCCTAAAGGCCCCCATACACGGGTCGGATTCCGGCCGGATTCCGGGCCGATCGATTCCGGGCGCGTGCACGTGAATCGATCGTGCCGGAATCGTGTGCAGCCCACCTTGTCCGTCCGATCACGTCCGATCGTTCGGGGGCCCAGAATCGGATCCGTCAGAGAACCAACATGTTGGTCTTTTTGATCCGATTCTGCACAGATCAGGGGGAGTTGCCATTTGTGAGGTGGAATCGGACACGGAATCGTCCCGGAATCGTGCCGGAATCCGTTGGACAAGGTGGTATGCAGCGATGGATACTCTTATTTGGCCGATTGATCACACCTGCGATTCCCGGCAGAATCGATCGGATGATGAATCGATTGGACATGGAATCCGACACGTGTATGGCTAGCTTAAGCCTGCTTAACATTTCTCAATAACTTTATCCCTGACCTGGCTGGTGTGTTCTTTGGACTTCATGGTGTTGTTGCTCCCAATATTCTCTTAGACAACCTCTGAGGCCGTCACAGAGCAGCTGTATTTGTACTGACATTACATTACACACAGGTGCACTCTATTTAGTCATGTGCACTCATCAGGCAATGTCTATGGGCAACTGACTGCACTCAGACCAAAGGGGGCTAAATAATTACGCACACCCCACTTCGCAGTTATTTATTTGTAAAAAATTATTGGAATCATGTATGATTTTCATTCCACTTGTACACCACTTTGTATTGGCCTTTTACATGGAACTCCAATAAAATAGATTCATGTTTGTGGCTGTAATGTGACAAAATGTGGAAAAGCCACTGTATTTTAGGTTGTTGAACAATTAGACTTTGGCCAATGGTATAGCCCAACCAAACTTATGAAACTAAAATTGCAAAAGTGTGATTCCTTTAGAAAGTAAAACTGCAAAAACTGCAGTATGCAGCTTGTTATAAAGAAGATCAGTCATGCACAATAAGAAGTGAGTACTACCATGAATCCCCAGTGCTTATAGTTTCGAACCAAGTAAATAAGTAAAAGCAGAACTTAACTTGGAATTGTACGTTTCCATCAATGTGACAAGAATCTGCTGAGTTTTTGCTTCTAGTTCTGTCTACAGTTACCAGTACTGATGTGCATACTCTCTATGCAGCCTCGTTTAATGGTGTAGCCACAAATGGCAGCTATATCTATCCAGACCTACTGTAAAAAGACAACTGTCATGTAATATGGCAGATTAAAGCGGTGCTATACTCAAAATAGAAAGAACACACATACATTACATTGACATAATTCTCACCTTTACATCTCTGAAAACTGCTACACAATAAAAAAAAAGTACTTTTTTTACTCACTTCCTCATTCCTGATGTCAGCATGTTTAGTACTGGTAAAGAGAAGCTGGTTCTGCCCATTTTTCCGGAATACTTCATTTTGATGATGTAGGTGTAATTTTAGAAAATGGCCACTAGATGGAGCTGCTTTCATTACATTACATCCCACAGACGTGGCGCTGCCATCAAAATGCGGAGCGTATTTATAAAATACTGGCCGAGGATGCACTTCACACAGTGGGAGGGGTGATCCAGGAAAATTCGCCCTTCCTGATGTCAGAAATATTTTTTTTATTTTTGAGCAGGGATTTCCCTAATTATCAGCAGTGCTGCTGCCAATAATAAAAAGTGCCCTGCAAGGGGCTAGGTCCGCTGTTAAGCCAAACTGAACAACATCCTTTGGTGCATGTGAAATTTTTCCATATTTATTTATTTTTTAGTCCTGGATCTGCTAAATGTTGTTTCTTGTTTCTATAAAAAATATATATATATATAAATATTAATTAAAATTAGCTGGTACAATTGAGGTGTATTGCTCCACAATCTTTGAAAAAAAAATCTATGTGTATTTCTATGCAGAAGTAGGTGATTCTGTATTTTCCCGTCTGTCACTGCTCTTAGAGATATATTGGCTCTTCCTGTCCGACGCGTAACTCCCTTATCAGAGACAGGTAGACAAGAGAGGCTGCCAGAGACATTCTCAATGTACTCCTTACAGGTGTTTTGTTTTTGTTTGCCACATTCTGCCCTATTGTAGGTTCTTCTAGTGCCGATCACACAAAGAAGAATACCAGTCAAAGCAACTGGATTTGCTGAAGTTTTCGTGAATATTTTGAGCTAGTAAGCAAACTGTCTACTCAACTTATTCTGAATTGACATAAACAGATCAAATGTACAATGACCTGGTTGAATAAAGGTGGGTTTACATGTGTCAATAGTGATGAGCAGCACAGGCAATATTCGAATTCGTGATATTTCGC
This sequence comes from Ptychadena robeensis, assembly GCA_036250615.1. Taxonomy (NCBI): domain Eukaryota; kingdom Metazoa; phylum Chordata; class Amphibia; order Anura; family Ptychadenidae; genus Ptychadena; species Ptychadena robeensis. The sequence goes on along the minus strand of CM070034.1, from coordinate 24,341,939 downwards.
GAATAATTCTACTAATATTCGATTCTATATTCGGAAATTCGAATATTCGCAGTAATACCATGGATTGCGAAAATCATATTCGCATCGCGAAAATCTTTAAAATGAATGGTCACATGCTATGTTTATTTTCGCAATGCGAATATTATTTTCGCAATACATGGCCATATTGTGAATATTCGGAATTGCGAATATCCGCTGACATATTCAAGATAATGGCGCATTCTCGAATTGCCGATATTCGCGAAAAATATTCGGCATTCGAATATTCGAGCTCAACACTATGTGTCAACTGCCAATTCGATTTTTTGATCATTCGATCATTCATTCATTTATTGAATGTAACATTAGATTTTTTGTTTGACCATCCCGATATCGAATGAAAATACATTTGAAATTACAACGACAGATATAAATTTACCAACATGTTCGATGACCTTTCAAACGTATACATCGAACACATTGGCCATTCTAGATTTGTGTTCAATCAACCAAAAAATCATTTGTTCTTCCTTGATCAAACAAAAAAATGTACACGTGTAAACCCACCTTAAGACACCAGACAGAGGTAATAATAAAACTCCTGTATTCCTTACTGTTAAATTGTAAAACCCAAAAGGTGCCCATACTTTGACGATAGCCGCTCGATAGATGTCACGCCGTGCACACTTGCGGCTATCTGATGGGGCCACCCCTGTCTTCAAACAGGATCAATCGATCCCACTCGAAGATAGGGTTATCGGACATGACTATAAATCACAAGCGTTGTCCATTGCTTTGGATGAGGACCGCGGGTCCCCATGCAAAGCATTGGCTGAGCTTGATGACGCAGCAGTGCTGCCCCCCTCAAGCTCCAGCGATATCGGGCTCATCGCGATGACGTCATTGCGCTGAGCTCAAAGGCTGATCAATCTCACGGGCATCGACCCATGTATGGCAGCTAGAGATGGTCGATAGAGTTTGGGGTATACTCGCCGTATAAGACTACCCCTTCCAACGCACACAAAAAAACTATTAAAAAACCATCAGATTTGCTTTCAATATGGTTATTTTCATTCTTATGACATAGGAAAACTGCTTGCAAGTCAAATGTGTTGGCGTGTGTCATTTTTTTGGCCAGCTCAGGGAAACGGTAGTGGACCCAGGGCCTTACATATGTATACTCCAACAACCTTAAACGTCCTATTTTTTTTTTAGTAATTTACATTCTAATTTCACATCCCTAACTGCAACCTCTCATATTAATGTTTACCTGTGGTTATCCAAGTAACATAAATTGTATACATTTAATTCAAAGAATTTTGGCAATTCAAAAATGTAACTGATATCATGTCACATGATACAGTGAAGGTGTTTAAATGTGTTTGAGCTGCATTACCAGTTCCAGCTACTGGAGCCACACCCTTTAATGAGCACGTTGGCTTCGTCTTACACATTGAGGAGGAAGAGAGGGAGGGGGGGATAAGGGGGGCGCTTCCGATGTATGACAGGCAGACTCCTCTGGCTCAGACGTTTCTGCACTCGGCGTATAAGACGACCCCCAACTTTTGAGAAGATTTTCCTGGGTTCAAAAGTAGTCTTCTACGCCAGAAAATACAGTAATTGCAAAGCCCCTGAACATGGTATCATCACCAAACTTGCTGGAGAGAAAAAAAGTTTGTCTCTAACACAAATAGTTTTTACACAAATTAAGTTCAAAGTCAAGTAAAAATTTTGAAAATCGGAATTTCGACTTTAATTTGAACTTAATTTATGCAAAAAATTACATGTGGTAGAGCAAAACTGTTTTTTTTTCATATGTTCCTCCATCCCTTCTCTATATCTCCAGCAATTTTGGGTGATGGTACCATTTTCAGAGGCTTTGCAATCAGCTCACAAAGTTAGCAAGTTGAAAAATTCGACCATCTCTAATGGCAGCCTTAACAGTAACCAATACACCAGGATCCTGTACACCAGGGGTGTCACATTTAAGCCTGCAACCCATATCTGTCCCTCAGTGCAAATATATTGAGCCTGTAAGATTCTTTTTATAAGTTTATTTATAAAAATAATGCCACAGCTATGTTTTTTTTTTTTTACATTTGATGTCACATGCATTGTAATAAAACGCTTTGCTTGTTCTAAAATCAATGTTTAATCAATACGTACGTTTGTTTCCATGTGAAAAGATCATTAGATCTGAAATGAAGGAAAACGTCCTCAATTGTTTTTTTATTTTTCAATAAAATTTGTATTGAGTTTTTAAACATTTTAACAGTGGTGAAACAGATACAACATATTGAAGAAAATACTTTTGTAAAATGACATCGCCTACAAAACACAACATAAACAACAAAAAAACACAGAAAAAAAGGAAATAATAAAGCATGGGTATATAAAGAACATATGTCTTCAATAATAGTGGTGAACTAATGCAACTCACATCTCAGTAGGTAACTTCCTCAAATCAAGCATACACGGCTCAATTTTTAATAGATTCAAGAACAATTGTGCAATGTGCATATTCTATTGTGCTTGAACCTATTAGAAAATCAAGCATACATGCCTTTCTTCAAGAGGGATCAATTGATCCCATACGAGAAAGGTTGGTCGAACTGGGAACAGACATTTCCATAAACCGCATTCAATCTGACAAGTAGTGGGGAGAGCCAGACCTCACACACAGCACACAGCCTGTGATCGGCTCCAAGCAGGGGAATAGGGTGGATCCTAGAAGGCTCAGGCAAGGCCCCCCTCTTCTGTATAATGTTATAGATTCAAAAAATATTGATTCCTGTAGAATCCTACAGGTATCATTTATTCACCAATCAAATTAGCTTATCCTAGTGTGTAAATGGGGAGTCAAGAGTAAATGCTGAGCTATCTGGTGACCCCGGTCTAACTATAGAGTGCATAGGCTATATTTTGAAAAGGTCAATAGACAACTGCTAACTATGGTATAGGAATGGCTTAGACTTTGCAGTAGATCATATTACATGACGAAGTAGTGTGGGTAGGAGCTGTTCTTATGTATGTATATATATGTATGTATATATAGGTTCTGATGAGCAAGGAATTTGTGTAGTATAATAAGGAGGGTTCTGAAGATTATGAGTGAGACTGACACTTGAACTATACCATCTGAAAGGACGTCAAGACATCTCCAACAAACCACAGTCCGAAGACTTCACCTTTAAAACCTAAGAAACTATATTTAAGACTTTCATTATTCTTTGTAACTGAAACATCTTTTGCTGTCTATTATCTGTGCGTCAATAAATGTCTATTGTTTGATACAAGACATTATTCAGCACTATTTTCATCGGACTTAATCCCTTTGTATAAAGAGCATAGGCCCACGCTTTTTATCAATTCCTTTCTGAAGCCCTGTGCACATGCTCTATAGTACCATCGGATACAAATCCATCCAAATACCTAGACAACGCATCAGATACTAGAGCTGTCGATTAAATAACATTTCCGATCACTGCTCGATCCATTTTTTGTTCGAATTCGATCTCATTTAGTCTGTAGTATTGCAACCGATTGACTTGTTAGATCTCTCTGCAGTATCAGCTGCAGCTCAGCTGATACTGCAGAGATCCTGACTAAAAAACTAAATGATTTCTGACAGTAGGAGGGGTGTTTTTTTAGAGACCACTGTGTTACATCTCGCCCAGGCAGGACGTAACAATCTGCAGGGGTTACTGAAAATTCTCTCCCATAAGCCCCTGTGTCCGAGTCTCACAGATGTGACATCACGTCTGTGAGACTTTGTAAAGAGGGGGAGAGAGAAGCCTGTCTTCACACAGCTAGATGGATACAGCCTAGTGACCCCCCCTTCTCCCCCACACGGAGCTGTAGAGGAGTCTCTGTCTGTGTAGGAGTGCGAGGAAGAAGGGGGGTTGTTGTCAGCTGCCCGGAGAAGAATCGATCAGGAAGTGGCTTCTCTGCCCTTATTCAACATGCTGCCACCATCAGATAAAGCATGAAGAAGGTACGTTTTATTTGTTTTTGTGGTTTTGCAGTTTTCCAGGATCTGAACTGCTGACAGGTAAGTATGTGCTTATTTCATGTATGTGTGTTTTTTTTTTAGTTTAAAACCGTTTTAATACAAAAAAAATTTGTGTTAATCCAATGGAAAAATTAAACAATGTACCACCTTAATCTTTATATTGCTCGCAGAGGGACAGGTAACCAATAGATCGTTTTTAAGAAATGTTACCATTTTGACAATTTTCGAGTTATTTGCAAAGTTCCTGAACATGGTATCATCACCAAACTTGCTGGAGATGTAGTGAAGGGTTGGGGTATACTACAAAAAAGTATGGCTCTTAAGGCCCCCATACACGGGTCGGATTCCGACCGGATTCCGGGACGATCGATTCCGGGCGCGTGCACGCGAAACGATCATGCCGGAATCGCGTGCAGCCCACCTTGTCCGATCGTTTGCATCCGATTGATCAGGGGCTCAGAATCGGATCCGACAGAGAACCAACATGTTGGTCTTTCTGATCCGATTCTGCACACATCAGGGGGAGTTGCCATTTGGGAAGTAAGCGATCGGACACGGAATCGTCCAGGAATCTGTGGGACAAGGTGGTATGCAGCGATCGGATACTCTTAATTGGCCGATTGATCGGAGCTCTGATTCCCGCTGAGATCGCCGGAATCGATCGGATCAGTGATCAATCGGCCATGGAATCCGACACGTGTATGGCTAGCTTAACACAAAAAGTTTTTGCACAAATTAAGTTGTATAAACTTTTTTTTTCAAATGTTCCCAACCCTTCTCTACATCTCCAGACATTTTGTATCATACTCTCCACCTAAAGGAATAAAAGCGGACTAGCAATGCCACCGACATGTAAGCAGCAGTAGCAAATGTGTAAACAGGGGCTGTCACACATTCCTAAGACCTGGATATCCAATAGATTTACTGGCAGGATCAATAGGTTCTTCAGAACTTTTATTTTGCAGATATGAAAATTTTATATATGGGATTTTATACTTAAGACCATATTTCTAATGTAATATTTACAGAATTGTCACAACCTACAGTATAAACATTAGCACTATAAAGGGCTTCGGTATTTATGACTGATGTGGATATGGCAGTTTACATGGCACAATTTACATCCTCCTCTATGTTGATGCCGCCGGCTGTTGAACGACCAGAAGCCTTTCTTCTTATACAACACTCCTGCCTCATTGAGGCCTTCTCAGCAGAAACAATCCAGCCTAGATTTCTGTAATGAGTTGGTAACAGCATTTGCTATAGTGACAGGTTGTCATGGAAACAAACAGTTATGCGTTAAATGATGTCAAGAAATCATCTCTTTTTTTTTTCTGATGATGGTTCTAATGAAAAGAAAAGTATGCTGTTGTAAATCACACACACGGCATGGTTTTAATAGAGTCGCCTTGATAAATAGTGTAGCTGTGCCCTCTAACCATTTAACGCAGAGCCTGAAGTGTTTTAATGCCTTTATGGAATGGCCCATCATGTCTTATTACTTGCATTAACCTTTCTTTACAAAATAAAACTGAAATTACATTTCCCACTACCACCAGGAAATTGGATGCTCTACACCCGGGATCCTGCTTCAATGTTGTATGCTTGTTAGGAATGCAGAGATTGGGACCCCAATAGATGAGTGGCTAATCTGTTCAAACATAGTACAAACTTATAAAACACATTTATTTTTTTTATCTGAAATGTTGCAATAACCGGGATGGCATCGACTTGCTTCTGATAATCAGGTGCCAACAATATTGTTCATGACTAGGATATAAAAGATAGCTGTCCCTTTTTTCGGAATTGTTCAACAACATTCACTCACCAAAAACCTAACTGGAATAATTAAAACAGATTGGGTTTTAAATGGCCCCGGCAGCTTTTTATTACCAACATAACCAACAATATAATATATAACAATCATTAAACAGACCATTATAGAGTAAAATAAAGGTCCCTTGGAGGCCGTTATCCAGCACCTGTATCTGCATCACCCAATACATCGGCCTCCAGCCGCACTACACCGACTCAGAGACAATTACAATACAATGCAGATACCACCTTACAGAACTAGTTCCCTGGCACTCCGACATTCTTACCAAAGGGTGGGACCTATGACGGTCCCTTCCAATGACCTTTTCCATGACCAGACCACCTTCAAGGGCCTTACAACCCTGTGGCTGCAGTGACAAATTTTGAAACCTTAAAACAAAAGAATAAATCAAAGTTTTCTAAACCAGTGAAAATTGTGGGAGGGAGGGAAATTCATCCGACGCAGATCCTTCTCCGACTGAATTGTGGTGAATTCTCCCCACACACTAAACTACAGGAGGACCCCTCCTAGCAACTGAGCCAACCTATCTGGTAGAGCTGGAACAAGATAACATAATAACATAACAAGATAACACAATAACATAACTGAACATGCTTATAAGATTTGCTAACCCTCAGTATACCAGCTCCTTCTTACCCAGTCATGTAGTCCCTCTGCTTGGGTCTCTGTCTGGTCAGCTCATGCCCAAGTTTAGTGTTTCAGTATCTCAATGTATTACTAAGATCCCAGACAAGATGTAGGGACTTTTAGGAGAACAAAGGTAGGTTTACAGGATTTGTGGACTCTAGGTGTTTAAATGCTAGAATCATTGGCTTAAGGGTTTCCCCCTGAAAAACAAAGAAAAACAACTGTGGATCTTGGCTTTATTCATAGAGTTCAACAACCACAACAGTGGCGATCCACTACTATTATCCATAAGGGTCCCCATATATGGGTCGATACCCACTCGATCGATGAACGATTGAGTAGGACACTGTTCCCTGTTCGATCGGCATTTCGGAAGGGTGGCCATGTTCAATTCCTGAACAATTACTCGAGAATCTAACAAAATCAAACCTGTATATGGCCACCCTAATGCTCTCTGTCACTGCAGTGGAAGCCCAACAGAATTCTATTGCATGGACTAAAGCTTGGCATACATTACTCAATTTCTTAATAGATTTAAGCACAATCCAATGCCGCCTGTGTTCACAAAGCTCGAATCTATAAAAAATTTGAGCCATCCAACCTTCCTTTGAAAGGGATCAATTGATCACACTCAAAGAATGCTCGGTCAAACATGTTGGAAAACCCTGTTCGATTTCCATTACCGTATATACCCGAGTATAAGCCGAGATTTTTCAGCCCAAAAAAATAGGCAGAAAGTGCTTCCCTCGGCCTTTACTTGAATCAACTGAGGGGGGTTCACTCACCTCACCTAAATTTCAATGCTGAATGCTTCAGACAGGCAGCTTCCCTCTTCGGTAGATCTTCTGCGATCTCTCCGAGTTCCTGTCAGCATCGGCTGCCTGACTATCAGCTGATAAACAATAATAAACTCCACACTGCCATCTAGTGGCCAGTTACTAGTACAGATACAACTCCATAGCCTAAAAAATAAGAATTGCCTTGCACAACCCATCCTGTAAAAATAATAATCCTGTGTTCTCTTAAATTTATTGATGATGTGGCACTAAGATTTATCCTGTTTGATTCATTTCTAAGGGCAATGGTGCTTTCTCTATATTTTCTCATTTAGAAAACTCCACTATCTGACTGCATTTCCCACCTTTGGCTTATACCCGAGTCAATACATTTTTCCAGTTTTTGTAGATAAAATTAGGTACATTGGCTTATACTCGTGTTGGCTTATACTCGAGTATATACGGTACTTTGGATGGGGAACGAGGGTCTCCATCCAAAGTATTGGACGGGCTGGCAGCCGCAGAGCTTTTGCGGCTTGATGTCAGGCCAGCTCGTCCTAAGCGTGATGACATCATCATGCTGCGGTTGGGAATCCTCGATCTGGAGGATATTGTAATCGCAATACAATAATACATACCAAATTTATTTTGAAGATAATCGTGGTGGGAATATATTATCGTAATGCATGGACATGCACAAATTTTGTATTTGCCAATATCGAAACAAATAGTACAATTATTCGTAAAAATTGCTAATTCGAATATTGCCTATGCCACTCTTCACTAGCATCCATTTTAAATGGTTCAGTACTGAAAACAATCGCCCATGCATCTGTATTTACTTCCTCCATTCTTCCTGTGATGCCTTTTCTTCCCCCTCTCCTTCACCCTTTCTTTAATCTTCTTTAAATACGGAACTGAGGACTAATTGTACATGCCGACATTACAATCTTATGAGACTCAGAATTGGAGCTTTTATGATGCATTCCTTCCCATGTGACATTCTTATCCAAAACACCACCACAGCACAACATCATGGACTTGGGTGGGCGACGCGCGATAATTCACTTTTGGGCTATGTTCCCACACTAGCGATCAGCCACTATTCTAATTGTGGTGCGGCGTTTGCTAGTACCCAGCAGTCTCCAGTTGGCTCCCACAATTAGAATTGCGGCTTAGTGGGGGGTGGGGCAGGACATCTTGAATGGGCGCGGTTGAAGTGACAATCAATTTTAACTGCGCCCATTCGAGTCTATGGCCACGAGCAGGGTACGTTTTTGGCTTATTTGGGAGGAAGATGAATAAAAATTTTATCTATAGTGAAGGATTTTTGCAGGGCTAACAACTAATTTCTGACAGTACCAAAAGTTTTCTTTTTTGCAAGACAATGCAATGTATGCTGTCATTGTACATATTTAGTTTTTTGCTTTGTCCATTGATTGTTTGCTGGATGCTTGTTTTTCAAATTATACATATTCCAAGCAATACACAATGCGCTCAAGTCCACAGCAGACACTACAGACCAAATAAATGATTATCTGAATTATGTATTTCAGCATTTTAGTGTTCTTTTCCTCCACTTTCTGTTAACATTGATATCCATCATATTTCCGGCACATTGTATTCCATCTTTCAGCAATGCCTTTGTTATTGGTAAAACAGATTATGGATTGAACAATCTTCCTGTAAACTCTACACCACTCTATCCATTGTCAGGTAATTATGATGTCATATTGAGTCATAGTAACACAAGTCAGTAAAAAAGTTTGTTTGGCTAACATCAGTTAAAATAAAATGTCTTCTCAACTAAAACATCAGGACATGGTTATTGAATCTTCTGACAAAGGTTATTACATTGATAAAAGATTCGCTTTTATGAAACCGATGCTGCAAAAGTAACTTCAGATTCATGTTTTGATGTTTCTTCTTGATAAATAGATTCAGGATGAGATAGTTTTTCTACATTTCTGGGTGTCAACCATTCTATATTCCTGTTTTTTTTTTTTTAAATAGCTTTTACAAAATTTTGGTAGCTTGGGCTCTGGATAACTTTGTTAGGCACTGTCTACACTATGTTGATTGAGGGTGTCATGGGGAAAAAACATAGTGTAGATAAGGCCTTAGGAAATTTTGGATATACAAGTGATGAGTAGTGTTGGGGTATTTTTTTCAAATTTGTGAGTTGATTGCAAAGCCCCTGAGCCTGGTATCTTTTCCAAACGTTCTGGAGATGTAAAAGAGGGTTCAGGGTATACTAGAAAAAAGAAAGTGTTGCTCTAACATTAATAGTTTTTAAATAAATTCAAAGTCAAGTTAGGTTCAAAAGTAAAAATTTCCAAAGTCAAAATTTCAACATTGAGTTTGAACCTAATTTATGCACAAACTACACATGCAAATGTTCCCACAACTCTACTCTACATCTCCAGCAATTTTGTGAGGATATCATGTTCAGGGGCTTTGAAATAAGCTGACAAAGTTTTCTAGTAGCATAGAAATTTTTCATTTTTCACTTGCGAATATCGGCATAGCAAATGCAAACCAAAAGTTCAAATGATGCAAAATTTCGGAGAAAGATTCAATATAGAGAAACCCAGATAGCAATGTGCGTTGTAAATTTTCAAAGCTGACGCTCCAACTAGCAGAGTTAAGTTTTGTAACAGATTTGCTAGAGTGCTCTCCTATCCTGGGCCGACCATCTAGGTTAGCCCGGAGGTCTGCTCCCCTGATCCATGCTCCCCGCACTGCGCGCTGGCTGAGAGGAGCTGACAGAGGGAGAGATGTTCAGAATGCCCCTCGCCCCCTCCTTCTTATTTCTGATGTCTGTGAAAGTAGCTGGCTGCTACTGACAGCAATTGGCGGAAGTGGCGGAAATTGGTATTGTAGGGATATTGAGATTAAAGCTAGAACACATTAAATAGCTGTGCAAAAACTTCACTTCATACACAACTGTATTACACTATATTACATTTTTAGATTTCTGGGGGTTGAAAGTCAGAGTAGACATAACATTTTTTATTTGGTGTGCGTTTGAAGAGAGGTAATCTTATACGGCGAGAATATCCCAAACTCTATATTTTAGCTGGAAAAGTCGTCTTATACGCCAGAAAATACGGTAATTTATTCTGTAACATTATTTATACTGTTTCTCAATGTCTTCTTGCTTATTCTAAGATATTTTAGGGTGTTCTTCAAATACTGATCTGGTTAATGTCTATTCTAAATGATTACTTTTATACACCTCACTGTATGTTACTTACATCATGGTACTGGTTACTGGTACTGTGCATGCAGGGTGCCCAGATGATGCTTCCCCAAGGGTGCAATATAATTGTGTGCTCCGGTCACCTTTCTCGCACGGCCTGGGCACCCCTCCTCAGAGAACAAGTCTCCCTTCCACTCCTCTCTGGAAAAAGGCTACTCACTTCCTGTTCTTCCTCCCTTTATCAACTCTGCCCTGGAGCTCCACCCTGGTGTAACCCTCCTGCACAACAGGCCCTCTATCTACCTGGGGTACATCCTCACACCGTTCTATTAAATTCCATAAATAACTCCTTGCACATCAGCCCACCCCACCAAGCTCCCTCACACCAACCCTTACAGTTCAGCTCTGGGAGCCCATCAAAACAGTGGATAGGTCAATGAGCAGATATTCCAGCCAAAAGTTTTTAGAACTCTGTAAATGAACTTTGTCAATTCACATTTTTACAGCAATGCAGAAAAACTTTGCAGAAAAAGAACAATTCCTCTATTGTCACAGCATTGGATTATTAGGTGTTTTGTGTATATGATTGTATATTAACCTTTTTCTCACTCTCTATTATATAAGGATATGTCCCTGATTCTCAAATTCAGTCTTTCAGATTTTTTTCTCGGTATGCTGTCCTTCACAATGCACATTTAATACATGCAAATTAGAGGGAAAGCTAATGCGTATTCTTGTCAGCGGTATGTCCCCTTATTGTGCTAAGTAATAATTTCAGCACATATTGACAATGGCACGGAATTCCAGAATGTATTCCACTCAGCTCCGCTCTCCTATTTTTCTAACTACAAATGTTTTTATTGTACTAAAAATGTAATACTCTGAAAGCTGTTTTCTAATGGATTAAGCATAAATGAGATGCTTTTCACAGCCGAGAACAGCTAGCTTCTATAAAACAACTCCAGCATGCTCCAAGCCCGCCTGTCTGTTAATGGGTTAACAGAGGACCCCAGTCTGTTGCTGATTGCAGACTGGAGGGGAAATGAGTTTAAAGCCCCTTTGTGGTGGCCAGAAGGCCCGGGAGACCGGCTGCTTTGCTCACTCAGGGCGTAGGGAAAATTGGAATTGACGAAGAGATCTATGCAATTGCTAAACATCTGGTGCCATTGTCGGCCGCGTTAATTTGGGCCTGCTGCTCAATGCTTGTGAGTATTGATACTAACTCGCAATTCTACTTATTGACGTCAGTCTGTCATGGAGAAAACGGGGACTGCTGACAGAATTTAAAGTGAAGGACATTTTCCTGCATTGAGGCCTATTTATTTAGAAAGAACATTAAAACAACGCACAAAATATCAGATGCAGCATAAATATAAATAAGAGATCTTTAATGGCTAGTGGGGCCAGAAGAATCTGTGTTCTAACCTCCCTAGCGCTCTTGCAAGGTCCAGGTTTCTGTACCAAAACCACACCATAGACTTAATTGGAATTTTTTTTTTTTATGTTGTAGGCCTGTAACTTCCCAAAATCTGTCCATACAAGGGTCTAGTAGACATCCTGAATATAATAATGTTTGAAACACACAATTATGTAAAGAAAAATTACATTAAAAAAAATTATAAAAGGTATCATTTGAATGATAAAATTTCTAAAGTACATATTTGGTATGAAAGATTTCAAAACAGTATGTATTCATAGTTATGTTTTGTTTATAATAAAATATTTATTACAATTGGAAATGTGCTTTGTGTTTTTTCTTTTTGTGACAGACTAGTCATCTGTCACGGTGTAAATGGACCCATCAGGTGTATCGTGGAAGGAATCCAGGAACATGTTGGCCAACAACAATAGGTAGTTGGGGGAAACAACTGGGTGGGACTTCCCATTCCATCCAGGAATTACACCTGGCTGGGTGTGTTTCAACAAAAGAGACCAAAGCCACTAAGTCAGGGCTCCCAAGGAAGTTGGTGACAGTGCTGCTAGGTGCAGTAAATACAGGCCACACAGAGTGTGTGTGGCCCCATGCTGATGGTTGCCAGGAGGCAGGCCATTAAGGTTTCCTAGAGAGAGGAAACATTGTTGGATCGGTGACAAGCCAGGAGGCTTGGCATTTTCAGCACATTCTTTTGGCTTATGTTAAACCCTGTGAGGGGGATTTTCTGTTTTGGACTGATTGTGTGCAAATAAATGTGGGTAGGAGCCTGTAAAAAGAAAAATAATTGTGTGGATTGATGCTGTTTTTGGAACACCGTTTGAGCTGAACCCCCACACTTTGTAAATAATCCAATAAAATTCCCGTTGGCACCCTATCTCCTCTGGTGTGAGGAACACACCAGGACAGGGAGGGTTAACTTCAATGGGGCACATCTGGGCAATCACACTCACACTCCATAAAACTGTTCTGGTGCGATTTACATTTGAATCTCCTGCCGGGGGGCATCGGCTTCAGTGAAGAAACCAGTGCACAAGATCGGAGCCACTGGAACAGCGTGAAACTGTAAATATGCGCTGCCGGGGCTCTGATCTTCGCCTGGCGGCACCATCTCGTCCAGAACAGTACTGACAGGACAGCGCTGGACAAGATGGCCCCGTCAGAAACACTAGTGAGGTTAATCTCCCTGGTGGTACCATATGGTCTTAATTGGGGGCAAGAAAATTTTAATAGATTACCATCTGAATTTTGTCCCTGCATGTCCCCAATGTCATCAATGACACTAGGGATGTGAGAACTTAAGATGGGTTTACATGTGTAGATTTTTTTTTCAATCAACTGTCAATTAGATTTTTTGTTCAATGTCATTATCGAGCCTCGTTTGTTTTTTTATCAAATGTAACAATAGATTCGTTCATCGCCGATATGGGATAAAAATAAATCACCGGTTCCTCAAATGAAAAACCTTTGTTTTTTTTTTTGTTTGGAAGTGATGCTTCGTTGCTATGCTCAAATTTTGTCTACTAGCCTTGCTCTCCTCATTGTTTCGTTGGGATTTTGTTATATGCTAGTACGAACAAATAATAGAACGAACAAATAAAAATAATCAGAGACATTTTTTTACCACAATTTCCTTTCTAACACATGTTTTTTTTGCAACACACAGACATTTCAGCTATGCATGGATTGTACACCGAATAAAAAAAGAAACCATAATAACCCATTCGTTCAGTTATTCTGGGCTGGGTTATATTCGTTCACACTACTATTTCGTTATATGCTAGTATGAACAGAACAGAACAAACAAATAAAAAAAGATACCTTTTCCTGAAAAAGACCCAACCCACCATCCCTCAAATAGGAAATACGTCATGCTAAATGTTGAAATCAATATTGAAAAATATATCGAGTAAAAAACGAATGCACCTTTATTTTACTTGATATATTTTTCATTATTGATTTCAACATTTATACTCGACAGATAACATTTTACCAACATGTTCGATTTTTTGTTCGAGGTCAAACAATTCATCCATTGAACAAATTGCCCATTCTAGACTTTTGTTCAATCAACCAAAAAATCTACACGTGTAAATACACCTTTAGGACACCTATGCTTGTTGCATAAGTGCAGGCAGTCCCCATGACCCTGGTGATAGTGATGTTGCTGGGAATGGGGGGCTGCCCATGCTGTTTGCCTATGTTTTCTGACAGGAATAGGCAGGCCCAGGTATTAAACAAGAGAGTGTGTGCCAAAATTGATCACCTGGAACAGGTACTTTACTAAGCTAAGGGTTAAAACTTTGGGTAACTAAAATTTCCCCCAAGCCACACTTAGGAATACCACCAGGGGCTACAACAATGTCGTTGTCATATGTGTTATATTGTGTTGTGTTTGAATCGTTTCATTGAGTAAAGTTTGTTCAACTCTCGGCCTGAGAGTTCATTGAAGCCTTACTACAGGTACTGTATGCCTCAGGGCCACCGTCAGAAATCCCGGGGCCCCAGACCCCCAGAAGTTTTTTGTTGTTGAGATTGATCTGCTAGCAAAAAAAAAAATCCACTCTCCTTCCAAACAAAGTTGTGTAAGAGGTTGTCTGCAGTCCGGGGAACCCAATTGCCAGGTCGATCGGGTAGCCTGATCACAGCCGCCAGGCCGCCATAGGTGCTCGGGCCCGGGACAGGATTGTCCCCTTTCCCCCCTGACGGTGGCCCTGGCCTGCCTGCTCATTGGTTTAGCTCACGGAAAAGTTTTCTATCAGGGACAAGCCAGAGATAAGCTTTGGAGAGCCCAGTAGTAGAGCACTAATGTATAGAAAAGCAGAATTTGAGACCTTAATAAATAAGCCATGATCATGGCTTCTGGTTCAGTCATATCAGTTCAGTGATCTCTTTTTTCTGCCAACTTTTTAGTATGTTTTTATTCATAAGGAATTAGCAATAAATAGATTTCACATAGTTGGCAATGATGGACTGCGTATGTTGATAACTATAGCCTACATCTGTACATAAACCATCTCCATAGGCTGTGAACCTATAAGACTTCATGGTAGTATACATAACGATTTCCCATTTTCTGCATACAAGAAACCAGGAAACTGTACCTGCATGTGTCCTAACTTATAACTAAAATATAAAAGTGGACTAAGGCGAACCAGGGACGGTCACAAAGGAGGGGGTCTGGGTAGAGGCGAGTGCATTGTACTGCATATTATCAGCACTGTCTGTCCTAATTGCTTGTTGAGGCTGAAACAATTTGGTTAAAAGCTGCTTTGCTTAATTATGAGAGTTTTACTCGGAAAAGTGGGGAGGGGAAGGGTTGTTCTGAGCAAAGAACTCGTTATTTCTTTATTAGCACTGGGGGTAAGGGAGATGGCCCTGCTACCTTTTATTCTGCTTTCCTCAATCAGGAAAAATAGATTTTTGAAGTTTATTGGTAGAGCCATTAAGCTGCATACCGGAACCTGGCTTTAGACCTCTGGAAAGTATTTAAAGGCAGCTATGAGATGGGCATAGAACAATTCATTGTTTTATTCAAAGAGGTTTGACCGTTTTTTAATGTATTTGAGTTTACTGGGATATCTGAAAACTTTGTCTGATGTAAAAAAAGTGAAATAATAAAAATCTACCATTAGTTTATGTCCAGAGTCAATTGAGTCAACAAATGGGATATCTTGCCCTTGCTTTGTGACTAAAGTGTAAAAAGATAGAGCAGACTATTAGGGTTTTTCTATTTGGACAAATGACACCAACTGAAAAATCTTTAGAAATTAACACTTCAAGTAATTGTGGATGACAGGTCCCAGATAAAACTTCTACAGCCTACACCAAATCTGGGGTGGAAAATCTTTACCTAGTCACATATCCTACTGCAGAAGATAGTTGACACTCCCAGATAGTGATGGGCGAACGATTCACCCTGTAGTCAGTTCCCTGTGAACATATTTGCAGTCCACCAGTTGGGAGAACGATGTTTTGAAAAAAGTGGTGTCATTCCCAGAGCATACAAGACTCCCTTTTAGCATAGGGTCTGGTATGCTGTCGAAAAATGGGACCACGAACAGTGTAGGATCCCCCTCAGAGTATACCAGACCCCATGCTAGCATAGGGTAAGTTATGCTCTGGAAAAGGGGAACCATGAACAGCTTGGGGTCCCCCCCCCAGAGCATACCAGACCCCCTGCCAGCATAGGGTCACATGTGCTCTGAAAGCCAGAGCAAACCAGATCACTTTTGACAAGCCTAGAAGGACAAGAAGGGGGGCACCCCCCGTCCCACCAGGCCCTGTGCCATACCTTGGGGTATCTTCCCCACAACAGGGCTATGTGTTGTGTGGGCAAGGGTGTGGGCACATTGTGTATCATTATGGAGGATGACCCCTTTCATTTTTTTTCTGTGACTAGTACTGGAACCCATATGCTCGCCCTCAGGTAGCAACCAAAAATAAATTCCTGTTTTATAAATCTTCTTATATCTCATTGTAGCATCAGCATTACTTTTTATTAAAATTGTTATTTATTTTGTTTTTAAATAGTTTGAAACTTAAATGGTAGAACTTGAATTCCCCTTTAAGGGAAATTTTAGGTTAGAAAACATCTAATAAAAAAACAAACAAAAAACAAATATATGTTACACGTCTCCAGATAACTCCTTGGTATCTGTAGCCCCTTTGGCTGCCATATTTAATTACAGCTAAACCTGATCCTGGCAGCTCTCAGTAGCAGTGAAACTGTTAATCAGACGATGGGTTAAAGCTACAAGGTATTGATTTCAGCTAGAGGGCCCTGAAGAGAAATTTACAGACCAATAAAAAGGATATTAAAAAAGAAGACCAAGAGACTTTAATTTCATCTCATCTCTAACAAACATGATGAGCTCCTATACTAACCAAACTCTTCTTTTAACCTCTTCAA
Organism: Ptychadena robeensis; assembly: GCA_036250615.1. Classification (NCBI taxonomy): domain Eukaryota; kingdom Metazoa; phylum Chordata; class Amphibia; order Anura; family Ptychadenidae; genus Ptychadena; species Ptychadena robeensis. The sequence goes on along the minus strand of CM070034.1, from coordinate 24,325,162 downwards.
CACTATATAGTGGATAACCCTTCTACTGCAGAACATTTTGACATGGATAAAGTGGATGTTTGGAAAGATAAAACTTTTTTATCAGCCTCATTTAAGTTTAATATATTCTGTAAGTGATCTAATCATGAAGAAAGTTGAAAGCTGCAAACTCTTCCAAAACTAAACAAAAAAATCCCAACCTGACCATTGTGGGACTAAATCTTTTTGTCCATTTTTTATTTCTGTTCAAGCATTTGTTGCAATTTTCCCTTGCTTCCTGTCTGGTAAAATATAGTCAATTTTGACAAGAAGTGAATATATTTCTCTCTAACGAAAAACCATGTAAATCTGAGGTCAAAATAATTAGCCCCCCCTTATGAAATTAGACAATACAAATAAATACACTATACAAATGTCCACTAAGTTTAACTAGGATATTTTATTGATACACCTGTAAGGTACGTGCCCGGCCAGCGATCCTGCATTGGTGACCCCAGGGATCGCAGACAATCTCAGCGCATGCATCATGGTGGAAGCAGGTCTGGTGATTCACTCCGTCCAGACTGCCTTTCGGCCAAACGGCACCCCAGCGTCACTGCTGTCCTGCTTTACACATTGCAGACATGCCTAGCTGGCCTCTGGTGGTGGGATGTAGATCTGGCTGACTCAGTGTTGTGCCAGGACTGCATCCTCAGCAGTTTAACAAAGCACTGCCCAACTGGATGTGATCAAAGTTGAATTTCCACAGTGCCTACCAGCTGCAGGGTATGCAACAGCTAATTATCCACCAATCCAGTGCACTAGGTGACATAGTGTGATTGGGCAGGCTGCCCATTTAATGGAACCCTGCCCTGCACACCATTGTCCGTTATAGCCTCTGTGTAACCATGTGCTTTCGTGTGCTTCTGTTGTATTACTTACCTGCCCAGACTCTGGATTGTTTGCTCACATCTCTTGTCTTGTCCTTTTGTACCACGCTTCCATAGACTGATTCTGGTCAGTGTTGAGCAGCATATGGTATATTCGAATTCGCGTAATTTCGCGAATATACAAAGAAATATTCTAAATTCATAAATTTCAATTCGTCTGTATTCTATTGCCTTCCATTGCGCATGCCCGTGCTCAATGATTCGCAAAGATTCGCAATGCAGCTTTACAGCTTCTCTTCTTCATTCTGTGATCTCTGCCAGTACGAGCGAAGTGTATATTGCGCATATCCATTCGCAATGCCCACAAATATGCGCGATGCATGCCCGTAAAAAATGTTGAAGCATAATATGACGAATATCCGCCCTTGCGAATATCTGAGCGCACATTCTCGAAATATTCTTGAATGAGGGATATTCGTTGGATATATTTGAATTTTGAATATTCTCGCTCGACGCTAATTCTTGTGTATGACCTTTGCCATGTTTTGGACTACCTCAATAAAGACTGTTGAATGGACTTTTGGTAGTTCATTACTAGGTTGTCACAGGTCTCCTGAGGTATTTTGGCCCATTCTTCCATTACAAATTGTTCCAAATTGCATGGCTTTAGAGCTGGGACATTTACTTTGAGCACCCGCCACGGATTTATTATAAAATTGAGGTCTGGGCTCTGTGAGGGCCACTTCAGGATGTTGGTTGTGGTATCCCTGAGGAACTGTTGAACTAATTTCGATGTACAGTATGTCTTGTGTCATTGGAAAGTGTATTTGAAGACCCAGTGATGACCTAAGCCCAGACTATCCAAAAGTAGACTTCACATACTTTTTAAGCTTTTCTTGCTCTGTAACAATATCAAAGTCATCAGGTTTTGGCTTTAAAAAACATGTTTTCCTGTTTTTACTTTATTTTGAAAAAGAGTTCATATTCTTTTTTAGGTTTTTTTGTTTTGTTTTTACTTGGGATTAGTGATGGCCGAACTGTCCGAAAGGCAGAGAGTTCGGCCGCGAACATAACAAGTTCGGCTTGCCCCATTCACCGGTGGGAAGAAGGTTATCGAAACCGGAAACTGTGCGTTCCAGGTACCGGAAGTGACGTCAGTGACCATTTTGAATTTTTTATTCAAATTCCCCGCGAACAGGTGGGGAATTTGAATCTTCCAGCGAACAGTCTGATCCGCTGTTCATGGACAGACCTGGCCAAGGTTCGGCCATCACTACTTGGGATACTATTTGCATAGCAGACACCTTATAAAAAACTTCACTCTTCAGAAGATGAAGGATAATCCAAATGTCAGTCTATATCTACTTTCTTTGGACGATAAACCATCATAATTTGTGAAATGGAATTATCGTGTCAGATTGATTAATTTTTAATCCTATACACGCACTCAGACTGAGAATGATAGACTTTTTTTGGCTTATTTTTGAAATGATAAGTATGAGGTATTACAGTGAGGAAGTGTAATTGTGAGTGTGTGTTGCACTGACATTTTTAGTGCTCTATAAGAATAGAAATATATTATTATTTTATTGTTCCATCCTGTCAGTTTAAGCTGAGCACTGGCCTGTGAAGCTCAGATGAGAGAGTAACATTCTCACACTTAAGGAATTATCTCTGCATCATTTGGAGTTTTCTGCTCTACTAATTCCCGGCCCATTCCTACGTCCTTCAGGCCTTTCATCTTGTGTTAAAGGAGCAGATCGCCTCGTTGGAGCTGCATTCCCGTTCTACCGGCAAGGATTTGGTCAAGAAAGAGTCAAGGGAGGGAAGTAGGTTAATAGGTGTTTGATCCTTTAGCAGTGAATATTAGAGCTGGTGATAAAGGAAGGGGAAAAATATGTGAGTTTCCTTAAGCAATAGTACAAGTTGTAATTTTCTGGTAAAAAAAAAGCTTGATTTGTTGTGTTAACCATAGGTAACACATGCTCACTCTTCATCATTTAAGGATTTTGGGTTCTTATGGAAGTACAAATTGATGTTTCATGACTACGGTATAAAAGATAGTTGTCCCTTTTGTCTGAATTGATCAACAACATTTACTCATCAAAAAACCTAACTGGAATAATTGACACCAAGACAGATTGGGTGTAAATGTCCCGGCAGTCTTTTATTACCAACATAACTAACAAAATATAATATATAACAATCATTAGACAGACCATTATAGATTAAAATGAAGGTCCCTTGAAGGCAGTTATCCAGCACCCTGTATATGCATTACCCAATACATCGGCCTCCAGCCGCACTACACCGACTTGGAGACAATAACAATACAATGCCGATACCACCTTACAGAACTAGTGCCCTGGCACACCGACATCCTTACCAAAGGGTGAGACTCTGTACCTACAACGGTCCCTTCCAATGACCTTTCCCATGACCAGAGCACCTTCAAGGGCCTTACAACCTCGCCACTGCCATGACAAGTTTTAAAACCAGAAAACAAGGAATTAACAAGGAAGGAAACCCAAATGAAAATTGAGGGGAGGAGAGTGGGAAATTTATCCGATGCACACTATCCTCTAACTAAAGTGTGGTGAATTCTCCACCCACAATGAACTACAAACTACAAGTTTTTTTTCCACTTAGTGTGCAAATGGTAGGCAAAGGTGAAAGGGTGATTAAAAGTCTAAAGTCCACTTTATAATATAAAAAGTAGGATAAAAGTAGAACTATGAGCAAAAGAAACATTTACATACACAAGGTCTGCATATAGATTTAACACAATATAAAGTATTTGACAAAGTAACTCCAGTTACCACAGAAGAAGCAAGGCTTGTGCATGGGGTCTGCAGAAATTTAAAAACATTTAAATAGAGCTGAACTGAAGGGTTAAATGCTAGCTGTAATGTGGTGGAGCTGGAAGTAAATAGGATATTTATTTACCTTATTCTTTCTGTATCATCTGGTAGACTTTTAGATTGAACCCCTCCAGTTTGTTCGGCCTGGTTGTCCGCTGCTCTGCTTTAAATGCCTGTTAAATGTCATCAAATGTGTGAATATAATGCAAACTGTATCAAAATGATTAGTGATGAGCGACTAGGCAATATTGGAATTCGCGTAATTTCGCGAATATCCGCCATAATATTCGATTCCATATTCGTAATCTCGAATATCCGCACTTACGACATGAATTGTGATCTAACAATCGCAATTGCGACCCAATATGCGCAATGCACGCAATGGAGAATGGCGGAATCCGAAATCGCGATTATCCGAGAAAGCGCAATGCGACCACATATGCGCAATACATTGAAGTCAATGGAGAATAGCGAAATCCGAAATTGCGATTATCCGAGAAAGCGCAATGCGACCAAATATGCGCAATACATTGAAGTCAATAGAGAATGGCGGAATCCGAAATTGCGATTATCCGAGAAAGCGCAATGCGACCAAATATGCGCAATGCATGCACGTCAATGGAGCTCGGATATTCGACTGGGAAAATATCCGTCATTTCCGTTTTAAAAAATCGCATTGTGATTATATAATCGCGATCCCATTCATTGCAATGGATCGCGATTATAAAAGCGCAATAAATCGCGGAAAATCGTGATCGCGTCGGATATCCGATGATATATTCGCGAATATTTGCGAAATGGCGAAATAGCGATATTCGAGCTAAATATTCGCAAATCGAATATTCGAGCTCAACACTAATAATGATTGGGTTTTTGAATAAGAACTACTCTTTTTTGAGAATCCTATAGAAACACATTCAAGTTCTGGTAATACTTTTGACCAAAAACACTCTTCCAAGAAATTTGTATCTTCAAGTAATAAAAAAAGGATGTGGGTGGCCAATGTTGCTTTCATTGATGATATGCATCAATTTAGACCTCCCTGGGGATTCTGACTACAAAAAGAGAGTTATTCATGGAGGACATGGTTGACCAAGGAGAGGCCAAGGAGTTGGCCACATTGAAAGTGACCTGATTGTTGAAATATAATAATTATATTATTAATTGTATAAACCAACACTTTAATTGCACATATGTCTATGTACAAAATGAACAAAACATGTACAAAAGTCAAGAAAAAATTTCGAAAATCGGAATTTCAACTTTAACTTTGAACTTAATTGATGCAAAAACTTCATGTGCTAGAGCAAAACTTATTTTTTTCAAACCCTTCACAACCACCACCACAACCCTTCTCTACATCTCCAGCAATTTTGGGGATGATACCATTTTCAGGGGCTTTGTAATAAGCTCACAAAGTTAGGAAGTCGAAAAATTCAACCATCTCTACCTAGGACCTTTCATTCAATGTATATACTGAATTCATATTTATTTATTTTGTATGTGTATATTTTTCACCTTAGATTACACTGCCATAGCCTCTATTTGATGTTTCTATGCTCCATAGCAATCACATGGCTCTCTATGCCTATCCTTATCTCCTTGGGTGAGTTGGAACCGTATTTGAAACACTTTATAGCATTAAAGAATGGTCTGTATATGTTTCAGTGTATGTGGTATATTGGCTAGGTTTCCCCTTATACTGTATAGCTCTATACAATAAATACATTCATGTCTACATATGTATACATAGCCTTGGCACCTGAAAAATTACACTTTTATCATTCTAAATATAAAGCACTTAGCCTACTATTTTTCATCTGCAATCTTTCGTGCCACCGGCTTTTATAAAACTTCCCCATTGTGTGCTATACTGTACATTAAAAGAGTAATGTATGTGTTACCTTATGCTGGCAACAAATAAAATAAATCAACCAAGAACTGTATAGATAATTGTGGACAAAGGATTCTACCACATGGAATCTACCCTATATGAAGCAAGCCAGGCCAGGCTGTGTGGTAGACCAAAGAGATAACCAACTTTGGGGAGCTGGCAAGAGGACAAACCCATAAAAAAGCTAGTTCAATGCACAATGTTGAGGGGCACTTTTTCTGCCTTGGGTCCTAAAGGTCCCAGTACCGAGTGGAGTTGTACCTTTCTGCTAATTTGAGTAAAGTTGTGAGTCCTATTATAAAGCAAAGTCTACCAGTAGAATATATCACTGTAGATGGGTGACTTTGTGGGTGTTTTTGTGAAATTCCGATTAGCTGACTTTATAAGTTCATTTCAAAACCCTTGGCCATGGTTTCCTCACCAAATTTATTGTTAAAGGAGTCATAGAGTCTTGCACACTGTTAGCCATTGATGAATACAACAAATGTCGAGTTCAGGTTCCTTTAAATCTTCCTTTGATTGGATTAAGGTGTCCATCGACAGCTTGTGCTCAAGCACAGCGTGGTGACTTGATCGTGACGTCACCATGCGGCGCTCGAACAGGTCATATGTCGAGTGCTGTGGGGACGTGGATAGGGACCTTAACTGAAGTCATTAGAGAAGCAAGCTTTCGGGATGTCTCAGATCCCTTCTTCAGGAGTAATACAATTCTGTTTCTTCAGATTCACTTGTAAGCAGAAAGTTACCAGGATGCACACAGTCATTTTGTGTATAAATGTGAGTCTTAAAAACTGAATTGTATTAAGATCGAAGAAGGAGACATCCTGAAAGCTTACTTCTCGAATGACTTCAGTTAGCCAATGGTATTACTTTCCCCTTTACTCCAAACTGTTTGTGCTTAGGAAGTAAAAAATTTTCAAGCCAATAGGAATTAACTTTAAAATTAATTTCATTCAAAATTACATATGCTGGAGCAATGCTTTTTTTGTAATGTTCCCACAAACTTTCTCTATACCTCCAGAAATTTGGTTAGCTGGTCAGTTTAGATACCTTGTTCAAAAAGCTTTGCTAATAACTCCTAAATAAACTAGTCAGTATTTTGTGTCCATCTCTATTTATGACCTACTATATTCCTTGAGGCTGCTGCTGGGACTTACATATGTATTGATAATGTAGACATAGACAGTACGATTCTCAGCGATCGGCAGGAACGTGCATGGTGATAGGTTGGCTGCCTAATCGGGTGGAAATCGTCTTTGGCTGCCTTTAGTTGACAGTCCAAACGTAGTCTGTAGTCCCAGGAGACATTGAGCACTAATTTGTATATTTAAAGAAAAGATCGAACATCTATTTTTATTCTGGTGAAAAGACAACATTTCTATTACTTTCAGAATTGGTGCCATTCGTCAAAAGAGGGGATGGAGGGCTGTTAAAGCAACCCAATACTTAAATTTACCTAACGGCATCTATGCCATGTTCTACATACCAACTTAACAATGTATTTACAGTATAGGACACAGTTCCACCTTATTTTGAAGGACTGATCCTTAGAATGTGCTTTTGTTGACAACAGAGACAACCCCTCCCCATTTAATAGAGGCAGTCACTTGGCTTTATTGAGAATTTAGTTACCTATCACTTCAATCCTGATATACAATTTTCTTTATCGCTAACACAAGCTGGAAGATCCACTTCTTCCTTCTTGATACTAGTGGTGAGCTCAAATAGCAAATATTTTTTACAAATATCGGCTATTCGAGAATTTCGCAAATATGGTGGCGGATATTCGCAATGTCGAATATTCAAGGTATTATGCACTGGCAAGCTTATGGCCATGCAAGCGATAATGTAATTGCAATGAGATACCATTAATTTTGAAGATTATTATCATCGCATTGTGATTATATTATCGCAATGCATGGTTATACGTGCAAATTTCCTATTTATGAATATTAGTCAAATTTTTTACGAAATATCACAAATTTGAATATCACTACTTGATACTACAATTCCCAAAAATCATTGCATATACACAATGGCATTCCGCTAGCACCATGGTCGGGGACAAGACTGGAAAATACAAAGTATGTGGATTGAAATAGGTTTTCCTGTAAGTGTGACTAGGTTGCAGTTAGGGGTCTGAAATTGGGAATGTAAATTAATAATAATAAAAAAAAAATTGGACAGGGTGTTGGAGATTTGGGGTGTGAAAGCCAGAGTAGGCATATGTAGGGTAAAAGCTGACAAATGCACTGTTGACTTTTGGAATATGAATGTTGACAGTTGGAATATAACTATGAAAGTATGACATTTGGACTGCAGGTAGTCTCAGGGGTTAGTTACTAAGCCAGACAATTTCAGGGTTGTACTACTGAGGTATGAGATCTGGGGGTTCAAATGTGATGTACTGTGAAAGTAACATCTGACCCAAAGCCAGCTGGTGACCTGTGGATGGAGAGAGCTAATGGGTGGATCAATCAGGAACAGGGAGGTCCATCTGCAGCAGAATCTACCATGTGAGTACCAAACACCATCTCCTGGTACTCATCTGAGGTGCTCACTAAAAAATGTATGTGCACCCCTGCATACAGACCCACCATTTATGCTCTTGGTATGGGTACATCACCTGTGAAATCACTAGATCTGAAGAGCAGAATATAAATAACTGGGAAAGTGTGCCTAACAATGGAAAGTTGGAGGGACTCATGGAAAATAATTACAAAGCAACTGCTTCTAAAGGTAGAAAGAAGGAGGATGTGGAGGGCCTTGCATGATTAGAAGTAACTCAAGGTATTGTGCCACGTCCCATAAGAAAATAGAGAAAAAAAAAGGTGGTGGTTCAATGAGTCCAATCATTCCAGAAAAGGCTCTGGTGTGGAATCATTCAAACCGGGACTTTCAGGCACCAAGATTATCAAAATCCATTTTTGTTAAAAAAAAACATGATTTTATTTGAAAACATAGTTAAAATATACATGATATTCAAAATAATTTAGTTGTTCAATAAAACATTGTCAAAGTCAACTGTCTTTGTCATAGGATACATGGTTGCAAAAAATAAAGTACTCCTGAGTAGTGATGGCGCGAACCCGGAATTTGATGTTCGTAAACGGCGAACGCGAACTTCCGCAAAAGTTTGCGAAC
>CM070034.1:24283989-24298914 GCA_036250615.1 Ptychadena robeensis | reverse complement strand
CCCCCCCCCCCCCGGTGACGTGATGATGGGGGGGAGGGCGCGGGACATTCAAATGTAAATTAGGTTTACTTTACTTCAAAGAGCACATCTGAAAAATCACCCCAGTGTCATTTTTAGATGTGCTCTTTGAAGTTAACCCTTTCAGAGGGTGCCAAAGGGCATTGTATTGAATACACTGATAACTGTATCCAATACAATTCAAAGTAAAAACAAAAACACATAACACATTTCCAATTGAATAAAAATTGTATTTTGAATATAAAAAAAACATAAATATGAATACATACTGTTTTGAAATCTATCATACAAAATAAGTATTTTAGAGATTTTATCATTTAGATGATACCTTTTATTATGTAATTTTTTTTAACATAATTGTGTGTTTAAAACATTATTATAGTCAGGATATCTACTAGACCCTTGTAAGGACATATTTTAGTTACAGGCCTACAACATAAAAACAACATTACATTTAAGTCTATGATGCACTTTTGGTACAGAAATCTGGACCTCAACAGAGTGCTAGGGAGGTTAAAGGATCATGGGAACATATGTTGAGACTCTACAACCATTGGTAATCACCATTGCTGCTCTCCATTGAGGCCTAGTTTCTCTATTTGAGCACTGTAATGAAGGCCATGTTTCTGGATATCTGCTGCCATGCTTTGTAAGAAAATCTCCACAACTATTTGAAATCCCCATCCATGCTCCCCCATGAAGCCATACTGCTCATATGGAGTATAAATAAGATGGTTATGTCAAAGGATCATGTTCCATATGTTGAGAATACTTGTTTAATGATGCTGCTGCTATGCTTTGATGATGATGATGCTATGTTGCTACATGCACATCTCAATTCCCATTTGTTTTGCTGGCGACCACAAGCAGCGTCGTGACATGGATGGGATTTATTTAGTGGAATCATTTCATTATATGTTTTTCTCTTGTTAATTTTGTTATTTATTGTTCTTTTGTTAATCTGTCACAGTGTTGGCGGGTCCTTGGCAGTGCCTATGATGATATATGGCTCAATGAACTTGGGTGATGTGCTGGTGGAGGGGGACAGTCACTTGTAAGGTAACGTTGCGCTCTTTTGAGGGTCAATGACCCAAGGTGGAGTTGGTAAAGGTGGTGGGAGGAGGCAACGTTTCTCGAGTACCCACTGTGCTGGTGTAGGCGAGGCTGGTGGCTGGTAGTGATGGCTGAACTTCAGCCGTGTCCGTCCGCGAACGGGCGGTGCGGACTTTTAAATAAGTCAGTGACGTCACATCCGGCACCTGAAATGCATAGTTTCTGATTGTGTTAAGCGGATGTGGCATCACTGACGTCACATCCGGGTTTGCGTGCCAGTTTTTCACTGAAAGAGCGGGTTCTCTACCCGTTCTTCAGTGAAAACATTCTTCCTGCGGCGGGATCTCGCTGCTTATGATCCCACCGGAGGAAGAATAGAGGGCTCCTTCTCGCCGGCGAACAGGGCGGGTCGAACACCCATACTGTCCGCTGCCGAGAAGGAGGGCGAACATGCTTGTCCGCCTTGCGGGTAGTTCGGCCATCACTAGTGGCTGGTAGATGTGGTTATGTGTTGTTAGGTTCATTGGGTGACACGGTTTATTGTAAATCGGAAATTGTTTAAGCTGTAGCAAAAATATATATTATCCAACTTTTTCTTCAAATTGTGCGTCCTTTCTTTATAGCGTTAAGGTAAATATTTGGGTTTGGTATTCAGCAAATTAATGGACAGGTCAACACTCCCATAGTCAAGCATAACACAAGTGATTCAACAAGGTATTACCATATTTTTTGGAATATAATACACACTTTTTCATTCCCATCTTATGGTATGAAGTCCACACTTCCCGCCAGCTCTCTCGGCAAGAAGATTAGCCGGGGAGTTGGAGGAGCTGTCAGATAGGAGATCTGCCCACAGCCAAATCTTCCATCTGAACTGTATTGTTTATATCTGCAGAGCCCTGCTGATATAAGCAACGCAGAGCGGTGTGTGGGAAAACTGCTCTCACGGTGCCAGCTTCCCCACACACACAGCATATAGGGACGATATATGCAGCATGTCCCCCCCCCCCCCTTCCCCATGTGGGAGGAAGATGAGATGTGTCTTGAAGTGTGCTCTCTAGTGACACCAGTTCAGTTGTGGATGATATTTGGTACTGCAGGGGATTTTTTCCCCACTTGATTTGAACACTTCAAATATTTTTTTCTGGTTTTCCTGCTCTAAAAAGTGGGTGCTTCTTATGATCAGGTGTATCTTATAGTCAGAAAAAGATGGTAATTAGTCTCCAGACATGAAAACAATTGAATTAATGTGAATTCCAAACCTCTCACTGAAGCCAAAATGACACAATAAGTATATATTTTTAACATGGCGACTTGTATTATTTTTTCTGTATGACTTTATTTACAAACCTTTCCTTACTTTTTAATGGGCCCTTGCTAGGTTATCTTCATTGCACCATGGTGATCTTTGATCTCTTCCAATATTGTGCAGATCTCCACCTCTCCGCAGTTGCCTAACCTGTCTATATGTTTATATATAGAGAAAAAATGTTATGTTAACTGAAGATCTGTAAATAAGTTTTCTATACAGCGTGGAGCTTCTGTCAATCATCCATCTCATCTTCTGGCTGACTTTTGCAAGGAGAATATTGGGAAATTCTGTTGTTTCCTAAACTCATAGACAGCCAGTATCAACGGCCGAAGAAATCTCACCCTCCATTGATTTCTGTCAGAAAGCGAAGCAAAAAAAAAAACAGTGCGGAGAGATGAAAGAATCTGCTAATTGAAAGTGACACAGAACATGCTGCTTCTACCCCTTTTGTACTTATGGTATCTGTCTGTTGGCAAGAAGCCGGGATTACAGGAGGAACGGAGCTGAATACGGCATCTTAATGCTTAATATTAGAATTAGACATGCGGATTTCTTTACAGAATAAAAACTTGTGTTGACATTGTTAGCACCAAGTAGAATCCTTTAATTCACCTCACTCAAAGGTCAAACTGATGCCTTTTCAGCATCTGGGTTCATGGAATATGTTTAATTTAAGTGATAGCTTTTGCAGGTCCAAGTCAGCCACCCCTGCTTGTCAGGTTTTATTCCATGGTGACCACCCTTCCTTGGATGTTGTTTGTTGATATATAGAAAGGAAGAGGAAAACATAGGTTCTCCCCGGGCTGGGCGAGAGGGACTTTAACGGCAAACAATGTGACATTGATTGAATTTATTGACACATAATAACACCAACATACGGATCAAACACTGATTCCCACAAAGTATATTACAGTACAGTCATTTATGAACATAGCAAGCAATACATATATAAATAAATCAAAACATAAAATGTTGCACCATCCCGACGCGTTTCGCAGTGACCCGCTTCTTCAGGGGCTGTGCGTACATACAGTAAAAACTCTGTGTAAACAATAAATGAGCGACAGTCCATAAAGTCATCATACTGTATCATAATTTTTGACAAACATGTAATTTTAGTAAATATAACCATGGATCCACCCACCTAATCAGGGTATATTATGTCCATGGTCATGTACAAGTAGTACAGGAGTAAGTTTAGTAGACATAGAGGAAACGGAGATGCAAAGGCTTGTGCGTCATCATGCCTGATGTAATGGTTTGCACATCGTACTGGTGAGGAAGAAAAGAAGGGGAATTTAAATGAGTAGGATGGCTCATAGGTCTAACTAATCCAAAAGTATAATATGAGGTTTTCAATGAGTATAAACGATGTGAAGAGGTAAGTAGAACCTCATTAAATCACTAGGGAGTCCGCACTCTATATCTGTTTACTAATGTAAAGAAGTATAATGAGGTCATTTCCACCCAGATCCTTCCCTCTTGTTTGCCGTTAAAGTCCCTCTCGCCCAGCCCGGGGAGAACCTATGTTTTCCTCTTCCTTTCTATATATTTAATCCGGGATGTTGGCAAAATATATATTGGAATAGGCGGTTTGTAGTATATATAAAATGTTGATTGTTGATGTCACTTGTAATGTTGATCATGAATAATAAAATTTTTCTTTGAGAATCACTTTGAGAATTTGTGATCTTAAATATAGTGCTATATCTTCGTAATCGCAAATATTTGAGATTCTAGGGAAAGTATCATGTATTGCATTCGCAATAATGCACAAGTGCTGATATTCGCCATGAATGATTGAATGAATAAATTACTTCTATGAGTAATCATGTTTCATGTGGTGATTACACTGCAGCTGCTATTTCACATTCTGCCACTAGATGTCACTTAACAACCTTTGCAATATGCGCATGTACACATGCTGATTTTCGCAATACAGTTAATAATGACTGGAGATCACAAATTGTCGAATTTACTGCGAAATATTAGTCGAAAAATTTTCGATATTTTGTTAATGTGTATATTACCTATGCTGCTCTCTAGTCACATGTTGACAACTAGAGATGGCTGCAGTGTTTGCACATCAGGCAGTCCACAGCAAACACAGCATATTCTATTTTCTTCGCAGGTAAACAGTATGGGTGTTCCACCCGCCCCTACACCGGCTAGAAGTATTCTTCCACCAGCCGGATCAGGCGTGCAGGGATCTAAAAAAGATCTAAAAAGTGTGCTTGGGTTCATTTCTGTGCTTACTGCTGCATAACAAACCTGCCTGCCTGCATGTGTCCTTATCACCAACAATGACACAGCCTGATTGCCTGGACTTTCCTTGCCCTGGCCTTGGATTGTTTGACCACGTCTCTTGCCTTGTACTTTTTGTAGCACGCTTCTTTGGGCTGATTCTTGTGTAAAACCTGTTGCCTTGGACCACCTCAATAAAGACTTTTGAATGGACTTGGCTGTGATTGTGTGCTCAGACGCCTTACACAAAATAAAAACAAATATATGTAAAATTAAGTCAAAAAGTTTGACTTACCTCTGAGCTGGTATGATGGTAGCTCCACACCCCTAAAAAAACAAACTACTTACCTGCTGTTTCCTGGAATCATATGAGAGATTCAATCTTTATCTGCTAGGCTTACCTGCTGTACCGTGTAATTATATTAGAGATTCCATCTTTATCTGCCAGGCTTCAGGGGTTTTCAGGTGCAATATCGCAAGTGGCCACTGAGGGAATTTAAAATGGTTTTCTTTGGGAAAATTGGTGTGTATACATTTTAATGCAGAGCCAAGAACAGCTCCTGTTAACAGCATAACAAATTTATCTATAGGCGACTCTTACTATTTATCTCCTTTTATTACAATTATGAAATATTCCATCTATATCTGCTAGGCTTCAGGGGCTTAACTCAGGGTGCAATATTGCAAGTGGCCACTGGGGGAATTTATAATGGGTTTCTTTGGGAAAATTGGTGTGTATACATTTTAATACAGAGCCAAAATGTTGGACTCCAGTGCGCATGTCATCAGAGCCAGGGAGAGAGGAGGGGTTGTGGGGGGCCTTCTTAAATTATTCATTACAGTGTAAAGTTCAAGGGAAAGGATCACCAGTTCAGCCAGGCGATAAACAAAACATTGTTTTATTTTCACCAAAAGGAAAACAAAAATCAAAACTTGCAGTACACTTGACAACCATTCACTGGTACTTAGTACAGATTTTCAGCTCACCACAGTTTCTCAGTCCACCTGTGTTTTCAAAGGTCCTGCCAGCCCTCCTAGGCTCCCCACCTGACCACTACTCCCCCAGTTCACACCCTCTCTGATCACCTGAGCCTTTTTCAGACAGAGTTCCTGTCTGTCTGGCAGTTAGCAGCAAATCCCGGAGTGTATGCCCGGTGGAGTGGGAAGGCCCACCCAGATCCTTCCCTCCCACTCCAGAGTACGGAAACCCAAAAACCCATACCAAGTGGCAACCCCCGGTTACCTCTGTCTGTCCCTTTACCCAGAATACACAGAGGACAACAATCCATAATATGGGGAGACAAATCTGCCATCCAGGACCCATCCCCGGGGTCCTCCACAACAGATACGTTTTTTTTAAGCAATCCTCCTTTTAACCAATAATTCTAGTGCCATTCATGCAAATATGAACTTCTGGGGGTAGGTCCACATTGTATTGCAGGCAGGCGGGCCGTAGTTTGCCTGTGTCTGCCCTAGACAAAACACAAACATGTAAAACCTGTACTGTGAGTCTAACCCCATTGCATGGCTTGATGTCTGCTGAACCTAGAGTTCAGCTTTAATAAATCCTACTTATAAAGAACAGCTCCTGTTAACAGCATGATTAATTTATCTCCGCTATAGATGACTCTTACCATTTATCTCCTTTTATTACAATTAAAATCTAGCTATTATGGTATGCCTGCGGGGCTTTAACCTAGAAATATAATGACACAAATATGCTGAACTCTATTCTTTTCATTCCCTTCTATGTTGCGATGCACATACGTGCCAGACTCAGTAAATGTACGCTATTCATTTATACACGGCAGTATGAGAAATTATAATGGAGCATTGCCAGAAAAAGGAAATGGAATTCCCTAAAGTCAGATTAGCCTCAGAAATGAGCACTCAGCACAGAGTTTGCGCCCGCATGTATATTTCAAAGCAGGTTCAGTAGTTTCCCTTTAATGTTTGTGTCGACATCAGATGTAAAAAAGCTTTTGCATTTCAGGCTGGAAAAACGGTTTGCGTTTTTAGGTTAGTCGTTCTATTTTTGACAAATTGAATCATAAATATTTTACTATGGGTTCAAACGGGAAAGGGTGATTAAAGATGTTGTTAGGGTAGGAATAAATCATGGATTTGAAATGTGTTTGGTTCTAGGGGATCAAATTCAGTCTTCTCAGTTGCATGCATCTGCCATTGTTCTGATGAAGATATCGTCTTCCAATCAACCACTAGTGTTGAGCTTAAATATTCGAATATATTTACCAAATACCCGCTATTTGAGAATTCACAAATTTCGTGAATATGATGGCGGATATTCCCAATGTCGAAAATTTTGTGATATTATGCATTGGGAAGTTTATGGCCATGCATTACAATTTTATATTCGCAATGCGAAAATAACTGCCACATGTGACCATTCATTTTGAAGGTGATCACAATGTCATTATAATTGCAAATATATTTTTGCAATTTTCGAATATCAAATTGAATATAAGTAGAATTATTCATAAAATATTGCGAATTTGATTATTGCCCATCAACCACTTCCAAGGATGTCAAGCAGCAAAAGGAGCATGCGGAATGCAATCACAAGGTGGAGCCTTGGCTAGAGTCATTTGAATAAAATTTGATATAAATACCTTGTCTGCTTTCCCCTGCGGTAGTTTAGTGATGAGCAGCATAGGCTATATTCATGTTCTCAAAATATCGCACATGTTTGGCCTATTATTCACAATAAATTAGAAAAAACATGATCTCCAATCAAATTTGCAATCACAATAAAATCTATAAATGCTGTTCAGGGGTAAGTAAAATGCAGTAATGTGTTTGGCCACTAGAGGCCACCAGATATATTTTTTTCTATAGAAAAATGTATCTTCTTAGGCTTGTATACAGATATGATGATTGATGAAGGGACTGCTTTTTATTTGCCAACTGTCTTTGGCACAAAGACACAGACATTTTTAACCTCCTTTAACCTCCTCGTTGCGCATGTGGCACACTTTTTTGCTCTTCGGGAGGTCCTGAGCACGATCTGTGATGTGAACATTAACATGGCGCCATAAATATGTAGCGATGACTGAAAAGTTTGCGGTGAACATAGCATGTTTACAGTTTGCAAGACAAGCGAAATTATGTGTTCTAACCGTCCCCTATACCTTAACATGGCGACAAAGTGCGACCACTCACTCAAGTCAGGTGGGACAGTACAGCCAATAACAAATTTTTCCCTCCTGGAAGCAGCCTGGTGGGCATTTTACATTTATCCTGTGTCTCCAGTACTATATAGATAGGGAGAACGGCTGCTGATTGAGGAAAGGCTGAGCTACTTTGCTGTTATACGCCATCCAGTGATCTGTAGCTATAGCTAAGGTATTCTGTTACATGTAGTTCATCATAACTGAGCCAAAAAAGTCCTTTTCTGGGGTTAGGGTATGCTGTATTATGGGACCTGTGCTCTGTGTTATAATCCTGAGCTGAGGTGTGCTTGTAGTTGTAGTTCACCATCACAAACTAAAGCAGGACATTGCAGAGAGATCTGACTAAATGCAATGCGCTGCAGAAGGTACTGTCAGGCTAGCACCCCACTCCAGCTAACTTTTGGCAAAATATTTAATCTAGATGTGATTTTCGGCCATTAGACATAAAGAAAACAGCATTTTAAAAAATCTGTATTTTGGGGGAAAGTTAAGCCATTGACCCCCCCCCCCCCCCCCCCCTCTGGTATGACACTGTCCAGTTGGTTGCACCATTTTGACACTTTTTTGGCTGCAAATACGACCTGAAGGTTTGAGAAGTTCGCCCTACATTAAAGTCAATAGAGGTTCACTGTGAACTTGCAAAATGTGGGTATTTGCAGACGTTCGATTCGCCACAGCTGATGTTCGGCTATCACTATTAATATGGCGCTGTCTACCCCCTGCCCCTTTTGCATCACAATGTGATCGGGCGGACCTGGAAGGATCACCAGGGTAATCTGGCGGACAGGTGAGTCTCTCAGATCATCTCAGGTTGAGATTCATGATCAATAAAACTCAACCCAAGTTAACTTGGGCAGAACTCCCAGGAGGTTAAAAAGACAGGAGATTGGACCAGGGACATTGAGGATTGTCCCATTCATCCCAATAATAGAGTGGTTGCAAATGAAGGACACAAAGTACATGAGGAGAGTTTGTTATGTGCTTTAACTCACATTACACTCACAAAAGACCAGCTGCTTAGTAGTGATGAGCGACACAGGCAATATACATATTTGTGATATTCAAGCTTAACACTAGTGATGGCCGAACTGTCCGCAAGGCGGGCAGTTCGGCGGCGAACATGGATGTTCGCCCTCCTTCTCGCCGGCGAGCAGTGTGGGTGTTCGACCCGCTCCGTTCGCCGGCAAGAAGAAGATCTCTATTCTTCCTCCGGCAGGATCAGAACCTGTGTGATCGTGCCGGAGGAAGAATCTTTTCACTAGAGGACCGAGCTTTAAGCCGGTCTCCTAGTGAAAAAACCGGCTCGGAGCAGGAAGTGATGTCACATCCGGCTCCCTTACCCAGGAACTATGCGTTCCAGGGTACGTTCCAGGGACCGGATGTGACGACACTGACGTCACATCTGGTTTTTCCGATTCAAATTCCCCGCCTAGAGGCGGGGAATTTGAATCTGTCCACGAACAGGCGGACGGCGGACGTCTTTAGAAGTCCGACCCGCCCGTTCGCGGACAGTCCTGGCCGATGTTCGGCCATCACTACTTAACACTACTGCGGAGCGTTTGGATCCATAAAGAAGCTTGCAGAGAACAAGAGGCATAGTCTCTCAATAGCATTGAATCACTGGTCCCCTACACTCCTGCCATGGAAGCTGGCTGGCAGATTTATCAAGGGGAGAAGAGAAACAAGACCCCTGTAGAATGGGTTAAAGAAGAGTGGAAGGGAGGATTGGGTTTTCATGTTTTTCTAGTAGATGGGCTATAATCTATATCTAAAAAAATACTGTTTTCCATAACTGTCATTTTCACTCATTCTTTAGCCTGAAACAGAATGACAATGGCGTAGGAAACATAAATACATTTCAAATATCTAATTCTCTAAGGAGGTGTAAATACATATACATTGTGTTCCACGATGTTATTCAAGCTTTTCTTTTTAAAATAATCTATTGTGTAAAAATTCCTGTATCACCCGGGCTAATGTCAGTAGGCAAAAGGAGCCATGACATGGGCGGTCTCCCTAAGGATAGGAACTTAGGGGCATTGGAGTAACTGGAGGGGCTGAAAGGTAGAAGTAGTTGGGGTTAAAGGGGTGGAGAGTGGTTTGTTAAGTGCACATTTTTCCTCCCTCCCACCCCTTTTCTTTGTGCCTTTTTTTTTGTTAAGGTTTATTTAATATAATTTTTGTACAGAATTTGGTGGGTCTTGGCAATGCCTATATGTTCGGTTAGTTTATGGTTGAATCTTGGGTCAGTTTACTGAAAACATGGTCTGTGGATGATACAGAATGTTGGGCAGCAGGGAACTATGGGCTTAATGTTCTAATTTGCAGTCCACTGCTATTGTTTACTGAATGCTAATGTTAATGTTTCAATATTTTTGGTTATGCACTTTCTTGTTTGAAATATTTTTTAAAAATAAAAAATCATTAAAATAGAATTGAGGTGTGACCATTTCATCCATGCAAAAATCCCTAGCATTTGAGATGAACCCGACTCCTCCTGAGTTTGTTTACAAAACAAACTCTGCCCGAGCTGGGATCCTCAAACTTACCTGTGGTCCTGAAAGCAGTGGTGACGCAGAAGGGGGCGCAGGGGGCGGTCCCAGGGAGATTGGCGCTCTGGGCACCACCCCCTGACTCCCCTCCCAAAGCATCCCTGTTCACTCCTGGGGAGAGAGAGCACTCCCAGGGGAAGGGGGCAGTAGTTTTGGTGAGTCACAGACTCCTCTTTCCCAGGGCAGCTGCGCTGATAGGAGGGCATTCTGTTGCCTGAAAGCGACACTGGGCATCAGTTTCCCAGCCCACATCGCCAGCATCATCGATGACACCTGCAATGTGTAGAGGGGAGGAGGGAGGACAAGAAAAACAAACACAGTACTGTGCACTCTGTTGTGATCACCCGTACCGCACCAGGCCATGTGCTAGGTAGGTTAATGTCCTAAGGGGCTTTCCATCGAACATCATAATTTTTTTTGTTGCTTATCTTTGCTGTGACTTCTCTATGGTGCTGATTTAGTTGAGCATCAAGAGAATTGTGAATCATAAAGTATTGCCTGTAATACCCCCAATTACAGCCAAGATTGTTTTTATTAAATATTTGATTTTACAATCTATCTTCTACCATTCTACTTAAAATTAAAGGTGGGGAACAAAGAATTAAATTTGAAGTCCAGCCTCACACCGCCAATCTTGCATGATCCTGTACTGAATTTGCTTGCCCATATTGCCCACGTAATTCTGTAGATAGACAAAACTCCCAAAAGTGTCCCCAATGTTTAAAAAGAACCAAGAACATCCAGTAAAAATAAAATAAAAAAAAATGTAGATGCCTTATGACTAGATGTTTTAAAAGTCCTTCTACTTTGACAGGGTCTGGCTCCTCGTTCCCGGGGGGAGACTTCTATTGCCAGGCTTGCCCCCCCTTCTCCCTCCATCCTCCCCCGACTCCGATAAACCTACCATCCTTAGAGATTATCTAACTGATGGTAATTTTTTGTCCTCTCTCCATGTTTAAAGAAAAATATCGTTGTCTTATTTTCTCCTGATGAAGCGGTTTGTCGCAGCGAAACGTGTCGAGAATCAAAAAAGATATCTGTAATGGGCACAGCCCCAACTAACTGTAATGTTACAATTTTGATATTTTTTTTCATTGCTTAACACTATGTAAATACATTTGTTGCATTTTACACCATTACCTTGAAAGTCCCTTGCTAATAGGGTCCTGTGTTACGCAACACAGAAGACCCAGGGTAGGGAGTATTCCCATCTCAGACATGTTTTGGTTCTATTGAACTAAGGTGATATTTTTGGGTGTGTTGTCTAAATAATGCTTGGGGTGCTCAACATCCTGACAATGAATATAGTGGGGATTTTTATTAAAATTTCAACATAAATGAATAAAACATCATCCTTTCCTCCAAAATTATGAAGGCTTAGGATCACAGCTGGGCATTACCACCACACTATATACGGCACCCTATTCATTCCTTCTACCATCTATGAACTCCTAGAAGAACAGACTCACAACGATGATGCAACTAGGTCGAGAATATATTCTATAATGAAACTGAAAGGATCTGCCGGCATTTTAAAATACCAGAAATGGTAACATAAATCCAAATAAACTTCAGCATTAAGTTCTCATACGTGGCAGAACCCACATATGGTAACTTTATGGTAAATGTTCCAAAAAAATGAGAGAGCATTGAACACAGCAATGGACCTAATAGCCCCGCTACATAATTTCAGGTACTTGAAATACAATAATATTTACAAATAGAGTGTTTATAATTTGATTATTATACACAATCCTCTCTACAATTATTATTTTTTTACACCCAGGTTTAAGTATTGTTCATCATGCCCCATGCTTGATAGAGCAGGTTCCATCTGTTCATATGTTACGAAAACATATTTTAGTAATGTTTAATAGACAATTTAATTTGTGAGAACACAGGCACGTTGACCTGAACTAATTGAGCACATCTCATCATTAGTCGAGTGCCGTACGTTACACTTGTGAAGCAAAATCAAAGTTTGCTTTCTGCAATGCTTATTTCAGATCGCAAAGTCAAGTAGCTGGATATGGGCATCGAGATCAATGTCACCTACGCAGATGTAACATAAAAGTTTGTTGTAGAATTAGGAGAATTGGCAGAAAATGGAATCGTATTTAATCAATAGAAAAATGGAGAAAAGAGCTGAAGTGGAACTCACAGTAAATAACTGAATGTACAATTGCATGTTCCAGCTGTCTGCTTTATACCTGATATCTAACCAGCACTGAGAGGAAGATTGTCTTGTTCTTGGCAGCTTTTCTTTGATATATTGTATTTCAGGGAGCCATGGCAAACCTAAAATTGTCTGTTAAAGCCATCTAAAGTTAGAGTGCCAAACACACATGTATGTCCTTTTGCATGGTATTGATCAATATGTTAAATTATATACAACGGCAAAACCTTTCTTTATTTTCGGATTCAAAGGCTTTATGTCTGGTATCTAACCATCACTGAGCAGAGAATATAGATTATTGAAAATGTTTCATAAAATTATCAAATAGCTGAACTTGTGAGTTAATTGCAAAGCCCCTGAAAAAGGTATCATCTCCAAAATTGCTAGAGATGTAGAGAAGGGTTGTGGGAACATTATAAAGGTATTGTTCTAGCAAATGTAGGTTTGGCATAAATAAGGTTCAAAGTCAAGTAAAAATTTTGATTTGTCTTTGAACTTCATTTATGGAAAAACCACATGTGAGCCAGATGTGGCTCTTTTGATGGCTGTATCTGGCTCGCTACCAAGTCTTTATCCTCCCTAGCATTCATGACTAGTGATGAGTGGCATAGGCAATATTCAAATTTGCAATATTTCACAAATAATTCTACTAATGTTTGTAAATTCATGCTATGGCCACGCATTGCAAAAAATCTTCAAAATGAATGGTCACATATATTTATTTTCACAATGCAGATTAATTTTCGCAATACATGACCACACAGTGAATATTCAAAATCTTGAATATCTACCAACATGTTTTAATTATTAGCAAATTTTCGAATTGCCAATATTCACAAAAAATATTTGACATTTGAATATTCAAGCTTAACATTATTCATGAAGAGCCAAGCTCATCCGGAGTTTGTTTGAAAAGCAAACTCCAGACAAGCTGGGCTTGCATGAACCCTGCATACCCCCGGAAAGCTGCAGCGATTATCTCTGCGGCCACAGCATTTCCAGGGTTGAACGACCGTCCCTTTCAGGGTGACGCAAAAGGGGTGGGGAGCACCTTAGACCCTTATCACTGGCATTATTAACATGGGGAAGGCAGATATTTTAAACGTACATACCTGTCCACATTCCCGTTGTGACTTTACCGGGCAAACCCTGATTTCAATAAATCCTGTATTTTATTTATTATAATTTAGCAGGGAGAGGGCATTACTCTCCCTGCTAATGTCCCACCCTCACATTATCCGCACAAGCAGAGTGGGACATTTGCAGACAGACCAAATCCAATACCAATGAGGTCACTTTGAACGCAGAAGAATCAGATTTTTTTGTGGCGCTCAGCCAAAAAGGGTCCAGACCCCTGTGCTAGAGCAATCTGTAGAACCATTTTCTACATATTAAGTTTTTTTTAATAATGTTACCATGTTCAGGGGCTTTGCACTCAACTCCCAAATAAACCATCTTTATAAGAGAGGAAGAGTCTCTTGTTTTAGGCAGCTTTGCATTGATATATTGTATTTCAGAGAGCCAAGAACTGTAAGTTAATGCCAGCTCCAGTTTGCGTGCCCATACACACCCATATATACATCCGCAAGATAGAATTTTTACAACTTCTTTATTGTCCACAATATATTCTCATACCATATGCACCCGTAGATGTCCTTTTTCACATTTATATGTTAAAGTATACATATTTTTATTGTTTTAATGAAAAGAGAAATTTTTTGTTGCTCTCTATATTCTGGGTGGGGATAGTCAACACACTATTTACCAAGATTATTTACCAAGAGTATTGTCACCAAGGCAAAAAAACCTGCTTCCGAGTCCACAAAGTACTTTATTTCTTATAATTAATCTATTATGATCTTATCTAGTAGCTTTCTAGTAGCAATCTTCTCTCTTCATTACAGGCCCCCAAAGCAAAAAGAACATATTGCAGCGCTCTGAACATCCTTTAGTTCTCTTAAGGTGGGTTTACACATGCAGATTTGTTCATCCAATCAATGAAGAACGAACGATTTTTTGGTTGATTGAACAAAAATCAAGAATAGCAAATTTGTTCGATGGATACATTTTGTTCGACCTCGAACAGAAAATTGTTCAAAAGGTCATCAAACATGTTGGTAAGTTTTTATCGGTTGTAGTAATTCCGAATTTATTTTTAGTCGATATCGGGATGAACGAACAAAAAATAAAAAAATCTAATCTGCAGTTGATTGAACGAAAAATCTACACATGTAAACCCACCTTTAGATATTAACATCTATGTATAGCTGAGATATTAACATCTATGGATAGCTGAGATATAAACATCTATGGATAGCTGAGACTGATTAACGGTGTTCCAAATGTTTCGGACTATAAGACGCACCTGAGCAGAAAAAC
>CM070034.1:24267351-24279856 GCA_036250615.1 Ptychadena robeensis | reverse complement strand
ATAATTTTGGGATGTTGGCCACACCCCTATAAGGTGTAAGTGGTACCATATATGCATACTGCAGGTCTTTGGAGTGTGGGAGGAAACCCATACAGACACAGAGAGAACATACAAACTCCTTTCAGACAGTGCCCAGGTCGCGATTTGAACCTAGGACTCTAGCGTGCCCCCTTTTGTCAATGAGTACATGATTACATTATCATTACATTATCCAGCCAAATTCATGTGAACTACAAATGGTCAATTTTTTTTTTAAGTTTGACTAGCTGAACTGGAAGTTGATTGCAGAGCCCCTGAACATGGTATCATTACCAAAGTAGCTGGAGACGTAGAGGTTGTGGGAAAATTACAAAGAAAGTATTGCTCTAGCACATATTTGAAAATTTCGTGATTTTCCAATGATCTATCTTCTCTGCCATTGACTAATTTCCAAGGCTTGTTTTTTTTGCTGTCTAGACTCATTGTGCTGCTGGAAAGACTGGTAGAGCAAGGATGACCTCAACTGCATAAAGGAGCGACAAGTTGAAGGCAGAAATATGATCAGCAGCATAAGCAATATTTGAATTTGAAATATTTTGTGAATAATTCTACAAATATTTGATATTCATAAATACAAAATTTGCACATATGTATTTATTATCGCATTGCAATTATATTATTTCATTGACATTTTGTAAAAAAAAAATATATGTTTTTGAATATTCAAGCTCAACACTACTACTACTTACATCATTAAACTGCCCTAAAATCTAATTTTATAAGGGCCTCAGGGTTAATGGTGGGGAACCTAGAGCTTATCAATCTAGAGGTAGCCATAGACTCGATTTGTCTACAATCGATTGCTGATTTGATCATTCCTGGTGATCGAGGAATCGTTGATTGATTGTTTTGCAATCGGCATACCACCTTGAAATTAAAGATTAAAATTTGGGGGGCGTCGTTTGTACAGGGTGGGCAGCACTCGATTCTAAACGAATACACACAGCATTCGATCAGGCAAAAATCTAGTGAAAAATCTACCCGTGTATGGCTACCTTAAGAGATGGAATACAAATGGAAATTCAAGATTTTTTTTGGCTTCCAACCCATGAAAATGGGCAGCACTTGCTCTCCAGTAAATGTCAAAACTAGCACATGACAAAAGTCAAACTAGCACATTGCCAGCCTTTACACCTTTGTAATCAGACAATGTAACCAACTTCTATATATATATAGTAGATATATATTCACACAAGGGTGAAATGAAGAACCGTTTGAGTCTCTGTGTTGAATATCTCCATCACTTGTCATTTATGTTTAACACACCACATCAAACACATTGGCTTAAGGAACGGGAGAAGGACACTAAAAGGATCTGACAGGACGAAGCTACTGTTGAGTCAGAGACACATACAGCCATTTTCAAGCTCGCTGAGCAAATGTGAGTAGGATAGACCCAAGATACACTTTGATAGGAGGCAATGAGACTGGGTGATGAGCCAAAACGCACTTGAGGCAATAGAAACCCTTAAGGTAGCCATACACAAGTCAAGTTTTCATTCTATTTTGCCTAATTGATCATCACGAGCATTCATGGTGATCGATCGACGATCAATAGAGTGCAGCCCACCCTGAAAACAACCAAAAATCTGATTCCCAAGGTAATGTGCCATCAACTGCAAAATGATTGATTGCCAATACCTTGATCACCAGGAATGAGGCATTTACCTTTAGAATGCCCTGAACCCCTGACCATTGAAATAAACAAGATACACCAAATAAGACTTTTTCAAACAGAACATTGTTTCCCGATACCTCGATCGCCAGGAATGAGGCGTCTACCTTTAGGATGCCCTGACCATTGAAATAAACAAGATACACCAAATAAAGCTTTTTCAAACAGAACATTACAAGACATGAAGAAAACGAGCGAGCATTCAATGTTCAGAAAACACAGATATACACACTTTAAAAGCCAACAATGTAGCCTCTGTGCCTGTAATGCGGCAATGCACAATAAATCAAAACTGTAGCTGCTGAGCTGTGTTATTTGAATGAAAAGAAAGGTAAAAATAGGACGAGAAAATAATAGGGTGTGTGGGCTGATAAATACTGTTATACTACCAATTTTATTTCGTTTTCCTCTCATATTTCACAGAAAATCAATGCACTTTTACAAATGTAGTCCTGTGGGATCCGGGTGGCCGTTCCTGTCAGTGTTCATTAGAAAGCCTGAAATAAGGATTTAATCAAAGTTAAACTTGTCAGTTCCAAAGGAAGAAACATTTTATATCAGTCAAAGAGATGTGCAATCTCTAAGCCAAATGGGGGACCAAGAAATAGAAAATATAAATGTACATCAATAGGAGGCAAAGAAGAGGAAACATACACATGCATACAATTGTATTCAAAGGGAGGGGATCATAAGGCCAGCAGTTTTTCCTAGAAAAGATGGCAAACTCAAAGCAGATGTAAATCCTAACCAAACGTTCTTTAGTTTGCTAAAGCATTGTCAGGTTTTTTTTAATGAAATATATTCCATCTTATCAAACCTTTGCTGCCTCTGAGTGCTACCTTTCAGCCAATGTTCAGGCACTTCCTTACATGGACAGATTCCCCCCTCAATAGATAACATCATCACGCTGTAGCCGGCCGCTCAGAGGATCGGCAGGTACCCTTGGACATTACTTTGGATGGAAAAGTAATCCCATCCAAAGTAATGGGATGGGCCAGGAATTTACAGACATCTTGGATCACCGTGAGATCCAACATGTGGAAGGATCCTGGTCAATTTGACCAGGTGGGCTCACCCGATTTACGGACGATCTACGGGAACATGCACAACGTTGGATCGGACAAAAAATCAGGCAGGAATCGGCCTGTGTATGCCTATCTTTACATTATATGCACTCTAGCGATGGCTGCATGGCATTGCTTTGGCCAGGTTTTCTATCAGATCAGTGGACCATGCCCAAGTGATGTCTGTTAAAAAGCAGTGCACATCAAAAGCCCATATGATAATAAAGGAACAGGGACCGTATGTTGAACAGAAAGTTGCCAATTCAACAGGAAAAGGCCCAAACAGACCTAGTTGGCAAGATTTAGAGATATAATTATAATAAAAGGTGATGATTTCAAAATGATTCAAAAGCTTATTTGATATTTAAGCTACCCTTTTGTAAGTGGCTCGGAGGGATCACCTGTCTGCAGGTCAGGAAGGACACCCCAATCTCCACTGAGGTCCTTACCCATAGCCAAGACCCTGCTTGAACGGGAGATATTAGGTGGGTTGAGGTGAGGTGGGTTCAGAGCCAAAGGTTAAATCAATGCAGTATCCAAGGGGAGTAATTGCTACTGGCTAACCCCTTGGATACCCCTTGAAAAATGCTGGAGATGTAGAGGAACACTACAAAAAAAGAAAGTATTGCTCTAACACAAATCGTTTTTGCATAAAGTCATCTCAATTGCAGAGCAATGGTCATACACCCCCATAAGTGGAGATGCTTCCTGGGGGTCTTCGCATGATGTTTGTCCCGTCCCGTTTGCAAGAAGAAGATTATTATTTTGCGAGAAGAAGATTATTATTCTTCCTCCAACCAGATCAGGAGCAAAAGGACTGACGTCACTTCCGGTTCTTCTATTCAAATTCCCAACAAACAGGCAGGGAATTTGAATTTCCTAGCGAACAGGCGGATGCCTGACATTTCTAAAAGTCTGATCCGCCTGTTTGCAAACGGATGTGGCCGATGTTCAGCTATCACTAGTTCTTAAATCTTTAACTTAATTCTCTAGCATTGCAATATATTATTTTACATTTGGTATCATCCATAATCCATCATGAACAGCTAGTAGCTGGGAGAAAGGTAGTTAACAATGCGAAATACATTCATTTTTTTGCTGTGCAAGGGTAAGGGGTAATGTGTGGCAATCCAAGACATTTATTTTAGAGCTGCTAATCAGAGCCCCTGAACATGTTATCATCACCAAAATTGCTGGCGTTGTAGAGAAGGGTTGTGAGAACATTTGAAAAAAAAAAGTTTTGCTCTAGCACATGTAGTTTTTGCATAAATTATGTTACAAAATAAAGTCAAAATTCCGATTTTCGCAATTTTGACCTGACTTTGAACCTAATTTGTGCAAAAAATATTTGTGTTAGAGACATGCTTTCCTTTTTGAAGTATACCCCCAACCCTTTTGTATATCTTCTGCAAGTTTGGTGTTGATACCATGTTCAGGGGCTTTGCAATTACGTCGAAATCATCAAAATCGTCGGATTTTTGAAAAAAAATTCAACCATCTCTACTTTGTAAGCAGTATATGCAACATTTTGATTATTATGAGATGAGATGGTCAAATTTTTCGACTAGCTGACTTTGTGAGCTGATTGCAAAGCCCTTGATTATGGTATTATCACCAACATTTCTGAAGATGAAGAAAAGGGTTGTGAGAACATTTGGAAAAAAAAATTCTAGCACATGTAGTTTTTGCATTAATCAAGTTATTTAGATTTTCGCAAATTTGACTTGAATTTTAATTTAATTTATGCAAAAACTATTTGTGATAGCGCAAAACTTTTTTGTAGTATACCTCCAACCTATCTCTTCATCACCAGCAATTTGGTGATGATTTCTCATACCTGAGCCAAAAACAACCTACAACTGTAAACAATGCAAATGTTGCCACCAGGGTCAATGGAAATGCTGTTGTAGTGTAGAACATCAGTTATTCAAGCAATCCTGCCTAATGAATAGTATGATCTTCTATAGACTGAATACATTTGCATGTGTATCTTCAGGAATAGGCAAGACTTATAACTTATCTCCTGATGTTTTTAGTAGAAAGCCCAGCTTGGTCAAAAGCAAATTCAGAGGACAATATGTTGACCACCATGTTAATGAGGTCACCATTCTGATCAAGCTGTCTATAGAAATGGTTTTGACTTTGTGAGTTAAATTCAAGGCATGGGACCATCACTAAAATTGCTGGAGATGTAGACAAGGGTTGAAGGAACACTACAAAAAAAGAAAGTATTACTTTAACACAAATAGTTTTTGCATAAAGTTATCTTAAAATTATAGCTTTGCAATCAACTCACAAAGTTAAACTAGTCAAATAAAAAAAAAACCTTGTTCTAAAAGCAACTTCTAATATGCGTTTATTGGATCTTTAACATCAAGGTGTAAAAAATACAGAAGAACCGAGAAGAAAATCTATACAATGGCATTTCCGTGAAATCTAGAACAGCAAAACAAAATATTGGCTATGACGGGCAGAAGAACACATGAGGAGGAGTGGAGAAGCAGAAATTAAAACTGCAGGAAAGAAGTCAGCCTGAAATGCTGCTTTAATTCTTCCTTATCGTCCATCATTATTTCAGAGCCTCTGGATTCTGTGCCTCATAGTGCCATTTCATCTCATCGGATGCCACTATTATGCCTCGATCTAGGCATGCAGCCCTGAATCTGTCAGTCTCTTTCCCTTCATCTGCCTGTATCTCCCTGGCTGTGCAGCTTGTGGGTCATAGACATGCAGCTTCAAACTCTTATACATTGCGCCTGTGCAGTCCTTCCTCACTTTTCTTATATTTTTCAATTATTCTCCATTTTTATACCCCCTGTCCTGCTCCAAAGCATGACCAGAACATGATTAGAAATGAGATGGTGAGAAAACTGGAAATGAAAGATCAAAGAAATATCATAATGGATTTTTTTTTCAAGTTAAAGATTTCTTTGTAAAACAGCTATTGATGTTTTTCGTTCATGATCGATGCAGTTTATACAGGTCTAATGTGTTGGAAGAAGTGGCAGAAGAACAGCGGGGGGTAGTGGGTTATGGGTTTGAAAAGTTGGTTGAAATGAGGAATGTTCCCACCATGGACATTGATCAAGCTTTTGTGAGTCAAGTAAAGTATCAGAAACATGCTTTAAAGTTTACCCGTCTCATGTAATTTTAGACTACAGAATTGGATAATTTCTTAACAAATAGGCAAATGGGGGTAACGGTGTTCCCATACTTAACGCTGCAGTCCTGGGCGCCGTGTTCAACGACCACTACTGTTGTGCGGACGTGAAGCATAGCTTGACACAAGTGTCTTGCAGCAATCTACAGGTATCTTAGCCCATTCTTCATGGGCAAAAGCCTCCAATTCAATCAAGTTCTTAGGCTTGCACGCTGCAACTGCTTTCTTCAAGTCCCACCAGAGGCTCTGTAAAGCTTGCTCTGATGCATTTCACCCCCCATCCCAGGTGGCTTCCTCAGGGTCCAGTATTTCTGCCATACATAGAAAAGAGCATACATCAATGGCTTACAGTATATAACGATTTTACTTTTGGTACAATAAAAACCTGAACTTCTCTCTATGGCAGGGTTGCCCAACACGTTGATCGCTTTCTACCGGTAGACCACAAAAGCAACATTCGCAGAGCCTTTTTTTTTTCTCTTACTAGGCCAAAATTACCAAAATAACCAAAAACTTACAGAATTGTTTTTTGCTTTACATGGTCATGCTGCTCTGTTTATACACTGCCTGGCCAAAAAAAAGTTACCACCAAGAAAAAGGTCACACAATCTAATATTTCATTGTACCGCCTTTTGCTTTACAGCACGCAATCACTGTGCCATTGTTTCGATAAGCAATGTCACAAGATTTATTTCCATCCAGTGTTGTGTAGCCCCTGCCAGAATCAGGGGACTAAAGTGTTTAAGATTTAGGAGGGAAAGGAGCAAGGTTGTAACAGACAGGTGCAAAGGTCTTTGCCCAGTACTGTGAATGTATCTTTTCATGCTGTTCTGCCCAGATACTAGGGGCCAGAGAGTTTGGCGCCTTCTAGAATCTGGGAGGGGCAAAGGTTATAAAATGTAGAGGTGTATTGTGGAGTCTTATCTCCAGGGGGCTCCCCTGCTGGGGGCCCTGGGGGTGAATTGAGGTAATAGACTGAACGGAGCCTGTCAGAAGAGTGTGTGATCTGGAGACTCGTCTAGGAGGGATATCCTGGTTCTGATCTGGGGAGCAGATTAGAGGATTCCTGAGCAAATCTGTTAAGAGGGGCCTGAGGAAGCTTAAAGGGGAACTCTGTTGCGTGTTCTAGAAGAAGACTGGTCAGTGAGAGTGAAGTCTACTTCAAAGTCCCCAAGAGAGGTTAGCTAAAACAGTGATTTGCTCGTGTATTAGAAGAAGCTGCCTAGTGAGGTACTAGGGCAGTCCTAACTGTGATTGCTTGTGTCTAGAAGAAGCTGCCTAGTGAGGTACTGGGGCAGTCAAGACAGTGATCGCTCGTGTGTTGGAAGAAGTTGCCAAGTGAAGTGCTAAGACCTCAGGGAGCTCGAACAGCCTTGTCCCTTGACCCTCTCTCCCATGGCAACCTGGGACAAATTCTCTTCAAGTTCAACTACAACATTTCTCCTTGGTCATTTCTGCTACCCGGTTCCCATCACTACACAGCAGCACACATGGGTGTCAGTGCTACAGTTGCATACATTTTTCACCAAGATCTTGCATTGATGATGGTAGAGGCTGACCACTGCGCAAAGCCTTCTCCTGCACATCCCACAGATTCTCAATGGTGTAAAGGTCTGGACACTGTGGTGGCCAATCCATGTGTGACAATGATGTCTCATGCTCCCTGAACCATTCTTTCACAATTTGAGCCCGATGAATTCTGGCTTCCAAGGAGAGAAAGGATACCAGAGAGCTGGATTCCTGATGTTCTTATGGAATAGTGCTCCTAATAATACCCTCCTTCCATTTCATCCTCTCTTTCTGAAAGCCAAACATGTCACCTTGAACGGTAATTACAAATGTTTGTTTCTGGTAAGCTCGGCACAATTTAACATTAAGATGAAAAAACTAGGATTTTTTTGAGTGTTCTGGTAAATTACATATATGATACAAGATTTTTTTATGATGAAAATGTTGTATTAGTGCTGCTTTGGGAGGTTCAGAACACATTATGGGTATCTTCATTATTTCTTATGGGAAAAATACTCTTGACTATATGTATAGCATCATTAGGGCTCTTGTGAAAAGAATACATATTAGCTGTGGGTAACATGTCACCTCCTATTTTGCTTTTTGTCACATGCAAATTTTATATTAGAGGTGGAAATGTTTATACGTCTCTTGTTGCTGAATCCACAAATAAAAAGCAATTTGTCCCTGTGCGCTTTCACCTTTATTCTGCAGATAACTACAAGTTTGCTTTTCCATATTTTTGCTGTTTTCATTCTTTAATACCTTATTGTATTGTTAAATGTTCCTTCATTATCTCTCCTTTTCGTCTCCTGCTCTCCATTATCTATGTTATGCTTTTTTCTAAACATGTTTTTTCTAAGCTAAAGAACCATTACACCAAAAGAAGAAATCTGCATTTACAAAAGAGCCGCAGAAACATTCATAACTATATATGTGAAATGTTTTCAGGGCTGATCGGACCTGAATGTAATGCAGATAACATTTTGTGTGAGGGAGATATTTTGCTACGCACAATGAACTTCCTCTCAGCACTTCTATTGAAGGGAATATTCTGTGTTTTAATTCTGGAGCTCACTGATGATAATGGAAGACAGTAAAACAATAATAACTAGTATACCAGCTACTGACAAAGCTGTGAATTTTTAATGCCAACTAACCTATATTAACACCCCTGCCATTCCTGGTGGGCACATCTTGTCCAGCGATGTCCTGTCAGTACTGCACTGGATGAGATGGGGCTATCCAGCGAAGATCGTAGTAGCCCTGATTTACCATTCCGCACTGCTACAGCGGCTCTGATCTAAAAAGGAGGCTGCTGCAGGAGAGCTGACCCCCCCCGAGTGACATCACATTGGGGCGGCAGTGGGAGTTTCAAAAGTAAATCGCACGAAAACAGTTTCTATGGAGAAAACTGTTTTCAATATGATTCCCTAGATGTGCGCATTTGCAATTAACCCTCTCTTCCCTGGTGTGATGTCACCAGGTTCATCACACCAGTGAAGAGAGAGTAAAAATTGTACTGGATGCAGTGATAACTGTCTCCAATACAATTTAAAGTAAAAAAAAAACACAAAACACATTTCCAATTGAATAAAAAATTTATTTTTATATAAAAAACAAAAACAAAAACAAAATATAAATATCAATACATACTGTTTTAAAATCTTTCATACAAAATAAGTATTTTAGAGATTATATCATTCAAATGATACATTATATTTATTTACTATGTAATTTTTTACATAATTGAGTGTTTTAAACATTATTATATTCAGGATGTCTATTAGACACTTGTACGGACAGATTTTGGGAAGTTACAGGCCTACAACATAAAAATATTCCATTAAAGTCTATGGTGCGTTTTTGGTACAGAAATCTGGACCTCCGCAGTGCGCATTGGAGGAAAAGTGTACATGAACTTTAAAACATACCTTTTATTTGTCTTTTAATTACCCTTTTCAACAGGAAGGCTTTCTATAAGCTAGGCCAGTGGTGAGCAACTGAGGTGATATGGAGGGCCACAAGTGCGGCCCACGGCATCAATAAAGGGCCGCACATAACATCGATCCAGACCCTCCCCTTATCGACATATCTCAGCAGGCGGTGGACCAGATCCCGACAGGCAGTCAAAACCCGACAGCACCCCCCCCCTCCTGCCCCTGGGTGCAACGGTCATATGTAGACCTGGTTTTTCACAATCAACATTGACAATTTTACTGATGTAGGAGCGCCAAAGTTTATTAGAAAAGCTGGGTCAGCGTGTGACCACTTCACAGGTGAGTTCCTATGTCCTATGCATTAATAGTTAGGTTTTGGGGGCTGCATGTGGAGGACCTAGGGCCTTAGGTTGGGCACCTAGGAGCTAGGCAGTGCTAGGTGCTGTCCAAGATGTTGGAATGGTAGTATCTGCTACCTGTATGTAGTGCTTTCTGGGATAGGGGATATACTGCTTGACACTTATTTAAAGTAAGGTAGTGTAAGGTGAACATTTTTTTCTGCCTTCATACTTGACTGATTTGACTCCTCCGGCAATTCCCTAGTAGAGCCTCCTACCTCTAGTCTTCGTATTATCCCTGAGAGTTTGTATACTCTCTGTACTGTACCAGCTCCTCCTCTCAAAAACTTTTATGGGTACTGAGGGAGGAGTGAAGGAGAATGTAATAAAGTGTCTCTTGAGTGCTAGAACTGCTTGATCACTCACAGAGAGGGAATTCAATCAGTCTCAGACATTCAGGGTGTCTACTGAGGTTTTTACTAGTAAAGGAAATGTATCAATTGAGCAGACTAGGAGCAGGGAATTGGGTGGAATCCTATTCTGATGAAGCAGAGGCCTGTGTGAACCCTCATTAGTGATGAGTGACTAGGAAATATTCGAATTCACATAATTTTGCGAATACCCACAATGATATTTGATATTTGTCCAGCCTTATTTCGAGTGAGGAAGCTTGAGCTCTGTATAATGACGTAGTCGGGCTGTGCTTGAGTGTCCCCTTGAATGTCCGGCCAAGGAGTCGTGTATGCATAGTGTTAGTGTCCGCGTTCATATCATGTGTTTATGACTCTCTTATGAGACCAGTATTATGCTGCAACCTGACCCGTCTGTTTTAGTTACCTTTGTACAGTACTATTCCAAGCTGTGTCAGCCTTTAACCCCATACAACACTCAGGCAGTGATTATCGGCATAGGCAATATTCGAAATCACAATATTTCACAAACAAATTCTGCTAATATTCGATTCGATATGGCCATACATTGCAAAAACATATTTACAATTACAATCACATCACAATTACCTTCAAAATTAATGGTGACATGTGTGTATTTTTGCATTGTAAATATAAAATCGCAATGCATGGCCATAAGCTTCCCAATGCATTATATCACAAATATTAAAAATTCTGAATATCCGCCGACATATTCACGAAATCTCGAATAACCGTTATTCACCGAATATATTTGGAATTCGAATTTTTGAGCGTAACACAACACCTGGGGACCAATAGGTTGCAGTACTCCTTGTACCCTTCAATCAGAATGCCATCAAACCTGGTGCCTTGGAATTAGGGAAGGAATCAATTGCCCTAGCTATCTCTGCCTCAGTAAAGTCCGAGTTCTGGGATAGGCAAGGAGGACAGGAAGGCATCTAGAGCCTGACTGTTATCTTTGATTTCTTCTATTTCTTTTGTGGTATACATGTGTGTTGGTTATTAATCTTACACTGCAAAACTTTTATAGAAACAGTTAAAAAACAATGTCTGCTCAAAGGTCTTCTTCAACATATTCCTGTGAGTATATTTGCTTGACTTCCAGTCCTGCGTTTTCTTTTCCATTTTGAATCTATACTATAAGGGGAATTGGAAGAGGCTTATGTCATGTCCAATGTACTTGCATTGCAATACAAAAAAATCTACACTCAACTTGAATATTTTGTTAACTACTAATCAGCTGTGTTAAGGTTGTCTTGGTTGGATTGGTAATGCCTATTATTCTAATTCTTATGGCCCAGAAATTGGCACCAGAATACTAGATATAATTAAATATATCAGTAATTATGTTAGAGATTTACCCCTTTCTTCTGCCCCAGGTGTGTTATGCTTTCTATACCTTCCTGTGTACCTTCACTTATATTTTTCACTGTAACTTCAGTGCCCTAGTCATGCATCTATCTTCATAAATAACATGTATTGAGGAATTCTGTTTCATCTTCTAGCTTTTTTAATTCCTTGATGTATTTTAGAAAACCTGTCACAGTCAAGAAATTGATTTCAGCTGATACATTTATTTTTTGCATATAAAAAGCAGAAGCATCACTGTTGTCATGAGGACATTTTTAATGGAACCTGCCAATTGGGGTCCTTTTTTTTAGTAAGATCGGCCTACAGAAATGGAAATGTAATGTAGGGCTCTTTCACAAATTGTATTTTATTATATATCATAATAATTAATAATAATATATTAATAATATATAATAATATATAATAATAATAATTATTATATAACCATAATAACCCATTACTAAAATTATTTCAAATGTACAAATACAAAATAAATACACAATAATAAAATTTTAACAGGGAATTAATTAAATAAAATGTAGTACATACTTACAAACAAAAGTCGCTTGCTGTAATCGATTCTACACTACCTCTTAATAGTGATGGCCGAACTGCCCGCAAGGCGGACAGTTCGGCCGCGAACAAGCATGTTCGCCCTCCTTCTCGCCGGCGGACAGTACGGGTGTTCGACCCGCCCTGTTTGCGGCGAGATGGAGCCCTCTATTCTTAGGTCCTCCGGTGGAATCATTAGCAGCGAGATCCCGCCGCAGAAAGAATATTTCACTGAAGACCGGGTAGAGAACCCGGTCTTTCAGTGAAATACCGGCTTGTAAACACTGACGTCACATCCGGTTAACACAACCAGGAACTATGTGTTTCAGGTTCCGGATGTGACGTGCTAAGAAAGATAATGGGTAGTTGCGCACAACCTTTAGCAGTGATTAAGGCCCCCATACACGGGTCAGATTCCTGTCTGATTCCGGTCCGATCGATTCCGGG
>CM070034.1:24256710-24267326 GCA_036250615.1 Ptychadena robeensis | reverse complement strand
CTAGGCGGGGAATTTGAATAGGAAAACACGAAAGATGTGACGTCAGTGACGTCACATCCGGTCCATGGAACGCATCCTGGAAACGCATCGTTCCTGGTTGGGGAGCCGGATGTGACGTCATGACGTCACTTCCTACTCTGAGCCGGAATCTTCACTACAAGACCGGCTTCATGCCCGGTCTTGTAGTGAAGAATTATTGCTCCGGGCACTATCTCGCAGGTTCTGATCACTGCGGAGGAAGAATTTAGATTTCTTCTGGCCGGCGAACAGGACGGGTCGAACACCCGTACTGTCCGCCGGCGAGAAGGATCGGCGAACATGCCGAGTTCGCGGCCGAACTGTTCTCCGGCGAACAGTTCGGTCCATAACCCTACTCACAGAAGAGGGAATTCAATCAGTCTCAGAATTCAGGGTGTCTACTGAGGTTTTTACTAGTAAAGGAAATGATCAATTGAGCAGACTAGGAGCAGGGAATTGGGTGGAATCCTATTCTGATGAAGCAGAGGCCTGGTGAACCCTCATTAGGGATGAGTGACTAGGAAATATTCAAATTCACATAATTTTGCGAATACCCACAATGATATTTGATATTTGTCCAGCCTTATTTCGAGTGAGGAAGCTTGAGCTCTGTATAATGACGTAGTCGGGCTGTGCTTGAGTGTCCCCGTTGAATGTCCGGCCAAGGAGTCGTGTAGCATAGTGTTAGTGTCCGCGTTCATACATTGTGTTATTGACTCTCTTATGAGACCAGTATTATGCTGCAACCTGACCGTCTGTTTTAGTTACCTTTGTACAGGTACTATTCCAAGCTGTGTCAGCCTTTAACCCCATACAACCCTCAGGCAGTGATTATCGGCATAGGCAATATTCGAAATCACAATATTTACACAACAAATTCTGCTAATATTCGATTCGATATGGCCATACATTGCAAAAACATATTCAATTACAATAAACATCACCAATTACCGTCAAAATAAATGGTGACATGTGTGTATTTTTGCATTGTAAATATAAATCGCAATGCATGGCCATAAGCGTCCCAAGCATTATATCACAAATATTAAAAATTCTGCTATCCGCCGACATATTCACGAAATCTCGATATAACCGTTATTCACCGAATATATTTGGAATTCGAATTTTTGAGCGTAACACACACCCTGGGACCAATAGGTTGCAGTATCCTTGTACCCTTCAAATCAGAATGCCATCAACACTGGTGCCTTGAATTAGGGAAGGAATCAATTGCCCTAGCTACTCTGCCTCAGTAAAGGTCCGAGTTCTGGGATAGGCAAGGAGGACAGGAAGGCATCTAGAGATGACTGTATCTTTGATTTCTTCTATTTCTTTTGTGGTATACATGTGTGTTGGTTATTAATCTACACGCAAAACTTTTATAGAACAGTTAAAAAACAATGTCTGCTCAAAGGTCTTCTTCAACATATCCTGTGAGTATATTTGCTTGACTTCCAGTCCTGCGTTTTCTTTTCCATTTGAAACTATACTATAAGGGGAATTGGAAGAGGCTATTGTCATGTCCAATGTACTTGCATTGCAATACAAAAAAATCTACACTCAACTTGAATATTTTGTTAACTACTAATCAGACTGTGTTAAGGTTGTCTTGGTTGGATGGTAATGACTAGATTCTAATCTTATGGCCCAGAAATTGGCACCAGAAACTAGATATAATTAAATATATCAGTAATTATGTTAGAGATTACCCTTCTTCTGCCCCAGGGTGTGATGCTTTCTATAACCTCCTGGTACCTTCACTTATATTTTTCACTGTAACCTTCAGTGCCACTAGTCATGCATCTATCTTCATAAATAACAGTATTGAGGAATCTGTTTCACTTCTAGGCTTTTTAATTCCTTGATGTTTAGAAAACCTGTCACAGTCAAGAAATGATGTTCAAGCTGATACATTTATTTTTTGCATATAAAAAGCAGAAGCATCACTGTTGTATGAGGACATTTTAATGGAACCTGCCAATTGGGGTCCTTTTTTTTAGTAAGATACGGCCTACAGGAATGGAAATGTAATGTAGGGTAGAGATGGGCGAACACCAGCCCGAGTGTCCGCGAACAGGGCGGGTCCGAAACTTTTAAAGATGTCCGCCGTCGCCCTGTCGCGGACACATTCAAATTCCCGCCTCTAGGGGGGAATTTGAATCGAAAAAACCGGATGTGACGTCAGTGACGTCACATCCGGTCCATGGAACGGCATCCGTGGAACGCAGTTCCTGGTTGCGGGAGCCGGAGTGACGTCACTGACGTCACTTCCTACTTGAGCCGGAATCTTCACTACAAGACCGGCTTCAGCCCGGTCTTGTAGTGAAGACATTCTTCCTCGGCACGATCTAGAGGTTCTGATCCTGCCGGAGGAAGAATTTAGATCTTCTTCTGGCCGGCGAACAGGACGGGTCGAACACCCGTACTGTCCGCCGGGAGGCGAAACGGCGAACATGCCGAGTTCGCGGCCGAACTGTTCTTCCGGCGAACAGTTCGGTCCATCCCTAAGAGGCCGGCACAAATGTATTATAGTATAAAATAAAAAGATATATAAAAAAAGAAAGAAGAGAAAAAAAAAAAGAGAACCAAAAAACAAAAAAAAGAAACAAAAGAAACAAATAAGAAAATTTAACGGGAAATAGTAAAAAAATGTAGTAACATACTTACAAACAAAAAGTGTTGCGTAATCGATTCTACACTACCTCTAATAGATGATGGAGAACTGCGCAAGGCGGACAGTTCGGCCGCGAACAAGCATGTTCGCCCTCCTTCTCGCCGGCGGACAGTACGGTGTTCGACCGCCCTGTTGCGGCGAGATGGAGACCTCTATTCTTAGGTCCTCCGGTGGAATCATTAGCAGAGCGATCCCGCCGCAGAAAGAAGATTTCACTGAAGACCGGTAGAGAACCCGGTCTTTCAGTGAAAAATACCGCTTGTAAACAACTGAGTCACAGTCCGGTTAACACAACAGTGAAACTATGGTTCAGGTTCCGGATGTGACGTGCTAAGAAAGATAATGGGTAGTTGCGACAACTTTAGCAGTGATTAAGGCCCCCATACACGGGTCAGATTCCTGTCTGATTCGGTCCGATCGATTCCGGGCGTGCACGCCAAACGATCGTGCGGAATCGCGTTGCAGCCCACCTTGTCCGATCGATCGGTCCGTCCGTCCGGGCTCAGAATCGGATCCGACAGAGAACCAACATGTTGGTTCCATCAGATGGATTCGGCACAAATCAGGGGGAGTTGCCATTGTGAGGTGGACAATCGACAAGGATCCGTCCCGGAATCAGCTGGACAAGGTGGTATGCAGCGATCGGGATCACTTAATTGGCCGCTCGATCGGAGCTCCGGTTCCCGCTAGATCGCCGAATCGATCGGATGGGTGATCGAGCGGACATGGAATCCGACACTGTATGGCTAGCTTTTACACAGCTATAGTGATAGCAGTGGCCAGAAGGCCCTCATTTGGTGTATGGGCCTGAAGCAAGGATCACAGAGCAAATGGAGGTCAGTATGAGGGATGGGTGTTAAGTTGGGTGTAGGTGTGCAGCTCTCAAAATGGAGGAGTGTGGGCCCCAAACAGACAAATAAGAACAAGGACAGAGGCGCACAACCTAGTACAACAGATGGTTAAAAAAAAATGGAAAAGGTAAGGTTGAACACAAATGGAACAAAATTTGATTGTCACAAGTTGATCACCTCAGATCACCTATTTCCGATGTTTTTGTCTCTCCACACTTGTTGATGTAGGTTGATCACCGGCTGTGTGTTGTGATCCTTTGCCCTACCGCGGCTCATCCCTTTTGTCGGCTTCCTATCCAGGAGCGACCTCAGCTGCAATCCCGGCTGGCCGCCCGTGCGAACGAGCATCATAGGTTCCTGCTTACACGACTACCCCTGGCTCAATAGGAACAATGGGACGCGTTTCGAGAAGAACTCTTTTTCAACCATAGGGCCCCATAGGGTCCTTGTTCTTATTTGTCCGGATGTGACGTCACTGACAAGATCCTCTGTAAGCTCCCCTTTCATTTTGAATGGGCACATACTTGCAATGTGCACATACAGATCAGGGGCATGCACCCATTTCACCCAAGTGAATAGGGCACATTTAGAAGACATGGCCACTACATTTTCCAGCATTTTTTCCCCTAGCCATAGGCTCTATTTTCACTGCGTCGGACAGCATGCATTTTTGGTGCATTTTTTCAACAGCGCTTACAGGGCATAAAAAAACATGCAAAAAACACATGGTAATGGACACAGTGGATTAAGATTCTTAGTGCATACGCTCTGTAGTGTAATTACTCTCCTTTAAAGCTCTGGTCTACAGTGTGTTACCAAGAGCAGATTCCATGTCATAATAAGTTCTTAATAAGTGTATAAATATACAGTATATGCAGTAATTGAAACAATCAAATCAAAATTGAACATTTGATAATTGCATCAATAAAAAAAGTTTTGCCTAAATCTAGCTATAAGGCATATTTAAACGATAGTTTCCATTGAAAAAGTTTGATTTGAAGGTCCTGGACTTTGCATACTATTTAATGACATTCTGCATGACAACCTAAATAAGCGTATTTGTCCACTAGAACATGCCATAACCTTGAAATAATCTCTTTACACTAACACAGCAGACACAAGAAAACCTTCTAAGACACAGCAGAATACTAGAGGGAAGGCATGTATATTGTGCT
Source organism: Ptychadena robeensis (assembly GCA_036250615.1). Lineage (NCBI taxonomy): Eukaryota > Metazoa > Chordata > Amphibia > Anura > Ptychadenidae > Ptychadena > Ptychadena robeensis. Next base: position 24,262,608 of record CM070034.1, on the reverse strand, counting down.
AGGCTGAGCGGCTTAGTGTCATCTATTCAATGCAATCCTCCACCATGCTTCTTATTCTGAGCACATTTTGCATTGTCAAATCCTCCCGTTATTTCTTATTTTAGTAAAATATTGATGCGCAACTTTTTCTTTTCAACCTGACTCATAAAATACGGCCAGCATGGTGATTTTCTAATACCTGTTTCGTAAATGTGATGGTTTCTGCATTGTGTCCTCAGGTGCATTGTGTCAGCGCTTGACTCCTTGCGAGAGAAGGAAGCTTAGGAGTCTCATTGATATTTTGTAATGGGCTTTGAAGTGCAAGGAAGGCCAACATTCAAATAGGCAAGACAAGTATCTACCTAGAGGGACTGTTAGTGATGGCAAACAGAGCATTTGCTGAGGTGCATAACAATGCTTGCAAGGGAGTTTTATGCTACTTTATTTCTATGGATGGACATAGGTAGGCTTTTCCGCCAATTATGGTAAGCAATGTGCATGTGTTGTCAATGGGCTCTTAAAGTGCACCCATCTTTGAAAGATAAGGAACGTTGTCATTGCTGAACTTGTTCTAAAGAATTGCAAATTATTTTCAAAAGAATGCTAAAGCTGGGCATACACGGGTAGATTTGTAAATAGATTTAAGTACAATTGAGTGCTCACGGATTGATTGATTGTGCTCTAATCTATTAATCTAATCTATTTACAAATCTACCCGTGTATGCCTATTGATCCCGTTTGAAGAAACTTGAATGAACAGAGTTCCAACATGTTGGAAAACCCAGTTCAATCTCCTTTACTTCAAAGTATTAGACTGCTGCTCCTGAACAGCCTACAGCTCCGGTGCTCAGTGTGAAGGGGCGGGGCCAGTACATCTCTGTGTGAGGCTGTGTACTGGCTGGCTGCTTTTCTCCAGCTCACAGCCTGGTATTGTGAGTGAGTAATTACAGCGCAGTGACGTCACCATGCTGCAATTGATCGCGGGTCGATTGCACAGGAATCTACCCGTGTATGCCCAGTCTAACTGAATGTAGCACAGATATTTTGGCTTCTATAGTATAAGTTAAGCTGCCATAGATGGTTCCTTTTCATGCCGATTTCTCTGCAGATCGACTGCGCAGGATGATGTCATTATGCATGGCCAGTCGTGTCCCTATCCAAAGTAATAAGACCTAAAAATTATGGACATGTCCGTAATTTTGCAGATCGATTTTTGGGTCGATTTATGCCCCAATTTAGATTTGTGCCCAATTTCATGTCAGACTGATCACCATGAGCGCACACAGAGGTCTTCGACAGCTTCACACACTTCAATCAAATATTAAGCTAACTTCCATAGAAGCTGTTCCACAATAAACTGAAACCAGAGCTGTATGCTTATTCTGAGTCAATAGTATAGAGAATTTGGAGTTCAAGTGATCCCTTTATTGGCCAATTATACGTTTTTAGGACCACCTAGCCTGGAATTTTAGACATAGGACTCAAAATGTATTCAAGTTTAGGACAGGATGATTGTCTGCAAAATTACAGTGTCCACCTGGGTGACTTGTTGGTTCTTTTCTGGTCAACTATTTTGCATGGAGGCCAGGGTCCTCATCTGCTGCAATCGGCAGTTCGACGATCATGCCAGCATCTATCAGTGTATGGGGGGCTTTATAGTTTTGGTGGGCATTACTACCAAATCAAATAGTGATGGGAAATCCAATGTGTTCAATTGTCATTGGGTGACATTTTCCAGTTAGGGCACCTATCTGCTAACTTTGCAAAAAGAGTTTGAAAAATTGTTGAGGTTTATTGTTAAGAAAAATCTTGGAATACAAAGAGATTTTTAAGAAAAAGATTGCAAGTTTGGAGTTCAAGTGCACAACTGGACAGTGACATCTACTATTGCTAAGAAAAAGATTGAAATACAGATGGAACTTCAGCACTTAAAAATTGCTACTAGAAAATTGCCCTATAATATTTTTATCTAGTATCCATTGGCTCAGTATCTAGTATGGCTCAGGTGGTAATGATTTATCCTACTTGTTTGTATAATTGTAATGCGGGGATGGCCAAGGAAAGATAAAGGGTTGGCCACATTTAAACGCTGGTTTGCCACATCCTAACAAAATATATGAAAAGAGAGAGTATGTTTCTGCACACCTATTTATAAGAATAGGGGTTAAGGGACCAAGTATTCATTCATTAGTTTAATTCATTGTATCAGAGAACATAATCCATAAAACATATATCAAGCGTATTGTTACATCACCGCATCATGAACTGATCATAGATATCTCAATCTCGACATGTTTCGCACATTACAGTTGCTTCATCAGGAGATGCATAGGAGATATTCTCTGGGAAAGGAATCAAAAATAGGTGGGTACTAGTGATGGCCAAACATCGGCCAGGACTGTCGGCAAACGGGCGAGTCGGACTTTTAAAGAAGTTCGCCTGTTCACGGACAGATTCAAATTTGAAATCGGGGAATTTGAATCAGAAACCCTTAGGGCCCCCATACACCTTTAGATTTCTCTGTCAGATTTGCATTTAAATCTCCTTTTGTTTTACCAAAACCATGTAACATTAGGGACTTTCTAAACCATCAAGTTTACCTGTGTTCAATCACATAGGACCCTGCACTACATAGTTGTTGGTAGATCTAAAGGATATTTGGCAGACAGATCTAAAGGTGTATGGCCAGCTTTAGATGTAACTCCTAGCTACAGATGGGATGTTTAAATCAGATGCACCTGTTTGCTCCATACTATTTCATGCCGCTGTGCTTTTTCAAGTGGAAAGTTGTTTAACACATTTACGATTAGAACATGTATTGATTTCTAAATTACCCACCATAGTTTTTCACAAGCTTTTATGCATCGGTTAATCCGGCATGTTTGAACTGTAGGAAGCTCAGGCTGAATGAGCAAGTCTTGTCAAAAGCATCAGACTTGATAAACCACCATGGGAGCATTCCCTGTGATTTTTATTACCGGTTGATACATGGCCCACATTGAGTGAGTGTGAGTTGTATTCAGAGTCTTGATTTCCACGTTTCACTTCTTCACGTGGTGCAATGACAGATGTGTGAACCTGTGCTGAAAACACTCCAACATGATCCATTTAAATGGAGTGATTAGGTAAAGGTGTAGAATCTACTTTTATGTTTGCAGATTGTATTTATTGTCAAAAAAAAAGAATGAGAAATGTTATTGAGAATGTTCCTTTATTTTTTAGTAGTCGGTGTTGCAGATAGATATAAACCGGGGTGCACATAACTCTTTTTAGTGAGCTCCTCAGATGAGTACCAGGAGATGCTGTTTGGTACTCACCCCATATGTAGGGTGGTCTTCCTCACTGTCCTCTGTGTCAGCTTCCTGCATGGTAGATACTGCTGCAGATGGACCTCCCTGTTCCTGATTGATCCTCTAATTAGCTGTCTCCATCCACAGGTCACCAGCTGGCTTTGGGTCACCTGTAACTCTCACAGTACAACATGTTGAACCCCCAGATCTCATACCAGTTCTTTTCTCTTTTCTCAGATTTTACCCTTACATATGCCTACTCTGACTTCCATCCCCCAGATCTCCAACACCCTTAGAAGTCCAAACTTTTTTGGATTATTAATTTACATTCCCAATTTCACACCCCTAACTGCAACCTTTTATAGTTATTCATGTTTCCCTGCAGTTATCCAAGTTACATAAATTGTATATATTTAACATTTAGCTTTGGCCGCCCTGACAGTGCCTCCAAGTTGTTAGTACGCATATGAGCTTTGCAACAATCATGCAGGTATGCACAGCCAGTTTTTTGTACCAAAGTACTACTTATGTGTACCCCTGGTTATAAAAGCATCAATTATTATAGTTCATCTATGGAGTCATTAAAACGCAAGGTGTATTGTATACACAGTTGGGAGAAGTATAAGAGAGGCGGCATGGTGGCTCAGGGCGCTATCAGCACTGGCAGCACTGGGGTCATAGGATTTAAATCTTGGTCTGGGCACTATCTGTATTCTGTTCACATTTACATATCAGTTTAAAATAAATCTAACTGCCAGGGGGTTAATGACAAAAAGTTTGGCCTAGACCTTACCAATAATTCTCTAAATGAATGTCCTAGTATGAATTTTCTACCATCAAAACTTTCAAAGTAGGTATTGTTTAAATTTCAGTTTGAAATAAAGTAACTTCAGAAAACGAAATTTGATTCCATTATGTTTTTTATATTAAGCAGGAAATTTGAGTAAAGTCACGGCAGAAATTCAGTTTTCAAGCTCGAAGCATGAAAAGTTTAACATTTCCATTCTTCAGATTATATATTTACAAGTCGTCCTGATTTAATATTTCATACAAATACGAAAGTAAACAACCGAAAGGCTGCTCTAATACACATTGTGCCTGCATATCTATTTATTATACGGACGTTTCATTGGTTTAGTGTCAAACATGTTTTGGGTTTTATATGTAATTTGGTAGGTCTCAATGGTTTATCATCATTGGCCCAAAGTACAAGTTCCAAAACCAAGGGCACAATATTAAATACAAACTTTTATGGGAAAAACATATACAATTGATAGCTAGTATAAAGGGCTGAATAACTCTTTTAATATAATATGGGGCTCTGATTATATAATAAGATAATTAAAATAATATGATAGTTAAAATAACTGTTTGCATGAGATGCATTGAACTTTCTAGATGGTCGATTTTTTTTTACTAGCTGGTTAATTTTAAAAGCCCCTGAACATGGTATTATCACCAAAACAGCTGGAAATGTAGTGAAGGATTATGGGAACATTTGATAAAAAGTATTACTCTAACACATGTCATTTTTGCATAAATTAAGTTCAAAATCAAAGTTAAAATTTCAACTTAATTTTAAACTTGATTAATGGAAAAAAAAATTCTGTTAGAGCAATACTTTCTTTTTTTAAATTTAACACAAAGGTCGTGCGTAGTGATGACCGGCATAGGCAACATTCGTATTCGCGGCATGCCGCGAATTTTATGGAAAACATTCGGAAAATATTTGCATTCGGCAATATTCGGGTTTTTTTTTATTGCGAATATCGGCAGTTTTTATTGCGAATTTCACACGCACAATATATGTTTAACATGGCGCAAATTTTTATGCGAATTTTTTAAGTGACGATTTTCACAATATTCGCATCACCCCAATATTCATTTAAAAAAACTGTTGATGGTGTTGCTAAGCTCTTGTTGCAGCCTTCCCATTCATCCACTTGCATTGAGAGGCATGTGTAATGGATAAAAAATACCGAATATCCGGAATTGCGAATATTCTGCAATATATTCACCATCTTCGCGAATTTCCGAATTGCCGATATTCGCGATTAATATTCGGAATCCGAATATTCGCGATCATCACTAGTCGTGCGTACTCAAGGAGCTTAAAGTTCCCGAGACAGACCGGAAAGAAGGGGTTTTAAGGCACCTACATTGAGCTTTTATGACACAAAATGTTTTATATATTATAAAATACAGATCATTATTAAATTCATATAATAAATAATCACAATAATGACAATGCTAGAAGTCAGAGCCATCAACATACATAAGGATGACTCCTAAAATCTTAAAAACGAAGAAACAATGGTATGAATGATTCCAGTGTGGTGTATACATACAATATCTAAAATACTGACTAGGATTGCATCTCCAACATGTTTCGCCTGTGTGGCTTCTTTAGCCATAAAAGATACATGTTTAGACAATACACATTCATAATGTTCATTGTGTTATCCTCAATGTATTAAGAAGAAAACTTCATTCTACAGACTTGGTATATCATAGCAGTACAGCTTGGTATATCATAGCAGTACAACAAAGCATTTGGGTATATATACTGGTCCTCTCAGTCTATCCAAGAAACAAAAAACATGAATCAAGAAACCTGTTCCAAGGGGGT
>CM070034.1:24222894-24256610 GCA_036250615.1 Ptychadena robeensis | reverse complement strand
AAAATTATTCCTCAAAAATACCACTTGCCTAATAATTCTGCACTCCCTGTACATCTCCAGCATGTTTGGTGATGATACCATGTTCAGGAGATTTGCAATTAACAAAGTCAAAGTGGACGAATTTTCATTTGACAGTACTGGTTGGCTTGCTGCCGTCACATGGAGTGAGTCACATGCTCTTACATACCCCAAAATAGTGGCTGTTACTTTTGGCTCTCAATGGCATCATGGAGTAGTTGGGTATTAAAGGAAATCAGTATGTGTTTCCATGCAAGTAAACTTTTTGCTTTAACTTAAATGGTCCAAGCACACGTTTTTATTAAAGACGCCAACTACATCACACCAACTTACTTGTGACATTAAGTAAGGCTAGCTGTTCATAACTCTGACATTACTTCGAAAAAAAAAGCTTATTAAAAGCAATCCATTGTAAATTTCATCCCACAATTTGCCTACATCTAATTAAAACAGAGGTCCTTTAGAAAAGATCAGATAAAAATTCCTTCAGACGGTGTGATCATATATGTTTAATGAGTGTGATTAACAAAGTCATTACTCAGGAATGCACCCTTGGAGTAAAGTGGTCAATGCACTGAATACAAAGACTGTGGAAGAGGACATAGAAGAAAATTAACAGCCATTGCTCAAGATTTATATGCATTAATACGGTTGAGCACTGAGGGCGTTGTTTCTGTTTTATAGCTTTAATGATGAGTACAACTGCCAACAACTATATATTTATTGGGTATGACTGACCATTTTGTCAGAGGGCATCTGAAATGCCTGCTGAATTTTGGTGGATGTTGCACTCGCCCAAAAAAATCTATTTGCAATTAAATCATTTTAATTCCTTTATTATTATTCAGGTATTTCACTTTTAAATCATGCTTTGGTTGGCTTCTATTTTGACTTTCTTGATTTCTCATTTCACCTTTGTCAACATGCTGACACCATATTTTAGACCAGGTAATGGTATGGCTGTTTTTTCTTTTACAGTTGAGGCTAAAATTATTAGCCACCCTTATGAAATTACACAACACTCTTAACGTATCCATTAAAATAACCATTAAAGTGGACCTACCACCAGAAATCTATGGTTTTATGAATGGCACTAGAAGTGCCAATAATAGGGAGGAATGCAGTAAAAAAAACTCAAAAACATACCTGTAATGACCATTTTAAGAAGAGGCCCCTTACTTCCTGGTTCGCTGAAGGCAACACATGAAACGGGGGGGGTGCAATATCACAGGTGGCCACTGGGGGGTGTTCAGTGATCTTCTATTGGAATTTCAAAGCTTCCTGTGACGTGTTTCTGCCTAAAATGAACCAGGAAGTGAGAAGAGCTGTGGGATTATCTTCTTAAATTGCTCATTACAGATATGTTTTTTTTCACTGCATTCCTCCCTATTATTGGCACTTCTAGTACCATTCATGAAAACATAGATATCTGGTGGCAGGTCCGCTTTAATAAAAAGTGTTTGTTATTTTGGAAACAAATACACTATAAACAATCAATGTTCACTAAGAAAATTTTATTGGATAGAAGGATATTTTCGGCCATTAATAGTGTGGTGTACTCTTTCTGGGCCACAACTAAAAACAATCCCCCAGGAGGCTTGGGTTGGAACAGGCATCCTGAGAGATTTTGGCCCATTTTTCTATTGCAAATTGTTCTAGTTGGGCCAAATTGTATGGTTTCCAAGCATGGACAATCACTTTAAGCCACCGCAACAGATTCTAAATAGAGTTGAGGTCTTTCCTGTCTACAACAAGATCTTAATTTTGATATACTTGAGAAACTATTGGACTAATTTTGATGTATGCTTTGGGTCATTGCCCAAAAACAGCCTAAGCCTAGACTACGGGCAGATTTATGCATATTCTTCCTCAAAATGTCAACATCAGCACAAGATTTCAAGAACTCTGGAGAGTGTAGACATGTCAGCAAGGAGCCCCTCACATCTGCCAAATTTTTTGTTTTGGGGAACACAGTTGTGAGGGTTATACAACTTTATATATTGCAGTTAGAGCATAGCTAATAGTAGGAGCAGATTAACACTCTGCAATGCTAACTAGAGATGGTCGAATTTTTTGACTAGCTGATTTTGTGAGCTGATTGCAAAGCCTCTGAAAATTGTATCAACACCAAAATTGCAAGAGAAAAGGTTGTGGAAACATTTGAAAAAAATAAGTTTTTGCATAAATTAAGTTCAAAGTCAAAGTCAAAATTCAGATTTGCAAAATTTTTACTTGACTTTAAACTTAATTTGTGCAAAAACTGTTTGTGTTAGAGACATACTTTTTTTGTAGTATACCCCCAACTCTTCTCTACATCTCCAGCAATGTTCAGGGGCTTTGCAATTAACTCCTGCGTCCTGCTGTTTTTTTTCTGCACGATCCTCTGTTCCTGCACTGCAGGCTGTTAACTCGGAGGGGGAGTCTCCGAGTTAATTGGCTACAGTCTGACAGGAGTCCCGTGTGTTAGTGGAACACACAGGATTCCTGTCCGTTCTGTAGCAGACTGCTCACAGCGTGGTGACGTCACCACGCTGTGAAGAGTCTGCTAAATGTCGGCCATAGATCGGGATGTCTGTGGCCGGCTTTAGGGATCTGCAGAGTAGGATACATAATAACAATACAACAATACGTTGGTATGTTTATATTATTAAATAGATCAAAAAGACCTTAGCTCCTATACAGTCTGCATTCACCTAAGCTAGGAAGAGGAAAAAAGGACATCCTCCTGCATAATCTTCAGTGACCCAAGTATATTAAAATAGTTGGACACAATTTAAACAGAAAAAAAACAAAATCACCACTCATACAAGGTGAGATTGAGGCTGATTGGGATATTTAAGGTACCACAGCAATTTGTTCGTTGAAAAAAAAAATATTTGAAAAAAATAATTGTCTCCCTTTTGGAGCTGGAGTACGGTACGCATACATTTATTGATTGATGCGATACTGAGATAAATATGTATTATAACAATTGGACACACACAAAGTTGGACGTATTAGGCAATGTGCTACAACAAAAAGGATATCCACCTTCTGGTGGATTCTGGATACCCACCAGAGAATTACAATTAGGGCCTAAAGGCTCGGTGCAGGTTGAGCTTCCCATTTCCCGGCAAAGATTTCTGGCTCCTCTCTTCTTTTCGCATAGTGAGGGTTAACCCAGGCACCCAGGCAGTGCCCCAATACAGACAATAATTAAGATGTTGCACAGTTCATTCTTGTTGACTGTAAATTCCTTATATATGTTGAGTAACAGAGTTGGAACAGACTGATTCGGAGATCTGACTGCTTCTGCATGCATCTTCAGAATATTATGAATTACTGAGACAGATATCAACTCAACTACCATTTTCCAAAGTATTTTTGCAAAGGCAGCTACCTAATTGTCTAAGTTCTGTCAAGGCTACAAAATTACTAAGAATAACTGTTAAGCTGACATTCAAGAAAAACTTGAGGTCTGAGTCTAGGTTTTCTTCAGAAGGATGTTGATGCATTCCAATATTTTGAATGAGGTGCAAACCTGGCCTAAATGCTCATGCTTAATGATGGTTAAGGTCTAGAGCAGCGTGCAGAAACCTTTCCTAGAGGTCTGGAGGGGTGGAGTTTTGATAGAAAGGAGCCACGATGAAGATCTCAGCTGCTCTCTCTTCCAGTGTACGCGCTGGAAGGAAACTTGCCATGGAGCCACAGCAAACAGGCAGAAGAGCCTTATGCTGCCCCAGCATTGCAGATTGCCGCCCCCTGGTCTAGATGGTTACAGCACTGCCTTGTTGGCTCCTTCTATACTAGACTGGTCGCCAGTTTGACCACTCTGCTGGGCATTCTAAGGTCTTGACATAAGAAGGACACCAAAGACCCTTTTACAGACTGGAGTACAAGGAGAGAGAACAGCACTGGGAGCATAGTATCAGGTAGTTAATCTGTTTTCTTGATCCCCCACTAAGACAACAATGAGCATTAAATCCTTGCAGTGGTATGGAATGGGGGACCTGCTGCAAGATTAAATTACACCTCTGAACTGGTGTTCAGCTTTTACTGCTCATCTAACGTTATAATCATTAATCATCACTTTTAATTATAAACATATAGCATTTTCATTACAAGTTAAAATATATATATTACATGCTGTCAAACTTTTTTTTGCCTCTTGCTACCTAATTACATGAATTTTGCTCAGTTCATTTAATTGCAGCTCTGCAGAATGTTAGCCAATTACCAGTAATTATTATGCATTGCTGATTAAAGCAGAATTATTGTATTGGTGTAGTTTCCCTTTAAGAAATAAAAATTAAATAAATAAAACTTCCACACCATACATTAGCTGTTCTGTCTGCCTATTAAACGTGATATTAACAGTTTTACATTAATGATGATGAAGTGTTCCCTTTGCCAATTAGCATAATGTTAACCAGGATGTACTCCCATTAAGTGCATGGAATTTTTCGTTGTAGTTCCCATTATTACAAATGATATGCAAATGGAAATAAATGACACGCATATACGCCATAGTCGTATCAAATTATGAAGTGCTTATAAAGTCTGCTAGAGAAGAAGAAAATGGGAAAAGAAGACATCATGGTGTCACACTGCGACTCTCGTAATACAGAAAATGACAATTTATTGTGCTCAGCAAGACTGAGAGGTACATAAGTATTGCACTGATGCAAGGGCCCAGCATCACATGTGAATCACAGCTCCGGTGACATATATCACAGGCACATATGGTGACACAGAATGCTTTTTATCCTTCATTCCTGTCCTGTTCTACAGTAATGATGCCACGTCTGGAGGAAGAAGACTAAAATGTGTTTGTTTGCCGCAGGATGGATGAAGTCGGCAACACCTGAGTAAGGCACATATAATTTATGAACTCTGTCCGGCTTCTGGTATAGGCCAGGGAAATTGCTACGGCCGTTGAAGCAGGTTTACTGGTGCTAGATCGGCAGAAATTTAGTGGAGAGAACATAAATAAACACCCTTTACGTGGGGCCAGCAGTATCTGTTAAGCCATTCAGTGCAATGGTCTTACCTCTGATGTCATCTCTTAAGGTAGCCATACACGGGTCAATTTGACACCGATCAATTCCTGATCCGATCATTCGAGGCGATCAAGGAATCAGCGATTGATCGGAGCGATGGAACACCACCTTCGCAATCCGATTTGTGATCAATTTGGACTTGAGCCGATCTCCAAAATGGCCGATTCCACAAAATCCATCGATCGGAGAGGTTGCTGCATAGAGAGCTATAGGTCTACCAACGTACTGACCAAAACCAAGGTCTACCAATGATTGACCAAAAAAAAACAACAACATGTCGGTTCAATGTCTGATTCGATTTTTAGTCGATTCCAATTTTGTTTGGTTGATCGTTCAGGGTGGGCTTGTGAACGCGCTAGGTGATCGATCGGTCAAAAATCTTGTGAAAAATCAGCCCGTGTATGGGAGCCTTTACAGGGCCCTGCATTATATGTGAGGACCAATCACGTTTCACAATGCTAAACTTATCTAACCCTAGATACAAAAGATTCAGTAAAACATATCCTGCCTTAAGGTGGCCATACTCTGTTTTATTTTTCTGTTCCATCAATCATCTATGGCAGACCAGCCTGTAAAGCACTTACTGTCTTAAGGTGGCCATACCCGGTTGAACTTTTCCGTTCAATCAATTATCTATAGTAGACCTATAGCCCACTTTTGCAGTGTGATACAGGGTTTTCCCTGAAGTAACAAATACCTTTCAATATGTTTCATGGCTTTGTGGTAACCTTTTCTTTAATTCTGAGTTGAAACCAATAGGATCTATGAAGGTCTGATTTTTCCTGCTGAACTAGAAAAGCACTAGCCATTGAGCGAGGTCATAACTATGGATCATGGAGCCCTATAAAAAAATGTTGCACCACCCATCCATGTGCCAACCACTTGTTCAAATAAGGATCATTCCAAAGTATGACACCTCATGTTCATGCCAGTTACCAGAAAGACTTTACTCTGCCAATACAAATGTAGATATAGAAAACTGACAACAAACAAATGGCAGGTTAGATAAGGACTAGACTCTAAGGACTAGAGAGTTTATCGGTCCTAGTTCAAATCTGGGCCCTCTGTCCTGGGTCTGTAATGTAGTGGAAACACACTAAAACTTGTATATACGTGTTGTACATACATTCGTATAGTAGGCCATGACATGGTGTAGAAATTGGTGTATATAGCTTTAAGGAATGTATATCTTTTCTTTCAGATGAGGTAATGGCTCTTTTCCTGCTGCTTCTGCCTAGTAACTGTAAATTCCCTTCCGCTGGGCAGAGGTTATATATTCTCTAGTTTACTGTTTTCACAGGCTTTTTGCCAGCAGCTTACCTTGGAGCAACGTGCTCGCTTCTTCTGCTGGGTCCCATCGCTGGCCGTCCACTTAGCAGTGCCCGGGCTGACCTTCATTTATGGCAAACGACAGGGAGATCATTTGGACCAGGTTAAGTCTCTCCCTCATCTTGCCCGAGTGGATGGATGCAGCTTTTAAGAGGTGTCTCCAGAGTTAGGGTGAGATGCAGGATTCCTCCCTTCTCCGCCTCAACTGAACCGCTTATGCTAGTTTCTGAACATTTCTCCTGATTCTGGGTAAGAAAGCCATCAGACAACCCTCCTGTGCAGCTCGTTAGTGTTGTTTGGAACTTAGTCCCTATGTATGCAACCCCACCCCTGCCTTGGGTAATGGTGTAAAGACTTGTACATATCCTTTTTAGTAAACAGTTATCCCCCTAACCACCTGTTTGTGACAGTGTTTGGGACATAGGCATTCCAAAAGAACCTGGTTGGTCCGGTGGTTGCCCTGGGCAATGCTACAGGTCCAATAGGTCTTACCAGTGTAAGCCATTGTAAAAAAACTTTGAGTAGATTTCACTCAAGCTGATCCATGTTTTAATACGCATTTTGACTTCTCGCGTAAGCATTTGTTAAAGAGAACTGAAGGAAAATCACAATAGGTGAACATATATATATTCACTGTATATACAGTATGTCAAAAATATATAGAATTTTGCTTGCTCTTATGTAAATGCCCCAGGTGAATGATTTTCAAAGTGATTTTCTCAAACATGTTTCAACATCCCACTACAGTATAGTTTCATTAGGCAAGGCTCTGCAGTTGTCTCTGATAAATTGCACGAACTGTTCAACCTACCAGCTACATTACATTCTATTCAAATCTCCTTCATTATAACCAGGAGTGAGATGACACACAAAAGCTCGTCTCTGCAAATTTATGGCACGATGGAGTCTTGCAGCTGCACTAGGTCCCATTAAATCATTTTGCTAATAAAACACAGGCCTTATTATCCCGCCTGAATGTTGACTGTTGGATTAATTTAAGAGGGATTTAAAGCACTGTCCTAAATGGTGTGCCCTGCGTGGTGCTGATCCAGATAAAAAGGCTTAACAGAAGAGCACAATTCACAGGAAAAAATCATTTTAAGCCGGCCATAGACCGATTCCCGCCAGTAGTTGCAGGCGATCGACCAGCATGCGCGCTCACACCAAACACATGGTCGTTGGTTGCCTGCAACTACAGGGGTGCCCACCTTGAAGGTTTGACCCAAATAGCCAGCAGGTCGGATTGCACAGTGATCCCTCCTGCGGGTACTTTTTGTGGCTGATCCGTTTGTAGTCTGTTAATGTGGATGGGGAGTCTCCTCCCTCTCCAAGTTAATTGGCTACAATCTGCCGGGAATCCCTATGTTAGTGGAGCACACAGGATTTCCATCAGTTCTGTAGCTGACTCATCACAGTGTGGTCACGTCACGCCACTGTAATGAGTCTGCTACAAGCCAGCCATGGATCAAGCTGTCGGCCGGCTTTAAAGTATATGTAAACCTAAAACTTTTGGAGAAAGCTTTTGGATAAAGTTGTATGGTGTTGTGAGAGATGAAAACTCCCTGTCATGTCCATCCCATGATAAATGACTTGATGAAATGAGTCAATGTGATAAAAAAGTAAAGAAAAATTAAAATAAAAATGTATTCAAAATAAGTCAAAATTAAGTAACAAATATTTTCAACATAATAATTTCTAACCACTGATAAATCTTACCATTAAAGCAATGACTTAAGGCCCCCCCCCCATACACCTTACAATCTAAAATCATGTTATATGAGCAGTGATGAGCAGCATAGGCAATATTCGAATTTGCGATATTCTCAAATAGCCCATTTTAATTTAATATATTTGCAATTCGAATATTCAAGCTCAACACTAAATATGAGGACCTCTCTAAACCTTCCAATCACTATGTTTTCTTTCAGGGAGGACCCGGCACAACATAGCAGTGATATATACCTTCCAATCACTATGTATTCTCTCAGGGAGGACTCGACATTACATAGCAGTGATATATACCTCCCAATCCCTATGTATTCTATCAGGGAGGACCTGGCACTACATAGCAGTGATATATACCTCCCAATCACTATATATTCTATCAGGGTGCACCCGGCATTACATAGCAGTGATATATACCTCCCAATCACTATGTATTCTATCAGGGAGGGCCGGGCACTACATAGCACTGATATATACCTTCCAATAACTATGTATTCTATCAGGGAGGACCCTGCACTACATAGCAGTGATATATACCTTCCAATCACTATGTGATCTATCAGGGAGGACCCGGTACTACATAGAAGTGATATATACCTTCCAATCACTATGTATTCTATCAGGGAGGACCCGGCACTACATAGCAGTGATATATACCTTCCAATGGTATGGGTGGCTAAAGACGAGCACCAAGGACTGCAAAACCAGTTTTGTTTATTGAAAATGGCTGCGCTGGTGATCCCTATAACCTGATCTTTACACAAAGAAAAAGGAAAAAAGAAGACAGTGAACTATCATTTTCTCCTGCCAAGATAAGAGAGAGTCTCAACCTATCCCCGAATCCCTTCACCCACAGCAGATATGTAATGGCATGAATTTCAAGTTGATGAACTCTGTATTTTCTCATAATTACTCAAAGCATGTTTCATCTGCTTAATAAATTGCGTGCAATTATTCAGAAGTGTTATCCGTCATAAGCAACATGACAACAAAGTGCCCTTTTTCCTGGAACAGGCCATTTAGATGAAGAAACCTAGTTTGATGAAAGTAAAGAGTGTTTTATGCACGCTCAGACATAGCGCTCGGTGCCACGTAAGTGCTCTGTCTACAGTCACTTTGTAAAAGGAAAGTCTTCCACAATTGCTGATTAGATGTGCTGCATTCTCGTACAAGAGTTCTTGACCCGCTGTCATTGGAAGGTAGAGATTAATTTTAACAGCCAATTACTGCATGATTCATTAACCAAAAGTCATAAACAACGCATACTATAAAAAGGCAAGCTATTCCACATCAGGTTGATAATGTATGTAAAGACTGCTTATAATTGAACAAAGTTACAGCAAATGTATCCGATAAGCAAAGATGCAATGAAGACTTTTTACACCCCATAATCCATTTAGTTCTCCTGCCATAAATCAATGGAATTATCAAGGGGTATGTAAACTTCAAATTCCAAATTATAGGCTTCTTTGTAGGTAAGTGATAATAAAGAGAATGCATGTAGTGATCATGCCAGTCTTAATTGTGATGGGGCATTTGGAGATAAAGAAAGATGGTCGGCCCTGGCAGGACATTTTTTTTTATCTCTTTAAATGCAGGAAGTAAAGGGACACAACTGGATGTCCCCATTACCGATATTTATCACCACCATTACAAGTTTACCAACTGGAGAATTTGGTATGATCAGGCACGTTTGTAGCCTTTTGGGGGCCCTATGCAAAGTTACAGCACAGGCCCCCCGATGGCTAAATTGTTGGGGGTAGGGTGCTATCATGTGTCCGGCTGAGTTATTGGGGGGTGCTATTGTTCAGCCAACTGAGTTGTTGAGCGCGAGGGGGGTGTTCTATTGTGCAGGGGACTGCTAGTGGTGCATGCCCCAACCCCCCGGCCATCCAACTCTGTCTGTAGCAATCAACATGGGGAATTTGCGTGCAGAGTACCAGGGACCATCAGGGGCCCTTCCATGTGTCCAAATACTCTGAATAATGGGAAAAATGCCCCTGCCTATAGGTCTTGGCTTTTCAATCACTTTACTGGGCATAACAGCTTATAGAACCAACTTATACACCGACAACAACTCAAACTAGACACTTGCTCTATGCTTTCCCTACACATACCTAATAGCCCATAGGCGTATTGGATTATGGGTGTTTAGAGGAGTGAATCTGAATTGCATATTGTATCTTGTAAAGAATATTTTGTATGACATTGTATAGTGTGATTTGTAATAATTATTATGATTATATCGTATTTATATAGAGCTCACATACTGCACAACACATTACAAAGTACACAGTCAAAGAAAACAATATTTCAAAGTGAGATACAGACTTTCCACATGTGTCCCTAGTTTTTATATGTTATGATGTGTTTTTGTACGTTTATAGACTGTTGATGTGAGGGGCTCAGGAGGATCACCAGCCTGAAGTTCAGGTAGGATGTATCTAGTGATCATGCCAGTCTTGATTGTGATGGGCATTTGGAGATAAAGAAAGATGGTTGGCCGTGGCAGGAGGAGTAATATCATCTCACTGCAGTCTTTACCTTATGCCAAGCACCCGCTTGAACTGGAGACACAATACACCAACCCTACTTCGGTTGCCCCCAGGACTTAGGCGGACAAAGTATCCCAACTGAAAGTTGAGACTGATGAAACCCTCCAGGGACCCCCAAGGAGCGAGTACAGAGTAAAGGGGTTAATGCAGTGGTGGGCAACTGAGTTGATATTGAGGGCCACAAGTGCAAAGCCTTTGATGATATCTATGCGGCACATAACATTTGATTCAAAGGTTACATGCCCCTATTCTGAGGTTATTTGCCTCATACAATAATCTCCATTTGTTGGTGGAATAATGGGAGCATAGGCACTCATCTTCTGAGAAGGGGATATTCTTAGAGCAGCAAGCGGAGGAGAGGTGAGGGCCTCGCTCTGTCTTCGTTGCTGATTGGTATTCCTGTGCTCAGCCAGAGCGAGTCCCTCTCCTCCTCTTCCCTCCCAAAGAAAATCCTGGGCAAGGACAGGCGAGTTCCTTTGCCCTATGCATTAACAGTATGGTTTCAGGAGACACAAATGGAAGACCAAGGGGGCCGCCAAGGAAAGCCCAAAGGGCCGCAGGTTGGGCACCTGGGCGAAGAATAGTCCACATAGGCAGCAGGGGTCATACACAGAAATTCAGTCCAATGAACAGAGCCATGAAACACAAAGCAAGTAACTCCACACCCCAGGTAAACTATACGTTACCACGGGCAGAAGGTGGACACAAAATATTGGCATGGATGATGATGAAGCTGAGGTGATAACAAAGGTTATGTTGATACAGTCCACATGTCGGACGGACTGCACGGTATTGACAAAAGGAGAGGCAGGAGCAGGCGAGCGCCTGCAAATCTCGACCCTGGCATCCCATTGCCCTGACAGTTGAACTTTGGGTAATTAAAGGAAGGGAGGGGGTTGCCTGGCAATTAAAAGCCACCCCTGCTCTGACCATATTGAACAATGTTATCCCTTTTTATTTGTTATTTTAGTCATTATAATGGCGTGACAAATGTATTAAATGTGAAATATTGACTTAAATTTCACTGCAAATGTATGTTTTAAGAATAAGATAAAAAAAAAATATATATAATATATATATATATATATAAATATAATAAGATACACTTGAAGAATATTATCTATAGAACCTTAGGGACTTTGGGTTGTTTCCATAGACATTAGCTTTTGTTTTCAGCGTTTCTTTCAGCCATATAATCTTTTGACCTTTTCTACCTTTACCAAGACCTGCCACTACACAATTCAGAGACAGGTGTCTATGGATGTGCCCAATCCGGCACAAAGTAAGAGACTAGGACAAGCTCCGTCCTTGCAGATCTTAAACTCTAAATATTCTCTGCGAGACAACTTGGAAAAAAATTAATTCAACCTTTGCAGAGGAGCTGGTCAATTTTTATTTTATCCCTTAGATACCAAAGGAGGAGGATTCTGAGGAATGTACTTGTATATAAACAAACCTGAGATGCTGCAAGATCTACCTGGGGGTTTGCCATTGCCAGTAAAACAAAAACAAAAGGTAAATTATTCCTTACTTTATTCGTATTTTAGTAGATGTTATGACAAATGTCGCCTAAGTATGAAAAAGAAAAGATATGACCATGAAAGTATATACTGATTTTATTTTTGTTTCTCAAACTTTACCTGAACTCTGGAGAAGTAAACCTATGCAAAATGATTGTTAGGTGCCTAACCCAAACCCCTAAAAGACAACACCGCACATGAATACTATATGAGGTCTATAGCCAAGATTTTGTGTCCTAAAGATTCAGAGGAAGCTGTGAAATGCATTGAAATTGACGAGGAGCATTAAACAAAAGAACAACAATATGTTCAACTGTATCTTAATTGTTGTCGGCTGTTATTGTTTTTAAATTGTTTTATGATAGTGAGGTTTCTCCTCCACTTCACTTATAGTAGACAGAGGACATGCCATACTAAATGGCACAGGTAACTGTCACAATATGTAAGACAGACATGTGCTTGTAACTTTTTAGGGTTTGTAACAGAATATATGCATCCTATGGCAATACCATTGTTAGAGCGGACCTACCACCTGGGAGGTTACTCAGCAGTATTGGCTGCAGCTCAGCCGATACTGAGATCCTCAATTGTAAAAAACAAATCTTTTTCTGACAGCAGGAGCTTGTTTTCCGAATTTGCCCCTCCAACTGCCTTATGTCGTGCCTAGGCAGCCGCAATGGGGTTTGGAACATCTCTCCCATGCAGGAACTCGTCTGCCTGGTCTCATGTCTCGCGAGACATGAGCTGTTATTAGCCATGAGAGTGTCTCTCCCCATCCAGAGACACATCTCATCAAGCAGCTGATTCAAGCAGCTGATTCACCCCTCCACCCCCCCCCCCCCACGGAGGTCTCAAACTCCGACAGAGAGGAGACAGGAGGGTGAGGTGGAGTGGAGGGGGGAGCAGAGGGGGGGGGCAGTGATGGCGGAAGCAGCTTCACTTCTCCAGGATTTAAGATGCCGGCACCAGAACTGAAGGTAAAGAAGGTGAGTATGTTTTGGGGGTTCATATTGTATACATGAACGCCTCCTGGTTTTCCAACACTGCAACAACTTATGTTGACACCCGGTTATCTAAATTGGTCACTTTATTAAACATTTAATCGTACATTACAGCTAAAATCTGTATAGCCACAGAAACATCGATTGTTGTCAACTGATTATGTATAGTGGATATGATATGCAACATGTTTCGCCAAAGCATAGGCTTCTTCAGGCATGGGTACGTATCCTAAGGTCTCTATATAGTGGCTGAAAATCAAAGCCAGAGCAGGCCTACACAGCGTCAACCAGATGGCCCAATCTCAACCTCCCATAGCTCTAAAACAATGGGACTCAAGGTTATTTAAAATCCTGTGTACCCCTTTTGATGGGGTCTTTGGTGGAGGATGATGTAAATATGATGTGGTTCTCACAATGGATCCCCCCAAGTGGAACTTGCAGGGCTATGTGTCCCTGAGACAATGGACCAAAAAGAATATTTGATAATTTGATAGTGGATCCTGTGAAACGGGGAAACGCTAAAGTGATGAAAGTGATGAACCAGTGGGAACACATAAAGATGAAAAATATGGACACCGTGGGCGTAGAGTCAAAGCTAGGTCCCGCTCAAATGGCCGCAAAACCTCCACCACCGAGAGGAGAGGAGTCTTATTGAACAGGTGAGGCTTCATTACACAATATTCCAAGCAAAAACCAGTTACACTTGGCAAACACAATAGATAACTGGGATTAGAAAAAACATTTGATCCCAACTGCAACCTCATTGTTGCATTTTATGAATAAATCATAATGTTAATATCTATCATGAAAATACCATTTTTCATTTTTAGATTCCAATGATCTTCTGGGAAATAAGAGCATTGGAGATTCTATACTAATGCTTGCAATTAAAATGAATATTTCCCAGGCTTAAGCTGTGGTTCGATGTTCCATCAGCCTATTATATCTCCAAACTACAGAAGAATTTCTTGTGCTTGGAAGAGTCCACGAGTGAAAATCTTTGTACTCTGAAACGCTTTACATAAGGATCGCTAGGTTCTTTAAAAAGCACTTTGTGATGTCGCCTCGCCTGCCCATAACTCGGAGTCCTCTACCTTTCCCTGCCTGTAACACCATTTGAACCTGACTTTTTTTTTTCAGCTGTGATCGAATTAAATTCTATAACTCTTGCAGCGTGCCTGTAAGCAGCCGGAGCGTTAATATTTAATGATGAAAGATGTTTGTAATCACAGCCAGATCCCGTGTGTCTGGCTGTTTTATGTTCTGCCTTTGGGGTCGTGATGGTGAACCTGGGCCTTCGAACAACTTAAATTAACCCTTTCCCCGATGACTCATTGCAGTCATTTCTCAGTGCAGGGCAATGGATATAGCTAATGACTGTGTACATTTTTAGCTCAGGCCATTCAGTCAATGGTTTAAGGGAGAGGGTTGATCTTTAAACACATTAACAAAAACCCAGAGAGTAAAAGTGTATTAATCTACTGCTGTATAATATATATAGTGAAAAATATTCAATGCCTGCAAGGTGCTCAGATGCAAACGATAGAACTCCTAGTTTCATACTTTTAACTCTACAACCATAATATCTCTAAAGCCCCTCATACACAGGTCGATACCCATGCAATCGATGACCCGCTCGATCAATGACGTCTTGCACGTTCGCGGCCATCGATGACGTGGGTCATCAAGTGGGGAATCAACATACTGTAAACCCTGTTCAATCTCCATTGCTGTGGATGTAAAGCATGGAACAGGAATCTATTGCACAAAGTGGTGCTCATAGATTTTCATTCAATCGATGAATGCTTCAACGCAGTGTGGGGACGTTATTACACTGCACTCGAGCGGGTGGGCTTAAGGTTAGGCATACATGGGACGATTTTTGTGTGCATTCGCGGTGATAGATTGCAAACAACCTTTCTCTAAAGGTTATATATATACTCTATATTGGTAAACCATGACATTACTTTGGATACGGGGGCGAGGGTCACAATTCACTTAGAATGCCATGTGGGTGCTCCATCATACAGTCAGGATTTACAGTAGTCAATGAATTCCCTTAGGATGCTCCATCATACAGTCAGTGCTCACAGTACTTGTTAAATGGATGGTATTCACATGTCATACCCAAAGCTATAGGTGGATCTACAATTGGATATAGTATTGAAGGAGAAAGACCTTTAACATTACTGAGATTAAAGGTATGTAAAAGTAACTGTGAAGATTGTAGGGAACTTCTTGAAGGGAAATGGGAAGGCATGGGGCAACGGGCTAAATTAGCTTTGTTTTCTTTAGAATGAGCCTGCATTTTGGGCTGATCTAAATAATTTTTTATCATCCATTGATTGCCTACTTATTATTAATAGTGCATATAATTATTTGTCAGTCCTTTATTTCTGTCTTACTACCCAGCCCTAAAGAATTGTCACATTTGCCGGAACCAATGGTCTGGATCAATTACTGTTATCAAATGGACGGTGATTTCATCAGTTGCTCAAATTATACAGTAAATAGTCACTAAATGTGATACTTATCTTCCTCATCATTTGCTTATGTTGGCAAAGGTTTATTTTTACCATGATTGTTAAGATTTATGTTATAACAATATAAATTCTGGCAAACGAACAAGGCAATATTGGTCTGTATTCAGTTGGTATGGCCCTTTATTTTTAAACCCCAATCCAAGCCAAGTTATTTCAGTAATGCTTTTGTATGATTGGCATGTTAAGGATTATCCTATTTTAATCCGATCACCAATCCGATTCCGGAAGTGATTTAAATTTGCGAAAACGATCGCAAACTGCAACATACCATGCATTCAATTTCTGGGCGATTCTATCCTGAAAGTCTCAATATGTCTTGCACGCACACATTTATGGGTTTGGAGTGGTGTTAGCTGAAGAACTGGCCAGTGACCAACAGCACACAAACAAAGGTAATTTCCACAAGAACCATAGATGGATCGCTTAAAACGGTCGCATGAGACAACTAACAGCACTCCATTCCTTTGCTTTTTATTAAAATTATCAATGATCGATTTTGATAAAGGATTGCACTAAAATTGAACTAAAAATCGTGACGTGTATGCCCAGCTTAAGGATTCTATCAGGGAGGACCCAGCACTACATAGCAGTGATATATACCTTCCAATCACTATGTATTCTGTCAGGGAGGACCCGGCACTACATAGCAGTGATATATACTTTCCAATCACTATGTATTCTAGCAGGGAGGACCCGGCACTACATAGCAGTGATATATACCTTCCAATCACTATGTATTCTATCAGGGAGGACCCGGCACTACATAGCAGTCATATATACCTTCCAATCACTATGTATTCTATCAGGGAGGACCCGGCACTACATATCAGTCATATATACCTTCCAATCACTATGTATTTTATTGAGATGTAATTGGTGGTATACAACTAAGATTAAAGCCCACTCTGGCCAAAACCAACTTTGGTAATTGAAAAAAAAATATTTACTCAACATTAAAACCTATAAAAGCATTACTTTTATTGCACTCCTGGATGTCCTCAATCTTCTACCTGGGATTTTAAGATATATTAGCAAAAAATGTAATTCCTATAATTAATCAAGGGTAATCAGCCTGCCTCATCACTTAAATTCAATATTGGAAAAAGAAGAAAAGAAAATTGCACCCAGTTCATCTCCTTGATGTAGAAGCAGAAAAAAGAGGTTTTAATCTCAGGTCTGCTACTGAGAGAGCAGGGATGACTGTGAAGGTAAAACGTTAACCAAATACCGTAACCGTACCAACCATTTTCCCAAAGCTGCCAGTCCCACTTCCCCTTTAAATTAAACACAGACACCGTTAACTTTTAAATTGTGGGTATAACTGGCCACAGCTTTATTAAATAAACAAACAATAGTGCAATTAATGAAAGGTCCCCCAGACAGTGTCCCCCCCAACTCCGTGCAACAAGATAAAATACCACCCACCAGCCTTAGACACTCCAGCCCGGTGGGTACATGCCAACAATTGACTCCATCTGCTTCCCTTCCGAGTCCCCCAAACCGCATGGGTCATTGACCCCTGCAAGATCTCAGTTCTTTCTTCTTGGCGACTGCCTTACAACCAACACGTCGCCCCCCCCAAAATGCTATATCACCCCAAAGAATCTTCTAGACACTGCCCGGACCCGCCTGCTGTGACAAAGAATGCGGCCACCAGCACGGCAACCCCAGGTGACCTGTAGAAAAAGAACAAAAGGGAGGGAGGGAGGGTGGGAGACTTCTTGGTCTTGACTTGAAGAGAGGCCCTTCCGCTTCCGCCACTGGGTTTTATGCCCGCGCGGCTCCGGCCCCGACGACGTCACTTCTGGATCTGGATCCCCGCTCTGTCACTTCCGGTCCGGCTCTTACTTCATCCCGTCCCCGTCATGCACCCCTACAACACGGTGCCCTAGCTGGGGGTGGGTATTACATCTCCTAATTAATGCACCATGCACACAAACATCAACATTTTATGCGTATGTATGCAAAAAAATACTGAAAGCTTGAAATGAATAATTATGTGCCTTAAGAGCAGTGAATTGGAAAGATAATGGAATGATGTCTCAAGACATTAGATTTTGAAGAGTGACCGTCTTTGGATTTTTTTCCCCTAAATTATCTCAAGCAATCAAGTTCCAAAAGGTCCTAAAAGTTGTTATATTGATTGCAATTATCTCCTTAGAATTCTATCAAAGCTACTGAGAATTCAGCATCTGCAGAAGTTCATCTCCTTGATGTAGAAGCAGAAAAAAGAGGTTTTAATCTCAGGTCTGCTACCGGTATGAAAAAAAAAAGTGCTATCAGGCCGATCATTAGCATTTGTGGCATTGATGAACCAACTACTCTTACTGTCTGTGCTACAATATTGGATATTGATTGACCTCCACACACAGTTGCATTATCTATTGGGTGTTGATTGTCTGCATTGTCCCAGGAAGGCTGATTTAGTCAGGGAAGCTGATGCTGGTCATTTTGAAGCTAGTTAGAACCTAATGTTAAGGCAGCATCAGTCAAATTGACTGAAGACCTCTGTACGTTTAGCATGAAATTGTGTTTAGGCCAGCAGAGTCTGCAGAGGATGAATTGACTGGCTGCTTAGCAAGCATGTCCTTACAATATGCACTTACGCACGCATACATTTACACACATCCCTGTTGTTGCTTACCATTAAACCTTTTCTAGAGTGTTTTAT
The DNA here is from genome assembly GCA_036250615.1 of Ptychadena robeensis. Classification (NCBI taxonomy): domain Eukaryota; kingdom Metazoa; phylum Chordata; class Amphibia; order Anura; family Ptychadenidae; genus Ptychadena; species Ptychadena robeensis. The sequence continues at coordinate 24,238,209 of CM070034.1, read as the reverse complement.
TAAATCTTATAACACACTTAGTTAAAGTCAGAACCATTATTCTTATGCAGTGGTTCAATAAATAAAAGGGCTATGTACAAGTATGTGATTGGGCAAAAAAAAATCTGCAATACATTTTCTATACAGTAAACTAAAATACCTGGTGATCCTGTCAGAAATCCAAAGAGCTTTTAACTTTCTGTAGTGACAACATGTCCATGAAATCTCAAGTTGTAGCTCTGCCTGTGGTGTTGCTTTTGGAATTCTGGAAAAATTAGATTTTCTTCTATAAGCAGGTGGTTTTCTTATGTTCCCTGTCTATTGACCAGCCACCAGCCAATAGGAATGCAGCCCTCTCTTTTCCTTAAAACCTTATATTTCTGAAAGTTACATTGTAACTAGAATATATATATATATATATATATATATATATATATATACACATATACAAACCAATTGGATGGTCCACATGCACCTCCTCAATCAAATATCCATGATCGGTCTGTTTAAGACTTCCTCACAATCCATCCTATATTACTATATAATCCATCGAAGTCCGTACCATAAAACTTTTACAATGCTGTAGTTTTATTGCATCAATTATAGTGAGCATATGCTTGATATATATATATATATATATGAACTGGCAGTATTCCTCTTCCTCAGGAGGCTGAAGTCAGGGACTATGTGCTCTGTAAATTTTAAATTGGATTGGGTTAAAAAAAAAGATAATCTGCTCTTTTGTAAATTTGTATGAAGACCCTTTGCTGGTCTTAAGAAAATTTAAGCAATACCACTTCCCTTGGAGGTGTCAGTAGCTCAGTGTGGGGAGTGCCATATGCCACCAGGGATGATAATAAACTTTCCCACCAGAGCTGTTTTTGTATACAAGGGCTTAAGTCTGCCCCCCACCCCTTGTTAATGGTACATGCATGCCGTACCGACCCATTACAATCTGGAAGCTCCAAGGGGGTGGTCTGAGGGGGTGCATTCCCAGACCACTGATCTGCCTTGGTATCCCATGTGTGATGAATATATATATTTTTGTACAACATTGCCACTCAATTTGAAACCCATATTACTCACCACACACCATATTCACCAATATGGGGCTACACCATTGATTTCTGGCACAAGGTGACACCAAACTCAGAGACATCACTGACCTCCTCATGCTGTAGTCTTATGCGCCTACCACTCACCTTGTTTCAATACCATAAACTGGGGCCTTTTATTTTTAATAGAAGAGTACATTGACAGTGCTTGGAATTTGTGTTGTCAGCTCACAATGCTTATACTACTTTTAAAGAGATATAGGAATGTGAGGATGCGTTGTAGAGACTAATGCCTTACGTAAAAAAACATTCCACAAACAAATTACTACATTACTTTTATGATATTTGTCTGGAATTCCACCTCTTCACACAACACATACAGTGACAGTGGGAAATTATTTACAGCAACCAATCGAAATCCATGACTAAAGAGATTAATGAAAGGTCATCACTTATTGGCTGCTCTGAATTTCTATGCAGCAGCATATTTTTTTTCTATTTCCTTATCCTCAGTCATTTTTCTTTTTGCATTTGCTTTCTTGTCATGGCCATGAAACGATATCCAGCCTCAAAAACCTATTTTTTTTTTCATAATTTTTTTCATTGCGGTCATTTTTTTTCCTAAATGGTACAAATGGGGCCGCAGATCATATAAATGGTGAAGTAAAAATACAGCCGAAATGACTCCATCTTTTACAGAGACTGCAAGCCGGTGGGTAATGTCACCTGTGGCCTAAACATTTCCCCTGTCCACTATTATTATCCTTTATTCTTAAAAATGGCAACACATTGTGCAGCACAGTGCAACTGGGACTGAAAAACACTAAATTGTCTCAGAACATATTACATTACAGTACAAAGGAAGTGTTTTCTGCGCGTTACTTGGGATAACGGCTGGATATCAAATGTTGGACCCTTGTGCATTAAAAAGTGGTCCCTATCCAATCAGGGCTCATGTACCTGTGCACATGAACCTGCAAACTTATCAGCATTGTCACCCTTTAATTTGTAGGTGCTTTGTCTTTTGAGTATTTGCATTTAAACCTCTGGGCATTTTGTCTGCACTGCACTTTATTTTTTTTAAAATCAACTAAGTCGGGGATGTGAAGGGGTAGAAGAGAGGGTGGTGAATCCATTCTAATCTGCCGTGACCCCCACCCCCCCTCTCCTCCCAACTTCCCATCCTCCCCGTCATCAATGATGCCTGGGATGTCAGGACGAAAAGCGACATTGCCTCCATAACAAGGAGGTCAATGGTGCTGCCATAGGCCACAGCTTTATTAAATTACCATATAACAAGATCTGATAATGAATAGTAACTCAAGATCCCAAACAGTGCCCCCATATTTGCCACATTGTACAGCCTGTACCAGCCCCCTATGAGGACCACAGCTGTACCGGTCACAGCCAGCAGGTGGCTCCTTGCAAGCGTGGGCTGGGTGGAGGACACCTGCCTTGTTAGCTTTAGGGCTATATTGGTGTGCTTCATTTAAACACGCTTGCTGAGCATTCCATTTGATTTCATATCCTATAACAAGCCCTGTCTGAGCCTTGACCCTGGACTGACTCCTGTTTCTATCCCCGTCTGAACACTCAGGAGTCTGAACACTGAACACTCCTGAACCCTAAACTTTTTGCACCTGCATTTTGTTCCTGTATTGTGAGTCCAACAAACCTTTTTTGTTACCCCATACCTCTGTCAGTGTGTTCAGCCTGTCTGGTCGCCCCCTTCTCTGAATCCTGACACCCCCACATATACCTTTATCAGCTCGCTCAGTCCTTCAAATAATAATAATAATACTAAAAATAATTCATACTTTATCATGTCACCAAATAGGTAATTGACCCTCTTAAGAGCTCAAAGTTAAAACATCAGTGACTGCCCCACCACCAGACATGATCAACCTTATTCAGCCATTTCCTTACATCTTTTCTGGGCAGTGCCCCCTCTGTGACAATAACGTAAAGAGAATGTAAAATATAAACAAAAAGGAAATAAGTGCAAATAAACAGCCAAAAAAGAACAGGCAGGAGAGAAAATCAGGAAGGGATGGTTTAAATGGCAACATTGACTCTGTAACTTCCGGACTACTTAGAGCAGAGGTTGGTAAGCTTTTGAGCTGCTGACCATTTGAGATGCGAGCAAGGGGCTGCTCTCTAACCCTACACACCCCTTCCCACCGGTCAGAAGATCTATGCTTAGGCTCCTTGGCCTCCATTTCCCCCTACCTAGCACATATACAGGCAGTGAGGACAGCAGCCGAGACCTCCACTGTGGCTCTTTGCTCTTGCAGCTGCTTCTCGAGCTGGGATCTTGGCTGCTTTCTCTTCCTTCCGGCATATATTAGGGGAAGAGTTAAGGAGTGCACCACACGTACAGGGGTGAACCAGGAGACACCTGTGTAGTAACTTATAGACATTTCTCCCCTCCCTCGATCTCACCCCTGGGTAACTGCAGACTCTCTGCTAGACCTCTCTTAGGCATACATTCCCTTCCATCTAAGGAAGCAGCCAGGCCCACACAGACTCTAACCTTAACAGTGGCGGAGCAGGATTTCCTCCGCAGGCTCTTGCTCACATCCCAGAACAGGGGTCCAATAGTGATTTTGGTGTAGATATAATGCCCTTTATTAATGTCACACTGCAGTCCTTACAGTCCACGCCATGCCGTGTCAGCCATCAGGGAGTAGTGTTAAGCTTGAATATTCTATTTTCGAACATTTAGCTAAAATATTTGGCGAATATTCGCGAATATATCATAGGATATCTGCCGTTATCGTGATTTGTTGCAATGGATCGCAATTATATTATCATGATGCTATTTTCTTTTGACGGAAATGATGAATATTCTCCCAGTCGAATATCCATTGATTTGCATGCATTGCGCATATATGATTACATTGCGATTTTTAGATCGCGATCCATGTCCACAAAAACGGATATTCGAGATTACGAATATAGTATCGAATATCATTGCGGATATTCATCAAATTATGCAAATTAGAATATTGCATGGTTGCTCATCACTATCAGGGAGCAGCTGCTGCTGGTATCAGTCTCTGCCCTGGCCCTTCTCTAACCTGATGACACTTTAGTCTAGGGGTGCCCTTGTCCCCAGCCAGGGGGCAAGGGTGATGTCTTTAGTCAAATCCCTGCACACCGGATCACCGGATCCGCAGGTCTGCATGGCCTACGTCCCACAGGATCCAACAGAGCTCTCTTACTGCCTCTCCTTCTGATGAAGACCTAGCTCTTCCCCTTCTTTGGGCCTTATATTACCCCTGTCCCAAGGCTGACCACTCCCAAATGGCTTGTCATGGTTACATCAGTTGGAAGGTTCTATATGTTCATTAACCTTTTACTTATCCACAACAGTGATTAACATTGCGCCTGTCTTGCCCAGCAACAGTTACATCACACTTGCTAATGCTAATTTCTTAATAAAGCACAATTAACTCCTGACCCCGGTACACAGACACAGCCATCCTTCCCACAGGAGGATTGCTAACAGAGCCATTGAAAGGAGGCAAAAAACCTTCTGGTGGCTCTGGAGCCACGGGTGGCCGACCCCTGGTTCATAGCCACTTAAAGAGGAGTCTTCTGGAGCCTGATCTTGCAGAGGTGGCGGCTCATAGGGACATAACTGTTTATTTAACCCCCCTAACACTTAAGTTTTTTAAGTTAAGTGGTAAGTTTTGTGTAAACCAGAAATAAAATCTTATGGTAGCCATACACGGCCCGATTTGCACCTGATTTTCCGGTCGATCAACTGCCGTGCGTGCTCCCGCCAATCACCCGGCAGTGGCTCGGCCGAAAATCAGATGGCCCCATCAGGTTAGATAGACCAGTACTCTCCCGGTAAATTCCCAGCTGATCCCATTACTTTAAATGGTGACCGCAGTCCCCATTCTAAGTAATGGCCCGGCACACAAAGGGTGCCCGCCGATCAGCTTAGAGGACAGGTGCAGCGGAATGACATCTCCTGCTGAAGTTGATCCCTCATCTATCAAGGCAGAACCGCCTCGTGTATGGCTACCCTTAACCACAACAATGGCAACCCATGTAACACAGCTGATAGGAGTAATGCTGTCACATTAAGGGTTGAAGATCTAACTTGAACTGTTAATTTGTCCTACACAAATGAATACTATTTCTCATTAAAATAGCTATAATAATAATTGTAAGCACATTTTTCATTCTGCTGAATACTAGATAAAGAAACTTGGTATGGATTGGTTTGCTTGTTCAAAGTCTTCAGCGGCACAAAAGGGGTTTCTGTTGTCCAGTTCTCCTCGTCAGCAGATTTTCACTAGCACATCGCGGAAAGAGAGCCAAACTGCTAGCAAGAAGCAATGGATGATTAATCTAAATGATTTGCTCTCCTCAATATTTTGCCTCTTATGTCTTAGCTTTCTCATCACTACAGGGAGAAAGAGTGAGCGAGGTATCTCTCAACAGAAATTGCAGCCTACCTAAACCTTGGCATTGTCTTCAGACTTAATATTTTTTTTGTATAGTAATAGTCCCAACAGATGAAAACACTTGGAGAAATTTAAGGAACTAGCTGACACTGTCCTGCGCTGAAACAAATAGTTCTCCGATATTATCTGAACACACGTCCCGTTCCGATCGTTAAAATTTTACGTCCTTTTTTCCATGTCTAAATTGTTGCTTACAATTTTACTTGCCACAGTGATTTATATTTTTCTTCTCTCACTTCTGCCGTCTCTGCTCATTCACACTATTTCTCTCTTGCCGGTTATCTGAACGCCTGTTATTTAGTTTTTTTGCCGGGTAGAGAGCCAAAGGCAATTTTTTTAAGTCCTTAATGGCATTAATGTATTTAATTGCCATTAAAGCATATCTGACATCAGAGATATATGGGAGCTGCAATTTTGATCACCTTTTAACTCAACAGTTTAGGCAGAGTTTCTTTACAAGACTAACTCACTTTAGTCTGGGATAGGGCATACTCACCTATCCTCTGCGAGCCACAGCAATTTCAAATTGTGGCCAAACCGTCAATCGATTCTGGCACCACCTCTTCAGCTTCATCAGTGATGCCAAAGAGTTGGTGGGTTGGTGCCTTAGACCTCCATGTTATGGAGGCAGCTTTGGTTTCCCGAACTACATATCAGGCGCAATGGATAATGCCAGCGATGTGAAGAGGGGAGGACAGGGAAAACCAACAGATTACTGTACAGGCATTCCACAAGGGAGGTTAAAGCAATGCTTGTTTGCTAGAGTATGTGGTTTAAATGTTCTGCATGCAAAGTTAGATATGTCAAGCCTTTATTTGTTTAGTTTTGATTATTATGGCTTACAGCTTATGAAAACCTCAAAATCGTAACCTCAGAAATGATTATTCTAGACTCAAAGTGTCACACTCTAATCACCCAAATAATGCAAAGGGTTCCTGAGCCTTTAAATGGTCTCTCAATATGGTTCAGTAGTATTTACAATAATGGAAAAGACTGCTTACCTGACAGTTGTGCAAACATATTTGACACCCTCCATAAGGAAGGAAAGCCTCAAAGGGTAAATGCAAAAGAAGTTGGATGTCCCCAAAATGCTGTATCACAGCACATTATTTGAAAGTTGTGTGAAAGTGTGGAAGAAAAAGGTGCACAAGCAGCTGGGATACCCGCAGCCTGGAGATGAAGTCAGGCCATTCAAAAGTGTTGTGGACTTTCACAAGAAATGGACTGAGGCTTGGAGTTAATGAATTAAGCATTATCACATACAGATGGATCCTGGACATGGGCTTCCTCTTGTTGTATTCCTCTTGTCAAGCCGCTCCTGACCAATAAACAATGTCAGAAGCATCTTACCTGGGCTAAAAAAGGAAAAAAGTGGTCTATTGCTCAGTGGTGTATGTCCTCTTTCTGATGATAGCAAATTTAGCATCTCATTTGGAAACCAAGAAGCCAGGGTCTGGAGGAGGAATAGAGAGGCACACAATCCAAGATGCTTGAAGTCCAGTGTGACGTTTCCACAATCTGGGTTAATTTGGGGAGCCATGTCATCCCCTGGTGTTGGTCCACTGAGTCTAGAGTCCAGAGTCACTGCTGCTACCAGGAGTTTTTGGAGAACTTCATGCTTCCTTCTACAGACACAGAGCTTTATGGAGATGCTAACTTGCCCACACTGCCAAAAGTACCAAAACCTGGTTCAATTGCTCTTTCTCTGTAAACGTTGAGGCGTGACTTCCCAGAAAATTGGGCTGAGGGGCCTGGGTTGTCCAATACTTAAGGAAAACATATTTATTCCAGCTAGTTTTCAGTAGATATAGCCTGCAGGGCTAAGTATGTGTATTGCTTATAGCCTGTTAATGTTACTTGCAGAGGCCTTTTTTTAAAATCACTGGTGCAAGTTCCTCTTTAAATTTAATTTTGTATCCACTATTTAAAAAAAAAAAATCAAAACCACACATCCTCCTATGTGGTTGATGTTGTGCCTCTAGATACATCTCTTGGAATGTAAATGACAGCCACGTACCTAATGGATCATAAGAGAAGTACAAATCACACGCGAGTGTCTGATTTTAATAATCATAACAATAAAACAAATGACAAACTCTAAAGCGGTTGCTCATTAGGCTGTGATAGGACTAGCTGGGCACACATGGATTTCTGCTCTGGGAAGTTCACTATGTCTTCATCTCAGCATGATTGGAAAAAAAAAAGCCCTTGCAGCGGGATATTATTGTTTCTGTATTAAAGGTATTTGCAATTATATTCAGGCCCCTGCGTTGTCAAATAGTATCAGATAAGATAACATGATACTAGGTATTAGATTGTAATGGATTTAAGTGCTATTTACTGGACACGCTTCAGAGCGCTGACACCGAATGGGGCATATTTGAAATCTCCAACACATTGTTATTTTCATTATTTTGCCTGTATTTCTTCACTGTGGTATTATATTCTGCAAAACTAAGATATTCTATAAAAAAATTGTGTGTATATACTTTTAGATTTAAATAAAAGTTTATCTGAAAGCATTTTATCATGTGCTCATATCATTTGTTATTTCATGAACGTGTTCTCTCTTTTTATGTAATTATGTAATTGATTACAGGATATACTTGCTAGTAGTGATGGTCAAAAAGTTAGCCCGGCAGACAGTTTGCTATACTATGTTCGCAGTTCGCAATGCCAGCGAACATTATGGGTGTTCGACCTGCCCCCTACACCTTAACATGGAGACAAAGGGTGACCCCACACCCTATAGTCAGGTGGTATAGTACAGCCAATAACACTTCTTTTCGCTCCTGAAGGATGCCCCCCCTTATGAAAGGAGCCCCCCAGTGACCATTTTTACATTTATTTATTGTGTCTCGTGTCTCCAGTACTAGATAGATAGGGAGAGACGATGCTGATCGAGAGATGGCTGAGCTACTTTGCTATTATACTCCATCCAGTGATCTGTAACTATAGCTAAGGTGTTCTGTTACATGTAGTTCATCATTACTGCGCCACAAAAGTCCCTCTCTGGGGGTGGGGTATGCTGTATCATGCATTGCAGAGAGCTCTGACTAAATGTGATGCACTGCAGAAGGTACTGTCAGGTAACTTTTGGCAAAATCTTTAATCTAGATGTGATTTCCAGCCATTTGACCTGAAGAAAACAGCATTTTAAAAAATCCATATTTTGAGGGAGTCAATAGAGGTTCGCCGTTCGCATGTTCGAGGCGGGTATTTGCAGAAGTTCGATTCGCCTGTTCGCAAACAGCCGCAGCTGATGTTCGTCCATCACTACTTATTTATTTAAACCTCTAAGCCAAGTTCCAGCTCAGCCAAAGCAAAAGCTATTGTAATATAAATGTAAGGTTTAGAAATCAACCAACAACAGGAGCCAACTGTTAATGAGAAAACTTTATTTCCAACGTCCCAACAGGGTAGTGCCAGTCAAACTGTGAACAGATAAAATGTCCAACAGTAAGGGATGACCACAATAGAGAGGGTACCCAAACATGTTATGAAGTCACCCACGTGGGGCCAGGGGAAGTAAGGCCAGAATTGACAGGAAGTCCTCCACAGACTGGCAGGGACACCCTGATAAAGAACTGTCCAGCGGCTGACGGCTGTCCTCCACGTGGCAGGGGCTCCCAGCTATACCATCAGAGCCTTGGAGCTCACCAAGGAACATAGGTAACTGGGGCTTCCAGGAACAGTGCGTGCTATTGGCTGCCGGCATGCCGAACCAAACTAAGGCAGGTATAGAGTCTCGGGTGGATCGGGCCCTATTATCTTCTCTCCATCTGACTCCTTCCTGCTGAGCTGCTGCCCTCCCCTTAAGTACCCCGGGAACCCAGGAGGATCATGGCCCTGAAACATTACCCTGCATTGCCAGTGGCTCTACACTAAACAAATAAAATTTGACATTCACAAGGCCGCCTCTGCTTTCGCCCCAAAAGGGATAACATGGCTGTGTTTCTGATTGCCCCCCGAGCTCTTGCACACTGTTTTTTTTTTGCATCAATTAAGATCAAAATCAAGTAAAAACATTTTGAATTGAGAAACTTTGACTTAACTTTGAACTTATTTTATGCCAAAAAGCCCTTCTCTACTTCTCCAGCATTTTTGGTAATTACTAACTTGTGTTGTACTTGTATATTAAAATTGCAAATTTATTATTGAATATCGACTATTCGAGAATTGGCAAATATGTCAGCGGATATTCGCAATTTTGAATAATCGTGATATTATGCGTTGGAAAGCGAATGACCAAGCATTGCGATTTTTTATTTGCAATGCGAAAATAAACACCACTTGTCACCATTCATTTTAAAGGTAATCGCGAATATCGAATATTAGTAGAATTTCACGAATTTTAATATTGCCTATGCCGCTCATCACTGATTACAACATATTCAGAGGTTTTGCAATCGACTCACAAAGTTAGCTTAAACTTAGTTAAACTTAGTTAAAAATTCAACCATCTCTAGTGGCATCCTGGAGCAAAGCAGGGTTAATATTGTTTTTCTTATGTCTGGGCTAAACCCAGCCCAGTTCTGGCATGTTGCTAAACTGAGGAGGCTATACATATGATTGATAGGAGGGGCCTAAGGTCCTTGCCTGATGACTTTTTCATCCATAGAGAACTGCAACCAGCCATCTTCTTCAAGCCAGGCCCCTGTAGGAACAGGCTATGCCAAAAGACTGTGGGAATGTCTGGACCAACGTGGCATATTTGTGGTTTATTCCCCACTGGCTCAGGAAGGTAAGTAAAACTCCCCCTGATAGTTAGTTCTCGTGTAAAACCACCTCCTCCTGAGTTACGAAGCACATTTTCTATCTGGGATAGCCTTTCCCTGTTGAAAATCTACCCTAAGGCTGAACCCTGTCTCTGGACTCAGACACAGTCAATTTATGTTATATATCTTTTACTGAAACCCAGTAAAAGATTACCAATTAACTTGACCAGTGTGGGTGGACAACTTTTTCACCTAGGCAGGGTATTTGCAAGATATACAGGAACAAATATATATTTAACTTACCTAGCGGTCATGACGAACCCAGTTCGTCCAAAGTTTTTTCGATAAACAACAATGCATGAACGCTCCATATCCCCTGGGGTTCCATGTCCGCCCCTTCCTTGCTGCGGTGGTACCGAAGGGGCAAGGGGGGCCGTGTCATAGACATCCAGCCCACTTTGCCAGCGTAATTGATTGCGCTGGAGACCTGGACAGGGGTGGGGAATTTGAGCACAGTGCAATGTACTCTGCTGCAAGGGCTCACACCGTTTTTACCGTACAAGCAGACTAGATTTGTCCTACGAAGGTTAAAAAGATGAATCCTCTCCCGATCCCTACCCAGCAATCAGAGACTGCATGGATTCAGTCGGCCCGTACAGAGATCTTGTGCTTTTCTTTCTCTATGTGTGCGCCTACCTGTGTGCACACAGAGAGGCGACTAGACAACTCCATGTGGCATTTCTGGCATTGGGTGACACTAAGTCTAGGGATGCCACTGCATTATGGCTTCACTTGTGTGAAAACTTTAACCAAAATCAAATATTCCCTATTAGATAAGAGTATCCACCATCAAATGCTGATCAATATGGTAAACAAAACAGGAAACATGTCCTAAAGATTTATCATCTTATGAAAGTAGAGCATTGTCTCTAAAGAATATAGAAAACTTGCCCGGATAAAGAACGGACACAGGCCCCTGGGCTGCAGCTTGTTGCTCCCAAGGTGCCCATCCGCTCATTACACAGAACAGTGATGAAATCAGATTCCATTTTTCTCCTCATTAAACATGATATTGATTTGGAAATCACATGCAGCTAACATGGCTTCGTTGTGTTTCATGTTTGCTGTGGAATTATTTCCTTCCAGACATTCTGTTGGTTTATCAGCTTTGAGTAGAACAGACACGAGAGCTAAACAGACTGTAATTTAAACGATCTGAGCCTACAAGCTGCTCGTCCCAATTTCAATTTTTATTAACGACTTCCTTCTTATTTTCAAAGACGCACGAGAGAAAAAGAGAGAGAGAGAGGGAATGAGGGAGAAAGAAGAGAGAATATCTAATGGGTTTTTAGATAATAAAGTCCACATCTTGAAGCTGCATCTCCCCTACGCAAGAGTCTTTGTTACAAGAGAAAAAAGTGAAGCACCTAATTATGTTTTGGATTAACACTTCATTCTCTGAATCAAGTCATACCACTAAAGGAAGCCATACATGGGTTGATTATTTTACGATTTGATCATCTTGCATGATTTAAAAGCTAGGGTAAGTTGAACATCGATCGATTGTACCACCACACACTGTGATCTCTTTAAAACCGATGGACTCCTTCACATTTCTTCTGTACAAACTTGTATGATCGACTCAAATTTGCCAGATGGGCAGAAATCGATTCTGGTTAAATCAATGTAAACAGAACAATATTTGGGTTTATCGAGTGCAAATATGAAACTCTGTGTGGCTACCTTCAGACTCCTGTATGTAAAATTGCAGCTGACATCATTTCATGGTGACCACTACCTACATAATATAAATTCAAATTTTAATCACACTGTCTATTAACCTCCCTAACGCTCTGCTGAGGTCCAGATTTCTGCAAAAGTGCACCATAGACTTAAATGGAATTTTATGGAATGTTATGTTCTCAAAATATGTCCGTACAAGGGTCTAGTACACATCCTGAATATATTATTGTTTGAAAGACACAATTATGTAAAACAATTACATAAAAAATTATATATATAATAAAAGGTATCATTTGAATGATAAAATCTCTAAAATACTTATTTTGTATAAAACATTTCAAAACAATATGTATTCATATTTATGTTTTTTTTATAATAATAATAAAATTTGTATTACAATTGTGAATGTGAAAATGTGTTTTTTTTTCTTTAAATTGTATTGGATATAGTTATCACTGTATCCAATACAATGCCTTTTTGCACCTTCTCTCCTCTTGGTGTAATGAACACACTAGGGGTTAACTGCAAATGGCACATCTGGAAATCACACTGGGAACAGACTTCTTCATAGAAAACTGTTCTGGTGTGATTTACATTTGAATGTCCCGCTGCCCCCCACAACGTCATCACGGGGGGGGGGTCCATTCTCCTCCTCCAGCTTCTCCTTCAGATCGGAGTCCCGTAGCATCACAGAATAGTAAATCAAGATGGAGCCGTCAGGAACGGCAGGGGTGCTTTTTTACAATCGCGCTATGGGCTGCATTATCTGCAGAGACACCTGTCCTCTCTACTCACCCCCTCACATCGATGAGAGTGTTGGCATGGTAAGCAAACCTACTCCAAACAACTCTTGGGCAAAATGCTTAGGGGATTAAGAACCAGTGACTCACGATATTGCATTTGAACAGCCCCCTGGAAGCCTAGAAGAGAAATATGGAATCACTCATATGAGTGCAGGGAACAGGAGATAAGTATATATTTTTTATTGTAAAGCACTATGTCACCATTGTGCTCAGAGGTAAGCAAATGTTTAATTTACAATATTTTTTATGAGTATACATCTGCTTTAAGGTCCATATTCATGTAAGTGGTTGTGAGCTGCCTCCCATGTACCTTGGCTTGGGTGGTTGTCTTCATTCATTCATCACTAAGGGTGGCAGGTGATGGTCGGAGATTGCCCATTGATTGACTGTGCAAACAAATTTTCATTGGAGTGATGCTGATGGTGGCAGCCCCCCTGGAGCCACCAGTGTGGCCTTAAGCTATTAATGAAATTTCTCAGGCAGAGCTCTGTATCCTTACATCTCTGGGAGCACAATGAGCTCCTTCCCATACTTAAGGCCCCTGTACACGCACAGATCTGTGCTATATCAATGGCTGCTTCGAGCGCCAGGCATGTTCAAGGCCACCTATCTAGCGCCCATATAATGCAGCCACCCCTGTCGGACAGGTCTGTTGAACAGGTAACGAACATGTCCATAAATCCTGGTCCCCATACAAAGGATTGACTGGGATTCGGGCACCTTAAGTGGTGCTCCTTGATTCCCGTCCAGTGGTGACACCATGCTGCACTCGAACGGACCATCAATTGAGCACCTGTCACGCCGTGTATGGCCATCTTAAGTGCTGGTATACTGATAGCAGGGAAAAGATGCATTAAAGCTTGCTCTAAAAAAATGCAACTGTGCACCCAGGACAGTTGAAAACCTTGGGGAGATCTTATGGAAACCCACCTGTCTCTTTGGTCAGGCTTCAGGGCCTTTAAACCATTGTTGGAAAATACATCCTTTCAAAATGGTGAAAGGGTTATGAACCCCCCATGTACAAAATAACTATTCCAACCTACAAACAAGTAAATGTTTTTTAACCAATTATATTTATTCTATCTGACTTCTGTCTTCATGTGCCAGTGCTGATCCAAACTTCCTTTATAGGGAGTGTACCCTCCTGTCTATACGAGTACTCCTTACCTGCAACACCAGCACACAGAGGTGGTCACATACGGGGATTCATAGAGACCCAATAGCTAAGATCGCCTCACTAACATTTAAAGGAGGACTTATAAACAAGAATGAATGGACCAAAACCAAAGAAACACATGAAAGCAATACAAGTATAATATATAAGTGTAGGTGCATTATTTTATATATTTCATGGGAGTTTATAACCTTTCAGTATTTTACATTGCCTCCAGAAGCTATTTCTTGTTTAAGTATTCAAGCGGTAAGTAGTGCGTTGGTACAGCTTTTTAGAATATTACCGTTATGACCATAAATTCATATCCCAGGATATTTTCACATATTCCATATTCAACATCAAAAAGAAAATAATTGTTCCCTATGAGAGAAAATAATGCACATCTCTACTTAAAAAAAATTGTGCCAGGAAAAAAGCATCACAGCAAATAAATTAAAACCAAGTGAAATGAGTTATTGAAAGAGTTTATTTAAAGTAAAATGCATTTGATTCATGTAAATAAGAATAAATGTATGTTTGTTGACTCTTGGGATGAACATGTGATATAGGCATATTTTAGTTAAGTATTACAGGTCATGTTCACATAAAATGTTGTCCTTCTTTGTGCCTTGCAGCAAACCCCACATTATAGGGTAAGTGTAAAAACATTTTTTAAAATCTTATTTATAATGGTATAAGCCTGAATGTGCCCCCATCACTCCTTCCTTCATGATGACTTCATGCCATTGCCTCATATTGGTAAGCCCATTGACAGTGGGCACAGACGCATGCTTTGTTTACAAAACTACGGTGACAGGTTTTCCCCCATTAAGAACTTTTTTGTTGCTTCCAGTGGCCACTCATAAAACTGAAGATACTTTACCTCTGGAAGCCTGAAAGCTAATTGTGAAATCTCTCATTTGGTTGCAGAGAACACCAGGTTAGTATATTTTTTTAGGATTGTGGAGCACTTCTTCAAGTTTATTTTATGCTCCGCTGCTTGGGGTCCTTCTTTCCCAGAGCTTACCATAGCCTATGCCAGCAGGGTGTCTAGTATGCTCTGGCGAGGGATGCTATACTGTTCGAGGTCTCCCTTTCCCAGAGCATACCAGACCCTATGCTAAAAGGAGACTTGACCAAATTTTTGAGCATTCAATCCTTACGGGTGGCTGTGGTAGATATGCTATGTTTTTGAGCACCCAATCCACTTATGAGTGTCACCACTGTTCCTGAAGGCTGTGGTAGACCCATTAGAAAACTCTTATGTAATATACGTTACTTATACAGTTTGAAATTCTTACATTGTTAAGTGAGGTAATCTAAAAATGAATACTCACCTTAACCTCCCTAGCGATATGCCCGAACCCAGTTCGGGCAAAGGGA
>CM070034.1:24193323-24203469 GCA_036250615.1 Ptychadena robeensis | reverse complement strand
GAGGATGATGTGGTCAAAATACTCATTTGCCTAATAATTCTGCACTCCCTGTATTTCCTAATCTTATGCAACTCATTGTATCACTTTCAATCTATGCGCCCCTATCCTGTGTCACGGTGGCCCCCCACAGTGGCCCCTCATTCCTCCTGTGCAGTTCCGCAGCGGACTGTTTAAACCATTGACTTCTAATATCCAGTGAGTCATTCTTTCATATTTGAACACCGCCATAGAACTTGACAAACTGCCCTAAATCTGATTACATGTATCCCATTCACATACTAGAAAAGCCACACCTCCCGATGAAGACATTAGTCGAAACGCGCGTCGAGGTTGATGGAACTATGTTTTAATCCCAAAGATGAATTGGATGTCATTTTGTCACCGCCCTAGTCCGGAGGAACTTTTGACACTTGGTTTTATCGTATGAAGAATAAAAGACTATGCTCTTACTTTTACCTATGGATTTCAACGTCGTTATTTAATCATGTTTTGATCATTCTGACCTGGTGAATTATCATCTAAATCCCCATTTGGAGTAATGTATGTGTATAGTAGGGTTGGCCTCTAGAAAGTCCCCTCGTCTTTACTTCGGTAAAGAAAAAAATCTAATGGATGGATAGACAGGGACCTTTGGTCCTTCCATCCATTAATCTTTCGCATGTGATGGAACTGGTGACAATCTGGACCTCAGCAGTGTGCTAGGGAAGTTAATAAAAATATTTGGTGACTGCCTACCATACAAAATAAGGCTAGGACCTTAAGCTAGGCATACACAAGTGACTTGAAAAGGATTGTTAATTGAAAACGTGCCCCTCCAACCTGTATAGCAGCAGTCAGTTGGGGTTGGCAGATCCAGCCCCTGCTCCTCCTGTGGCCATCACTAGGAGGGGAGGGGGCATGGGAAACATGCCCTACAACCTGAGCAGCAAGGCCCATAACAGTGGGCTCAGGGCGCGTCCTAGTAGCAGCCGTTTGGCACGGGACGGAGCCCAACCAGTCCGTTTATATTTGGGTGCTCTCAATAGTCATGGACCCCCCTGGCTGCCGCCGTGCTGGCGGAGTGCCATTTATAGACTCCTCTCATACCCTATAATCCTAAGACTCCTCCCATACCCTACCTCACTTCCTGTCCTCCCTCCACAGCCCACCCGGTCAAACTCCCTCCCCCCTACCCCTTCGGTCTGGGTTCTGGGAGTGCCTTCTATTCTGTCCATTTCTTCTTTAAGTCTTTTTGTCATATCTCATCAAAACAAGAGAACAACTAGGCTAATGAGGAATACTTAACAGAGCACTACAAAGAACAGATTTTTATATATGTGCAAAATAGAAACTCTTAAGCTAGCCATACACGAGTCGATTCCCGAGCGATCGATCAACCATCCGATCGATTCCGGTGAAGCCACAGGCGTTGATCGATTGACCATACAAGTCTGTGCCTACCACCTTAGGCCACCGATTCCTGGACGATTCTGTTACCAGTCGATCGATTCACAAATGTCAACACCCCTTGATGTGTGCTCAATTGATCAGAAAACACCAACAGGTTGGTTCTCTGGCCGATCTGATTTGGGGGCCATGTCGATCGGGCGGGGTCGATCGGTCAAGGTGGGCTGCACTCAATTCCTCACCGATCGATCGGCGTGCACGCGCCTGGTGATTGATCGGCCAGGAATCGTGTGGGAAATCGACCCGTGTATGGCCACCTTTAGTTAATATAAGCCAGACATGTGCATTATACAGTATATGCTTTCAAATGTATGTTGCTGCCAGGAAAACCAGGCATCTTCATTTAAGTGGACAACACAATAAACTCACAACCAGTGTTTTTAGACCAGTCTGCTTCACTACAGGACACTCGCCCTTATTTCTATAACACAACAAGGAAGTTGTAGTTCATCTTTGTAAACACACTCACTTTGAAGCCTTATTGGGTTTTATGAGACACCAAAGAGTCTTCAGGGAGTGTGTCTGGGAATTTCTCTCCTTCAACACATGCAGGGGTCCTCAGATCACCATACTGTCTGAGAAATGAAGGAAATATAGTGTGACAGTCATTTTCATAAAGCCTTAAAAATCCTTACAAGGTTCACTTATTACTGTGTCTTGGTGTGGCTTTAAAATTTTCGAAAAGAACCTTTGAGTGCAGCAAATTCTTGCTCAAGGAAGTCACTTCTTTGCCCACAGAGATAGTGAAACTATAGCAATATATAATTACTTATTTACCATACACAATTATGTTCCTTTTCTGGATTTAGGCTATGCCACTAGGCATTTTGAAATGTTTTTGGAGGTCCCTGTATGTCCAGGTACCTAATATTAAGGTCAATGTAGAATTGATTGAATCACTAGCTAACAGAAACAACCATTCAATATTTTCCGTAATTACAAACTGTAAGCGCTTTACAATAGCTATATGATTTCCACTAGTTACTAGATTTCAAAGTTTTCAAGTTAATTGCAAAGCCCCTGAGCATGGTATCATCACCAAACTTCCTGGAGACAAGAGAAGGGTTGGGGGTATACTACAAACAAAAAACTTTGTCTCTAGAACAAACAGAAGTTTACAAATTAATTAGAAGTGCACAAATTAAGTTTAACATCAAGTCAAAATTTCGAAAATCGGGATTTCGACTTTCATTTTGAACTTTAATTTATGCAAAAAATGTGCTAGAGACATACTTTTTTTTCCCCCAAATGTTCCCACAACCCTTCTCTACATCTCCAGCATGGTGATGATACCATGTTTAGGGGCTTTTCAATCAGCTCACAAAGTTAGCAAGTCAAAAAATTCAACCATCTCTACTAGTTACATAAGAAGAGCTAGTATTCGGACAATCTAAGGCACTCTCCCTTCCAAAGCTTTCCTGTACCTGGAACATGGGAGGTGACCACCACTCCATGCCGCAATAACATCGCTGGTCATAGTGCTAGGGACATTTCAGATTTCTGGAAAGCATTAACTTTTTTTATGAATGTTTTATTCTGATTTCACTATCAATATTGTCTTTTCCAACGAGTGTCATCTGAAAGAAATGTAACTGTAACTACAGGTCCACTTTAATCCATCCTCAACTTAACTAAACCCTAGTCCCTAACCATAAAGGGTTAATAACCCAACACAAAGAAAAGTTTATAATAACCCCCCCCCCCCCGTTACAATCTGCGAGGGAGTTTGTTTGGCTACCCATGGAGATCTATAAATTCTCCATTGGGCAGCTGCTACCAACTGGAAGAGGACTTTGAAGGTGGATTTTGGATTTGAAGGTCTCTACAGGGGAGACTACAAAGCTAAGTATAGTTTTTTTGGGGTATGTGGGTATTTATTTTTTATTTAATAGAAAATTTTTTACTTTGTTTAGGATTTAATTACTCATTGACCCTTCAGTGAGACGCCTTATCCTAACGTTTCTGAGTAGTACAAATCTCGGGGAGTATGCTATTTTAGTAGAACAAGGAACTTTCCCTAAGTCAGTGGTTCCCAAACTGGGGGGCATGTCCCACTGGTGGGATGCGAAGGTATTCCAGGGGGGCGCTGGCCCTCATTCTTAACCTGTGTTTGAATAGGGGGGGGCTCGATAATGTTCCTAAATAGAAAATGGGGGCCCTGCAAGGAAATTTGGGAACCACTGCCCAAAGTAATGTACATAACCACTCTGTCCTGCACATGGAAGTGCCTTTGTATGACAAAAATTGGTGTCACTATTGTAAATGTATTTACAAATCTTGTTCTGGAACCAGCAATATTGGATTTCCCAATTGAGAAAGGTTCAGAACAATCTTTTCCAACTTTATCCAGAACTGAAAAATTTTGGCTAACATCTCAACCTGTTTGGTATGCTATGATTTTTTGCTCCAATCTCCACCCCACCCGCACTGGGGGCAAATATGATTTTAAAATAATCAGTTTAAAACATCAGTAATGCAGCCTATTTAGTGAAAAAAAACTGCATTATTGCCTAATTGTTGCAGTCTCCACAGTAAATATACACAGTTCACAAATGTGTGTAAGTCTTATTGTGGTCTACAAGATATGCACTGATTGCATGGAACGATTGCATGCTTATTACCAACACATTGATATAAATGGCTTGCTATATCTGAGAACACAGTATGGTGTCCTGGGAAGCAGCAGGAAAATGTTTGGGGAATCGTGCCCCTGGAGCTCTCTCCATACTGTTTAATGGATTCAGAATATTTTGGTCTTTATCAAAACTTTTATAGATCATAAGATCGGTGGGGAATAAAACTGTAGCAAGCTATAGGACTGTGGTGAAACCATAAGGAGAATGGCATAATTGCTCTCAATAATAACAAAATATAATGATGCGTTTATATGGATATAATCTACGCATTAATTAACTATAGAAATGTTCTGATTTACAAAGGGAAAATACGACACAGTACAAAACACAAACTCATTTTATATAATTTCGGAAATGTTGCTATACTTAATTTTTACTTGAAAATAAAGAATTATAATAAATCTACATGTTTAGCACAAATCCATTTTTTTATGAAAACATTAAATATGAATTATTTTATAGGAAATTATAAATGATTACCTTAATATGAAATTTCTGGCACTATTTTTGACAGGTGTTACATAATATACTGCCAGCCGGACAACTACCATGTTTTTTGGATGAATGCGCGACCTGGCTGTGGGTGGTCGCGCCTTGGCTTCCTGCCAGCTCTTCTGAGCTCCCGCCAGCTCTCCCAAGTCA
Organism: Ptychadena robeensis; assembly: GCA_036250615.1. Lineage (NCBI taxonomy): Eukaryota > Metazoa > Chordata > Amphibia > Anura > Ptychadenidae > Ptychadena > Ptychadena robeensis. The sequence goes on along the minus strand of CM070034.1, from coordinate 24,198,745 downwards.
GATGAGAGATGTGGCCTCAGCCAGATCCCTCTTCTGTACTGTACTGTTTCTACCAGCAGAGCGCTGCTGATAGAAGAAGTACAGCAGAGAGACATACATGGTTATCCAGCAGCTTCCATCTATGTTTGCCTGTAACTGCGATCACCGTGCAGCTCACAGTTGGCAAGAAGAGAGACGAACAGTGCAGAATCCCCCGCACCCATCCCCTTCTGCCTGAAGTGTGCTCTCTAGTGACACCATTTCTGTGGTTGAAACTGGGTACTGCAGGGGATTTTTTTTCCAACTGAGAATATTTTTTTCAGTTTTTCCTGCTCTAAAAACATGTCCAGTGCATCTCATAGTCCAAAAATTCATAAATAATATTTAAGAGTTTTGATTTTTTTTTTTTTTACTTTTTAAGGTAAGTTAGTTTCTCATATTTTCAAATTTTTTTCATCTATAAAAATACTCCTTTGATCTAACAGAAATGTAGGGTGCATTTATTTGCCAAATCTACAGAACGCTTCTCATGTTATAGGGATGGCATCATGGATGTCCTGTAGGCATGTATAGGGGCATAGTCTTCCCAATTTGATTTTGTGGTCAATATCAATAGCAGCTTTGCAAAATCTTAATGACTTTATTATGCAGTACACATGGTTGTTCAGAGGGTTAATTTGACCAGTTTTGACCCTTTTTTTGAGGGTCCTGTTTTGTTTATAGAGGGGGTCCTTTTGAAGCGTGTTTATACTTTAGCAAAAACAAGTGAACAACCATTTGCACTTTGAATGTAAACATTTCCATTAAATTAGCAAACAAAGTAGTTAAAAGGGAATTTCTGTTGTTCAAAGCACTAAAGCCTCCCCATACCCCTTACAATCTTACCATACAATTTCTTTAAATCACCTTTTGTTCTACCAAAACCATGTAATATGAGGACCTTTCTGAACCTTCCAATCACTATGTATTCTATCAGGGAGGACACGGCACTACATAGCAGTGATATATACCTTCCAATCACTATGTATTCTATCAGGGAGGACACGGCACTACATAGCGGTGATATATACCTTCCAATCACTATGTATTCTATCAGGGAGGACCCGGCACTACATAACAGTGATATATACCTTCAAATCACTATGTATTCTATCAGGGAGGACCCGGCACTACATAGCAGTGATATATACCTTCCAATCACTATGTATTCTATCAGGGAGGACCCGGCACTACATAACAGTGATATATACCTTTCAATCACTATGTAATCTATCAGGAAGGACCCAGCACTACATAGCAGTGCTATATACCTTCCAATCACTATGTATTCTATCAGCGAGGACCCGGCACTACATAGTTGTTGGTAGATCTAAAGGAAATTGTATGGAGTGATCTAAAGGTGTATGGGGGGCTTAAGGCTAGATCCTTAAGCCCCCCATACCTGTGCAATCGACCCAAAATCGATTGCAGCGTGGTGACATCACACGATGTGCTCAATTGAACAGGAACAGGAATTGATGTGCACCACTCTGCACATTGATTCCAGTTCGATGGAGAACCTGGTCCGGTGTTATGAGCTATTTTCTACTGAAAAATAGCTGACAACACTAGCTGGGAGTTGCTGACAGGGGGAGCAGGACAGAAGAGGGGGGCCATGCCTGTGTAGTGTACAGGCTGTGTACTGTGTGTGGGGGGTCGACCAGGATTTACAGACATGTCTGTTCCTGGTCAACCGACCTTTTTCGAGTGGGATAGATTGATCCTGCTCGAAGACAGGCATACACAGCTCAATTTTTTTTATAGATTTGAGCAAAATTGAACATTGCTTAATTGTGCTACAATCTATTAAAACATCGAGCTCTGTATGCCTAACATGAGACCGTTAAGAATTGTGCAAAAAGCATCTACAGCATAGCTGCCATTGGTAGTTAATGGATGCCCACTGACTGACCATTGAATCAGCAACATTTGGTGCCACCCAGGACCACTGGATAGAAATACGTATGATAGCTTAAGATTAGGTGCAAAGAAAACAAGCAACACTTGTGACTGATAGGACCATTAACCCATATCCGTTTCTGGACTGACAATATTGGGCTACAATAAGCAGCAACAGCAAGTATGACTTGGAGCATCATTATAAAATAAAAACCCATAATACGACAGTACATGCAATAACCAGAGTTTGTTTATGTCTCTTATTTAGAGATGAGCGAATTGATCTGCCAAACACAAACGGATCTCTCAAATCCTGCGTGACACATGTCATTTATCACAGGACCAGTTAATCAATAATGCACACGAATTGAGATTGTGGTGATCTGTCACACTTCTCCGATTGATATTCTCATAACTCTTCTTTAAAAATGCCCATTAATGTCAATGTAAACCAATCACAACACTAATGCAATTAACCTGATTTACCAATTCAATATGTATCGAAACACAAGAAATAGAATGTGACGCCTATTTTTAGTAAAAAAAATGTATATATTCATCAAACAGATAAGAGTAAATACTTTCAATGGTACAGTTAACAGACCAGTGGATATGTTCATTGCCAGCATTTAATTATCACAATAGCCTGAGCCAAATAGTCTGAAATATTCCTTATAGCAGTGAAGGCAAACCTTTTTGAACCAAATGGAAAAACATAAGCCAATTTTTTTTAACTTAATGTGCCAATAGGACAATTTAACCTGAATACTGAGATTTAGTTGAAACAATGGGAGACATAAGCGCAGTGAAAAACTCAGATTTTTGGCTGGTAACAGCGTTACCGCTAGCATGTCTGTTACTGGCCAAAGATCCCACTGCAGTGTGAAATGGCCATAAAATTGTAAAAAAAATAAACCCCACAGGACTTTAGCCCCAACCCACAGACCAGACTTTACCCCTTTATGTTGGATTTATCTTTCTGCATTTCTTCGACTACCCTGCGCCTGCGTATCTTCACCCCCTCTCTTATTATTTAGATCAGGTTGTAAGTTGCTTCCCTTGCGGAGTCGCATCCAAGAGGCATGGCCTGCCTTCCAGGGTAAGAGAGAGTGGGGGGGGAAGAAAACCTGGGAGGGCGAAGACAACCCCTGACCGTTCGGTAGTTCCCTGCTTGTTTTGTTTGTATGTGGCTTGTTTTGAGACAATGGGAAGTGTGTCCGTCCCGTCTTCCCTCCATGTCTGTTCCGACTGTTCCCCGTGGCCTTTTCCTCTTTGGGTCTCTCTTGTCTCCTTTTCGTGGCAGCTACACCCAGTGTCCTGCCCCCCTCCTCCCGCGTCATTTTTTTCTCTCACCTATTGCTGCCCCCCCCTTACATTCGCCTTTCTGTACACAGATGTCCGCACCCCGCCGCCCCTTCCTTCTTATTACCGGCAACCATGCTCCGTCCGTAATGTCCACATGACTCACCTGCGCCGCAACCGGATCCCGACTATGTGCGGCCCCCCGGGACGCTTTCACTCGCCTCCTTTCTCTTTCCCTTTGGTTTTTCTGTATTTTATTCAATAACATTGTCCTCTCGTGTTTTACACCTCTTTATAACAGCCCTCACTGCACGCCACTTTTAAGAGGATCATGGCACCCAACATTTGTATTTGCAACCAGAGGGCACACTGTGCGCGCGGGGAGTTAGAAATACCGTTTGAATAGCTTCAGCTTCCCTTTGCGACACATAGAGAGCCCACCACTCACACACTTTGGCTTTCTAACTATTTTATTTGGCTTCCTTCATTTTCACCCCATTATCCTTTTCGTTTTGCACTCTCCCCTTTTCTTTGACAAACGTTTCCTCCTTCAAAACATACGGCTCCACTGGAGGAAAACCACAGGCCGGGGCGGAGAGAGCCTAGCAAAGCCAACAGCGAACTAGCCAGACAACAGATCAGAGTATGACTTGGTCACGCCATCATACTTATAAAATTGTAAATACAAATGCTAATCAAAACAAGTAACCAGTAATCCGACCCAGTTACTATTGAAATCAACCGCAGGTTTGTTTTATCGTCTCCTATTAAGAGATGAGCTGACATTGCACCGGTTCTGCCAACCCAACACCCGGATCAGCTCTCAAGATCCCGGCGTTGAACAAGACCAGGTCACTGGTACTCACCTAGCAGGACCAGTTAATCTACCTTTGACTGCACACGACTGAGATTGTGCGCTCGACTCGGAATCATCTGTCCGATTGATTCTCCCCACCACACTTTCTTCAAATGTCCCCCCTTACTGTCCCGGTCCCCCCCCCTGCATTCCCCACTAACGCCCCGATTACTTCAGACCCCCTTTCACCCCCTTTCCCCTGTCTGCCACACAAGAAAAAGAACGGAGAGATTTAATAAATTGTTGACGCCTATTTTAGTTAAAAACAGTTTTTTTAGTAAAAAAATGTTGATATAACTTCATCAAACAGATTTAAATAAGCGTTAAATACTGTCAATGGTTACAGTTAAAAGACCAGTGGATATTTCATTGCCAGCATTTAATTATCACAATAGGCCTGGCCAACTAGTCTGAATATTCTTATAAGCAGTGAAGGCAAACCTTTTTGAACCCAAATGGGAAAAAACATTATAAGCCAAATTTTTTTTAACCTTGATGTGCGCCATGGGATACCAATTTAACCTGAATACTGAGATTTAGTTGAAAACTAAGGGAGGGGAGAAATTAAGCGCAGGAAGCAGTGAAAAACCAGATTTTTGGTGGGAACAGCGTTTACCGCTCTTTTTAGCAGGTTGGTTCTTACTGGCCAAGATCCCACTGCAGTGTGACCCACTGGCCATAAATTGTTGTAAACAAAAATAAACCCCCAACTAGGACTTTAGCCACCTAACAAAACATAAAAGAACAGACTTCTTTTACCCCCCACAAACGTCACGACGCCTAAACACCATGACTAACCCCTCCCCCCCCAGCGGGGCCTGCGTCCGAGGCCGCCCCCCGACACGACGCAGCTGTTGATATAACCCCCACTAGGACCTAATGTACCGCCATATGACTGTGGCTTGGCCCGTGAAGTGAGCACACACCACTCCTAGTCGCCCAATGATCACAGATTTGCTGTAGCATTGGTCAAAACTTAGCACTTCTCAAACGTCAGAAAGGACAAACCCAGAGCCGAAAAGGGACACTATTCCCAAAAATGAAAGTCCCAACCCATTCTCTAGAACCAAACTAATGATTACCAGTGGGACCGAAACCAAAACCGCAACGGGGGGGACACTGCTGGTGGGGGGTGGGGCGGTTTACCAGTGAGATCAGGAATTACAGATACAAACCGAAAATCCCATTATCTTCCCCGATGTCCCCACAATCAGAGACAGATACACATGATACACAGTCTGTGTCTCTCAGGAGATGAATGCCAGCAACCCGCGCACGTGCAGACTGCTTCGTCATCTTGTAGATGGACAGGGGTACCCCAGGACGTGGCATGTACACTTAGAGATG
>CM070034.1:24180237-24193298 GCA_036250615.1 Ptychadena robeensis | reverse complement strand
TCACGTCTTGTGAATGTCCTACCAACTACGTCTGCCAACAGGGAGGGCTCTGTGTGCCCTGTTCGCCATCACGGCCCTATACGATTGAACGATACGATTGAAGAACACCAGTTATAAATGTGTTCATCATTGTAGCCATCAACACTAGGTGCAGCCATCTTTATCTGACATGTGAAGTTGGCTCCCTGCAACGATGGTTAGGGTAAAAGTTTAACTATGGGGTTAAATTGAAAAGTGTATTTGCAGTAGGACTATAGAGTACTGTTACAGTATGTATATTTGTATGTTTTCTTTATATGGTGCAACTATTTGTATAGAGCACAGCCATATCTGTCCCTCGCAGTGGAAGTCCATAGGTTGACTCAGTAAAAATACTGCACTCCTGTATGGCTTACATGGGCCCATGTAATACCGTATCGGAAATCTCATCAAGTTTACACTGGGCCAACCAATTTTATTTGATCTGAATTGTTTAAAAGCTAAATAAACATGTACAGTCTAATATTGTGGCTTAATGACATTTTTAGAATTCTCCATCTTTGGTAACTGTCAGTTGGACTGGATCAATTGGATTTTCTCAATTATTCATGCAGTCAAGATGGTATGTGTATGAAAAAAATAAGCACAAGTAAAAAAATTATTTGTGCCTAAATTAACAATTTGGCTTAACCACAGCCACCCAAACCCACAGTCTTTCAGAAAAAAGAAAATCAAGTAAATGTTCCTTACAGTCCACAGTTCTCTACAGTTTGTAGTGGGGTTTTCTCCCAGGACTACTTTTGCCCTTATCGAAGAGGGAAGCAGTCCAGCTTTCTTTTCTCCAGGAAGTGTCTCAGCAAAACCCTTGGTCCATGTGTCCACAGCTGATTCCCTGCGCTGGACTTCCCCTGGAAGGCACCAGCACCTTTGCCAGCCGGATTCCCTGCTGCTTGCAGGCTGTTTGCCCATGGCTATTGATGCAGCAGGTGAAAGACTCTGAAAATCTGTGCTCGAACAGCTTCGGGGGCTGTTTTTCCGTGTCTTGTAGACACCTGCATTGATCTTCAATGGAGGTGTCTCGGCAGCACAACATGGCCAAGTCTGATATCCCTGTTTTCGAGCGGGATTGATTGGTACTGCTCGAAAACAGGGATAGCTGCATATCACATGGTCCACATAGATGGTCTTGAGCGTGCACGGCACTCAAAGCGGCCATCGGTCTGGCCCACATCTACATGTGTGTTCCCTGCTTTACTCTTCCCACTGATTGAGTCATGTGACCTGGTTATATTGCTGCTGTGCAGCCAGCACACCCCTACAGATACTGGGTGGGGAGAATAGAAGGCCCTCCTAATCATCCTTCTTATTAACAGTCCAGGCCCTTTCAGCATAACAATGTTGCAGTCCCCAGACTGCTATTAGAATCCTGGACTGTGTCCACCCAGCATCCTAGGGGTTACCTTAAAATGGACACAGCCCAAATATCCAAATATACACATCATTCAAGACCCATCCCTGGCGTCCTGTACAAAACATATCTGGACACTTAATATTAAATTTAAAAAAGGAAATAGGAAATATACTAATTACCTTCCTTTGGCAACACACAAATATTGTCAAAATAAGTTTGATACAAGCCATATAACTGTGTACTTATGAACTATATCCTTTTCGAAAGTACACCATATTTTCCCTTTAAGTCATAAGCCTGTGCTTTAAACCAAGGACTGAGAACTGTACGGACGTATTTCAAATAAATATGAGATGCACTTCAAAGCAGACGGAGAATGGACCAATATATCAAACCGTTACCAGCAAATGTGTCCCTGATAAGACTACAATGCTACATGAGGCTTGATAAGGACAGGTGGCAGCCTTGAAGGGAGTTTGTGGTCGCTTTTCCCTTTCCATGGCTTTGTGTCTTTTCTTACTTCTTGTCTGCTAAGCACATGAGCAGGACAGACAGCTGTGGGGTGACCACATCTGCACACAATGCCTGCGGTGCTCAGGGAGACGGCACAGAACTTGATTTGTATAGATGACTATTGACCCATCCATGAAGGATCACAGCACTAAGTGAGGGTGTCTGCAAAACATTACTAAACACGACAAGGAAAGCACTAACACAATCATTCTATGTGTGCTAAATCTATCTTTATATAGATTTCTGTGTTTATTTAGCATGTCTGCTTAAAGGAAATATAAAAATATACCTCAAGGATGTTAGGGACACCCGTGCTACTTGGTCTAGACAGGTCCCCTTCCTATGTCTCCACGGCGCTATTGGCTCCCTCGGCACCCCCTGTGCTAAGAGCATTCCTTGGTGGGGATGCACTACGTTGACCTTTCGGCCGGTGGAACCGGCTTAGCGCTGTGGGAACAGCCGGTGCTGTAAGCATCCCAGCCAAGGAATGCACTTCGCAAAGGGGTTGCCGATGGAGCCGATAGCGCCGTGAAGGGTATGACTGCACAGAGTTTTGGGATCACATAAACTTTACTTGAACGGCAGATGCTCTATTCTCACAGCGCTGAGCCGATCCGTCGATGCAGGGGTTAACGTAGTGCAGCATGTTAACCCCTGCATCGGCGGATGTCTGAACAGAACATCTGCTGGGCAGGTACAGTGTATGTGATTTGTCAGGACCCCACAAAGCACTGCGCTTAACTAAAGGGTCCTGATGGATAAAAAAAACGCAGTGGAAACATACCCTTAGTCTTAATATTCATTGAAATTTTAGTTTTTAATCTGTTCCCATTCAAATCACTTTTGATGTAATTGCTATTGTTACAAAAATGGGCCCTTTTTCTTATTTTCTATTTCAAGTGGATTTATACTTATATAAACCCTTGACAATACTAAAAATATATACCTGCCTGCTGTTCCCTGCAATCTTATAAGATTTTATTGTTATCTGCCAGGCTTCTGGGGCTTAATTCAGGGTGCAATATTATAATTGTCCACTGGGGACATCTAAAATGTTTTTCTATGGGGAAAATAGGCTGTGTATATTTCCCAGCTGTCATTGCTCTCAGAGAAGTTGCCTCTTCCTAATTACCCTGGCACTACACCATCAGGGACAAGAAGAGAGGTGGGGCTGTGAGGCACATTCTTAACTTACTCATTACAGGTAAGTTGATTTGTATGTATTCTGCCCTATTATTAGCACTTCTAGTGTCATTCATATTAAAGCCCCCCATACACCACATACAATTACCATGCAACTTCTGTACAACCAACTTTTCTTCTACCAAAACCATGTAGTATGAGGACCTTTCTACACCTTCCAATCACTATGTATTCTATCAGGGAGGTCACTATACTACATAGTTGTTGGTAGGTCTCATGAAAGTTGTATGGAGGAATCTGAAGGTGTATGGGGGGCTTAAGATGACAACCTGGTGGTAGGTTCACTTTAAAGAAGATGAAAGAAGGTAAAATATTGTGCAGCTTTACTTTTGAATTTAAAAATATTACATATAGCAAATAATAGATTACCAGCAACTTAGCTTTTGGGTGGTGCAGTTGATGCCACCTCTGTAACTTGAACATTTTAAGTCCCACAGGAAATGGGAGATACTTGTACTTATGCCAAAGTAAAAAAAAAAAAAAAAAACTACTATATAAATCTAAGGCTAGAGGTGGGTGGGATATCTACATAATATTATTTATTATACTAAATCGACTTAAATTAGTTATTTGTACAAAACGTTCAAGAGTGAGGGAAGTCCAATAAACAAGCCTAGGGTTAGAAGGCGTGGAGTCAGGAGGGATACCGGGATGCAGTGCCGAGGATTAAGACGTAGTCCGAGGAACAAGCCTGGGGGTCAGGAGCCGGGAAGTCAAGCAGGATATACGAGGATCAGGAAGTAAGCACATATGAGACCAAGCTCAGGCAATTTCCTGTCACCTGATCTTGCCAGATAAAGACCAGGAGGGAGGAGCGACCGAGGAGTAGTGCAGGACCACAACATCCAGCAGAGGGAGCTCCCGAGCTGGAAATTTAACCCTTGGTGTTACAGATGGTTTCTTGAGCTTGAAGCAGTTACTGTAGACACAGATCCACCAGTCCTGCTGGGATCTTTGACATTTACCCCTTAATAATCATCCAAATTAAGGAAACTGACGATTTTCTTGCTCCGTGACCTTGCACACACAGAGGCTGAAGAGAGTGACCTTATGAAAAACACGGGAGGGTGACACAAAATTTCCTACACATCCTATGATCTCTGCGGTTGTTGGCACTGGTGTTGGTCCCCCTTACACCTTATACCAGCAGCCAAAACCATGTGGGGCGGTGGCGCCATAGACCTCCATGTTAATGGTGGGGGTGTCCCTTTTCTTACCACACACGCATTTAATTGTGTAGAGGTCTACGCTGTGTGTAGAGGGCTGGGGGGAGAACCGGCAATCATGGTGGTGTACAGTGTACTCTGCTGTGATTGGCTGGGCAGCGGCTTTTCGTGCCATAAAAAATGGCGCGAAAAGCTCATAATGCTAGGGAGGTTAAGCTAAACAGTTGATACGCTCCCTTCTTCATGTATAGAGCCTAAAACACTCTTATTATCTTCATTTCTTCTTCAAAAAGCCAGCTGAGCCATTTCTGAAGACTCCATGGGCAGGACAACCGCCTCCATGACATAAATATAGTATTTAGATGAACTCCTGCTGTCATAAAATTAATAAATATACAGTACCTACCTATGTCACCTACATATAAATATTACATTTACAACAAGCTCACTGCAAAGTTTCACGCCGTCCGTCTCGGTTCTCACTCATTACAGTAAATGAATTCTAAACTTGTCAGGTTGAGTATCCTTTTCTTTCTCCAAAATGTAACAAAGTGCTCCAGGGGAACTGTGACGGTTTTAGTATCATTTGCATGAGCGAGCAATAAACGTGGAGGGTTTTATAGAGCAATAGGATAAGTTAAGGGATAACCAGGAATGGGGAATGTAAATTGTCTAAGAAATGTTTAATCGCACAGGATTTGCTGACACTGTTGTGCAAAAAAGTTTAAAGAAAATAAAGGAAAGAAAATGTGATAAACGTGGGATAGACGGATTTGTATGATTTTGAAATTTTTACAGAATTCAGATAATAATAAACTACTGACTAGGAAAGCGCTGTTAAGCCGCCCATACACCTTAGATCTCTCCATACAATTTCCATTAGATCTACCAACAACTATGTAGTATAGTGGCCTCCCTCATAGAATACATAGTGATTGGAAGGTTTAGAAAGGCCCTTATATTACATGGTTTTGGTAGAACAAAAGTTGATTGTACAGAAATTGTATGGAAAGATTGTAAGGCGTATGGGGGCCTTTAGCATGAATGAACATTCTCAGCAAATACTTCAGGGTTTCCTTTTCGTGAGATTATTACCCTGGTGTTTAGTAGTATTAGTACTAGTAGATAATAACGTGGTTGGTGACCATTTTTGAAATGGTGGATGTCGATTTGCTAACTTTGTGAGCTGATTGCAAAGCCCCTGAATATGGTATCATCACCAAAATTGCTGGAGATGTAGAGAAGGGTTGTGGAAACATTAGAAATTTTTTTTTTTTGCTCTAGCACATGTAGACATACTTTTTCATTGGCATATACCCCCAACCCTTCTCTACATCTGCAAGTTTGGTGATCATACCATGTTCAGGGGCTTTGCAATTAACTTCATCGAAATGGACGCATTTTTTTTTTATTCTACCATCCAGTGTATGCCAAAATCAGCAAGTCACTGCAATATGTTTCATTGTATACCCTAGGCCCCCCATATATGCTTAAAATTTTGTCTGATTTCGCCGCGAGCACGCATGCTGGTCGATCAGCGGCGTAATCAGCCACAATTCGAAAAAATGCTTAAATTTGGCCGCCAAATCGATCATACATTACAGACCGGCACACAAAGGGTGCGTGGCCAATTCTCATCATTACCAGCCGGGATTGATGACTTCATCACGTGCAGTCGATCTGCTAAGAGATCGACAGAAAATTCAAAGTGTGTATGGGGGGGGCTTAAGAAATGGGCTTCAATGGAAAACGGATCAGGCAAAGTGGATTTAAGCAGCTAAACTATTGAAATTGAAAAAAAAAATGTTGTCTACAGTGGATATGATGAGAACAATTTGAATCTCTCTAGTGTTTGAGACGAACCCAGTTTGTTCACTAAACAAGTTTGCAAAACAAACTCTACCTGAACCGGGATCATCAAAACTTACCTGTGCTCCTGAAAGGCAGATTACCTTGCTTTGAAAAAAAAGCACACTGAGGGTTAATAAATGTTAAAAACAGCTTTTAACTTTATGTATAATTTTTCTATGTTCCTTACTGTGGGAGTTATGTCCCAGACTCCCTGTGTGGGAAGCATCCTCCTGTTAATACAAAGGCTCCTTTCCTGGACTACATATCCCAAGAGCACTTGTGTGAGTTACTAGTGTTGATCTCGAATATTCGAATGTCGAATATTTTTCGCGAATATCGGCAATTCGAGAATTCGCCAATATCTCGAATATGTCGGCGAATATTCGCAATTCCGAATATTCGCAATATGGCCATGTATTGCAAAAATAATATTCGCATTGTGAAAATAACATAGCATGTGACCATTCATTTTAAAGATTTTCTCGATGCAAATATTATTTTCGCAATGTGAATATGATTTTCGCAATACATGATCATACCGCGAATATTCGAATTTCCGAATATAGAATCGAATATTAGCAGAATTATTCGTGAAATATCACGAATTCGAATATTGCCTGTGCTGCTCATCACTATGAGTTACTTGCTTCTAATGCAAACATAAAACAGCAATTTGGGGATGAGTACTTTTAAACCCGAACAAATACATGAGCGTGGCTACCATAATTAACTTATCTAAATAAAGACACGAAGACCAGTTTGTATCTTTGGAAATTGGAATTGTTTATATATATTAAAGAAATATATATAAAACAGGCAAAAGCTTTCAAAATATATAAACTGTTTAATAAAATTTTCAAAACTGATCTGGATCCCCCCGACATCCAACTATATTACTCGATCCAACTGTACGGACCACCAGCCCTTCCATTACCAGCTCGACAGGTACCTTATCCAAACTTTAAAACACATGACCATTTTAACTGTGTGGGGGTTATCATCTACATACCATATAACCAGAATCTGGTGACTGCCCTAACCAAACTAGCACGTCACCAAGATCTTTAAAAGTTATATTTTCTTCTCCATGCACTGGCGAGGTTCACAACTGCTGTGACAAGAGAAACCCAAGATCCAAAGAGGACTCTTCCTTCCTGTCTATCCCCCTTAAATCTATTCCCTAACTACCCCTCCTCTTCCTCCCTGTCAGATTGCCTCACATTAACCCTATAAATGCCTACTGCTGCTGTCCAGCTCCCCCCAGTCAAGAGCCCTCCCGCCTAGGCTCTGCCCCGGCTCCTGGGCTTACAATATGTGCAAAGAAACACATGAAATCAATACAAGGATTGCAATACTCAAGAAAACTGCACAAAAAATCACAAGGCAATTTTAAATCCAAATCTGGCAAGGTTTGCAAAGCTAAAGCTAGGCATATACAGGTCTGCTCTCCATCGTGGGTCAATCAAATGTTAATTCCAGTACAAATGGACCCTGGTCCTGGTCCCACCGGAAAATATCTCACAACACTGGCTGCAAGCTGCTGACAGGCAGCGGGGAGATCCGGACAGAGGAGGGGGGGCCTTGTCTGTGTAGTGTACACAGGCGTGCTAGGCTCCTCCCCCTTTCCCCTGCCGAGAGCTGATCACAGGCTGTGTGCTGTATGTGTGGGGGGGTCTGGCTTTCCCCCCTACTTGTCAGATTAACCGGCATTTAGGGTCATGTCCGTTCCCAGTTCGATCATCCTTTTTGATCCCACTCGAAGAAAGGCATACATGGCTCGAATTTAATAGATTCAAGCACAATTGTGTGCTTTGAACAGAACACACATGTTGCTCGATTGGGCTCAAATCTATTAAAACATAGAGCTGTGTATGTCTAGCATTAACCTCACCCTTAATGTCATAAGCAAACCTTTTAGCAATACATTTGCACCAAACTATGTTATTGTGATTTAGCATGGGCTGTGCACACATATTCTGTGCATGAAATTCAGATAAAAAGAGGAAATTTAAAAAGGAATTACCAGTAGTTCTCTTTTTTCCACCTGACAAGTGTTTTTAGAAGTTTCAGAAATACATTAGCCAAGGTTTCCCCCTTTTCTAACACACTTTTATTCTTTTTCATAGAGGGATTTATCTGATTGGTAACACAGGATACCCTTGCTTACCATAGACTTTGACAACTTGTCTAGCTGCATCAATCAAAGGTCAAAAATCGCCCTCCAGGAAAATTCTCCTCCCGGTTATGGCTTTGTGGCATGTCAGAATGCCGTAGTGTATGCAAACAGCCCAGTTGTTTCAATGCAAAAGTGTGTATAAATCCAGGCCAAATGGTCCAAAAAACTTAAGGAATCATTTATGGTGATTCATGAAAGAAATTTTTGTTTTTTAAAAAATTGGGCCATCATGTGTGTTGAGGACTATCCTTACTGAAGTCTGAAATATGATTATGAATTGGCAAATCTATATGCTATAGGTAAAATAAAAATATATAATGTTGGGATTACAGCTGTTCACACATGCAGTCTCCCTCAAACATATTTGTTTATTTTCTGGCTTTGGATAATAATTCATTACCTTTAGCATAAAAAAAAGAACACCAAAAACTAAAGGGTTAACAGGAGCTAAAGACTATCATCTCCACAGACAGTGATGCTGTCCAGTGGGGCTACATTTCTACTCCATAGATAGACTTGGGTGATTGAAGCCTAAGGCATGAAATTGTTTATTGACTGGATCACCAGGTAAAAGTAGTTTAACCATCTGGGCGTTATCCACATGTGCAATTATGTTGGAATACAATGTGATCCCTCCCTCCTCTTCCCTTCACATCACCAGCGTCACTGATGATGCTGGGGATGTGCTGAAAAAACAGAACTGCCTCAATTACATGGAGGTCAATGGCAGATCTGGGAAAATTGGGGGTCTGCAGATATGGAGTGATGCTCCTACCAGAAAGGTTATTTTGGTGTGGGGTATTGTTAGTAAATGAACGAAGATGCAATTTGAAGCCCTCCCTCCTCCTCCCTTCACATCCTGGGCGTCATCAATGATGTTGGGGATGTGCTGAATAAACAGTGCTGCCTCTATTATATGGAGGTCAATGGCAGATCAGGAAAGATCAGGGGGTCCACAGGACTCGCGGACAGGTAAGTATGCCCGAGGTTATTTCAAGGGGTATTGTTACTAAACAAACTCACTGCAAAATAACTCCGGCTAACCGCCCAGGGGGATAAACCATAATGAAAAAAAATAAGGTAGATATCTAAGGACTAAGGAAATGTAATATATAAAAGATGTTTTCAGATTCACATTTAAAATCAGAACATGGAGAACATGAAGCAATTCACACATGTAACATACCATCTAAACACCCATTGCACTGCATCACATCTTCATTAGCATATAACAAACCAAAAACGATAAAAACAAACCTGTTTTTGGAACACTTGCCGTTTTTCTTTGGCAACTTCCATAATGATGATCATAAACACTGCTAAAATGCACATCTGTTAAACCACGAAAATGTTATCTGAGATGCAACATTTTGTTACATAGTCATAAAATGAGTTGTTGAAATCACTAGATTAACTAATGAACACTTATCTGTCATGTATATGGGGGGCCGGGGTTGGACTAATGTACTATACAGAACCTTGCACCCTCATGAGGTGCCATTGGGCAAGACTTTGAAGTCTTCTAGTTATCTTAAGAGCTTACAATGAGAAGAGCGGTGAAAGTTCAAATGTGTTATGGGAGAGGTTCTGTTCCTAATTCTAATATTGACAGCCATGAAATACTGAAGGTGTGGCTAGTGAAAACAACCTGGATCCAAGTCTGTGCACATTAGTTAGAAGGATAGAATTTGCTTTTGTAAAGTTATAAGTACCTGTGTTGCCTATCTCCATGGTACAAGTTAACAGTAATGCAAAAGCAGCTTTGAAAAGGAGAATGAGTTCTCAGAGCGAGGGAATGCTGGCAAAAGGGTGTCTGACTGGGTCGGGCTGTGAAAAAAGTGGAGGCACTCGATGTAGAAATAATGCCATGGCAAACGGTGGGGCGGGAAGTCAAAAGATAGGTTTAGAAGTGTCTGGGTCCCATTTGTCTGAATTGACCCACCCTCTCTCCCGTTGTACTGTTTGGGGTCACATTAATTTGTTCAATCCTTTGTATTCTGTTTTCTGTCATTGTACAATAATGTAACCTTGATTGCCTGCCCTCCCTCCTCCCCTCTACACATTGATGATGATGCCAGCAATATGTGTCAGATAAAAAAAAACCCTGTTCGGCATCACCGATGCTGCTGAAGACACAGAGCAAGAAGTGACCGGCGGGCCCGCAGTCATGCTGCATCGCCACGGGCTTGTGGAGCATAGGCACTACTGGGTTTGTTCCATATTTTGTCACAGCAGAGCAGGTCCTCGGCAGAGGCCATGGTCAAAAAGTTTGAATAAATAATGGTATTTGTAAAGTGCTGGTGTTGGCAGTCACATATGCATGGCCAACTTTAAGCTCTTACAAGTGTCAATCACCCATTGGTGTCTGTTATTGTTATAAAAAGAAGTTATGTCAGAGCTCCAGAGGTCCTCTGAGTACAGAGGAGAACCTTCCAGAAGGACAACAATATCTGCAGCAATCCATCAATCAGACCTGAAGATCTCTCAGACCTTAGGAAACAAATTTCTCTGTTCTGACAAAAATGTAACTCTTTGGTGTGAATGCCAGGCATCACATTTGGAGGGAACCGCTCATCACCAATCATCAGGTCAATACCCTCCCTTTAGTGAAGCATGGTGGTGGCAGCCAAGCTTAAACATCTAATCTATTGTCTGCCATATACAATCCCATTTTAACATCTCTCACAACTGGGCGTGTTGGCTCCAATCATGCTAATGTAGTAACACCCACCTCCATGAGGCTCTGACCTTATGCTGGTTAACATTATGTGGATTGGAGCTATACCCCAGAGTATATATTTCCAGTAAGATAGTGTACAGTCACTTTGAATTGAGAAAGCAAATAGCTAGCGAAACGACTTTAAGAAATAAGCACAGCAAGTCCAGTTGATTTGAATTGCCGTATTTTTCGGACCATAAGACGCACTTTTTCACCCCCAAAATTGGGGACAGAGAGCTGCGGCAGCCGTCGTTTCAGAAGAAAGATCTAAATGCCGCATCCCCACCAACGAGAACACAGAGGAGTGCTGTGGACTGTGTTCAGTTCGGCTATGGATGGCTCGGCCGTGGTGCATTGGATGCAGAAATCCTGGGCTGAACACAGAACACTGAACAGATCAGTGTAGTGTGAAGTGTTGTGCTGACAGTGTACTGCTGCTAGTGACACCTGTGGCTGAATTGAATATTGCATCCATTAAATTCACTGCATTATCCCAATTGATGTGAAAACTTATTAAATCTTTTTTTTTCTGGATTTTCTGCCCTAAAAACTGGGTGCGTCTTATGGTCCGGTGCGTCTTATAGTCCGAAAAATACGGTAAACCCTACAGATATATTGTGAGTTAAGCTGGCCATACACCTTTAGATCTCTCTGTCAGATATCCTTTAGATTTTCCAACATCTCTGTAGTATAAGATCCTCTGTGATCGAACACAGGTAGACTTGATTGTATAGAACCCAGGTGCCCAACCTGCGGCCCAGGGGCCGCATGCGGCCCTTTGGGTGTTCTTTGGCGACCCCTCTCAGTCTTCCACTTGAGGCCCCCGAAACCTAAGTATTAATGCATAGGGCATAGAAACTCACCTGTCTGCCAAATCGAAGGTTATATGACCCATTTATATAATCAATGGCTTTGAAGCACATAACCTATGATTATGTATATGACACAAAAATTGCATTACCATATTACAGTGTTCCCTAATGCTTGAAGTATCATTAAAAAATTGTTATTTAAAAAATTAAACATAATGTCTTCTAGCTATGCATGCTGTAATTTTTTTGCTAAAACAATGCTTCTACAAGTCAGTATAGATTGAAAATGTTATGTGAGGCCCTTTAGTAATGCCGAGGGCCACAACTGTGGCCCTCCATATCAACTCAGTTGCCCACCACTGGTTTAGAAAGTCCCTCATGTTACATGGTTTTGGTAAAACAAAGAAATCTAAAGGTGTTTGGGGACCCTTTATTTGAAGGACAACTAATGGCAGGACAATGGACCGCAAAAGCCACCTAATGTTGGCTCTTTATGAATATGTAATATAAATATACGATAAGCATACAATGATATGACTGCCTTTATGAACTTCCATATTTACAAGCTATAAACAGAAAGAAGGTTATGAAATCTCGCACTGATCAAAAGATTTCCATTAAACAGCTTCATTCACATGTGTACCTAAAACAACATTAGAAAGACCCGCTTCCCTTTTAAATGAATGTTGTTCTCTGCTTGAAAAATAAAAAGAAGAATGCTTGGACGCTATTTAGTTTGCGATAAAAGATTGCATTAGTGTTCCATACATAAATTACATGCTTTACTAAAACATATTTTCACAGGTTCTTATCTTGATCCTGCCCAGCCTGCTTTGAAAATAAACAAACTGTTTAAACAGATGACTAGGTCTCTGCACTTTTCCCTTTTTATCCGGTCTCGCACGCTGCAGAACGCAGCACCCCCTTACACACACACAGCTGACCCCGTATGTGGTGGGAATAACCCTTAATCCCATGCCTGTTTGATTTGTTCTGACCTATTTGCATAATGTGCGTGCGGTTAAATGAGAAGTGAGCACCTAATTAAATCATGCACCACAAAAAAAAAAAGAGGATTAAAAATATTCTTTCCTGTTTCAAAAAAAAAAGAACTAATTATTTCCTTGATGTGGTTCCTTTCCCTGTAATTCCATGTCATTTAATCTGCTGCTTTTTTTTCTGAGGCCTTTTGTTTGCCTGTTCAAGTCAAAGTTGAGGGGGGGGGGGGGGG
>CM070034.1:24156605-24176785 GCA_036250615.1 Ptychadena robeensis | reverse complement strand
CCCGGCACTACATAGCAGTGATATATACCTTCCAATCACTATGTATTTTATCAGGGAGGTGGCAGGGGGCTTAACTGTCCTCACCTATGTATGTGGTCAATGGGTGCTCAGTTGGGGAGTGTTAAGGACAATGCTAATTTGTGTAGTGGAAGACGGTTAAAGCTCCCTTTCACCCACCCAGTGTCTGTTTTGCTAAGGCCATTTCAGAGGACATGCTCTGCAGTTGTGGGTCATTGAAAGCAGACAAAATGTTTTGGGGGAGAACCTTCTGTGCGCTTTCTTCAGATCAGTGAGGTCAACTACAGTGACCATAGGGGGATCATGGACCACAGAGCCTTTAAAACCTTTAACCTTATATATAGGGTTATTGTTATTATGTTTGTTGTTTTGTGAAACTTAAGGTAATTATATTTAAATTATAGAACCAATGAGAAACCGAATTTTGCCCTGCCGAGCCCTACGCAAGTAGGTGTTACGGCAGCTTGGAGATTTTCAAGGCATTCAAAATCACTCAATAGTGTGTATAAAAAATTTATTCTGAGGTTATCAGACAGCAAATCAGAAAACGAAAAATACTTTCAGATGTTATAATATGTCACAAAAAATATAGTCAAGTACTAATAAAGTATTTACTCGACACGTTTCGCTTGTCGCTTCTTTAGGAGTAATATACTGTACATGTAGACATTCTGCGAGAATCTGTAAACAATAGACACACGTAAATCCATGTACTTATAATGAGAAAGTAAAATGTAGATATCCTTGCCTTAAGGAGAAATAGTAGCGTGGTCGAACCAAGGGCCTCTCAGCCTGTCTGCATCATCCTCCTGTGCTGCCCAAAAGATGTGTCTGGTGTATCCGAGCACAGGGGGTAGTATCTATAGGTAATTATATGTTTATCCATCCGTAGAGTGTATATCAGAGTGAGATATGTTCTTACTAAGGGGAGGCGGGGGGAAAAAGAGGAAAGGAGGGAGGTGGAAAAAAGGACAGAGGGAAAAGAGAAAGAGAGGGAGGAGGGTAGAGACCTTTGGAAAGCCCGAGGTGTCAGAAATAAATAGCTTAGGTGCTTAGGTGCTTAGGTGCTGGTGTCGCCTATTCCCTGTGTAGGTGTGTGTATCAAATAAACGTGTATGGCCCTATATATATGTGTGGCGAGTGATTGCCAAAGTGTAAAGAGTGTGTGACCCGTGAATATGTGGGTGTAAAGAAGGGTGGATTCGTGAACAGGTATGTGGGTGTAAAAGCAGTGATTGTGTGGGTGAGTGATGTGTGCAGAGTGTGATCTTGTTAGTGGCCACTGTGGAGTGCAATGGTGAGTGAGTGATTGTGTTTTTGAGAAGATGTATCCAATTGCCCTAACAATGTGTGCAGAAGAAGGGGAAGTGAGAAGGTGATAACCTGGTGCCCCTAATGTGTGTCTAATAGTGGATAAGTGACAGTGATGAACAGTGTATCTCCTAATGTTAGAAAATATGATTGTTAACCTGTGTGCTGTTGGGAAGACCTCTTACCGTGTGTGACCATATGTCTACCATGTTGTGAGGACCCCTAACTGTGTGTGACCATATATCTATCCTACCCTAGTTGCTATGGTGTGACCATCTGAAGTGTGTGTGTCTGCTGTGTACTTTTGTCTTACCTACTAAGTGTGAGTATTATATTTAAATGATGTTGCCCATTTATCTTCAATTCTAGTGTGTTGGGACTTACATTTTAGGCATGCATTGTTGGGCATTATTCTTCAATTCTTGTGTGTTGAGTCTTCAATTTCAGGCATGCATTAATAGGGGTAAGAGTGTGGATTGCTATTTGGCCAAGCAGAATCGAGCTTTGGGTAGGTTACTCGTACAACCCAGATCGTGTGATTGCTCTACTGGTAATGATCCTGCACAGAGTAGGTAAGTCCCTCTACTAGTGGCCGAACATTGGGTCCTTTCGCGAACAGACAGTTCAGAGTAAAGCTGCTTAAAGAATTCTTCCTCTGGCAAGATCTTTCTGCATCTGATACAGCCGCCGGAAGAATAATCAACTTCTTCTCGGCCGTGAATGGGGTGGGTACTGTTCGGCGGCTAGAAGGAAAGCAAACATTCCATGTTCCTTGTGGACAGTTCGGCCATCACTACTGTCTACACTGATGGCAGGTGTTCCTAGTGACATCTAGTGGCTGAACTTGAAACTGCATGGGATATTTTCTGCAATTGTGATTATGCTTGAACACTTCAAATATCATTTTTCTTGTATTCCTGGGTACATCTTATGGTCAGGTGAATCTTAGAGTCCAAAGAATATGTTGTAACAGATGTGGAAAAAAGCTGTATAACAAATTGGGAGAAACAGCTTTAATACTATCCATATCACTACGAACATATAATTTCCTCACTTTTCAAACTAAATTAAATATTTATTATTTTTCCTTCAGGTCTGCCCAACTCGCAAAGAAGTTTTGTTTTGACGGATGCTGTCAGTCATGTGATGAATGAATGGTGACAGCGGCACAGCCAGAGTGACAGGACGGTCCATCGTAAACAACTGTCAAGGTCAAGTGAAAGTCGGCTGCACTCAATTTACGGATGAGCTAATTATACACTGATCGCCTGTCCATGCTGACCGCCCTCCAATGTGGAAGCTTTAATTAGCATGATTAATAACACTGAATTTATTAATGATCTATTTCTTGCACTGCTACTATTTTGATGTGTTTTTTCTATCTTGTCAATATTTAGCTTTCCTGTTGACGTTGTTTAGATGCTATTAATTTTTTTTAATTATTTAAAAGACCCAGAAACAGATTAGTTGAAAAAGTGTTTTTTTTCCTCATTTATCACTAAAAAGTTAATGTTTATGGAACTTATTAGATATTAATATATTGAAAATGCAGGTGGAATAGCAGATAAAGATATTAACGCACAGCTGGCATTTGTGCATTGAAATAAAAAACATTATCATTACTTGTTAATCCTCTTTTAGCAGCTTAGATGTATGTATTAAACACATTTAACTGACTTTTGTATGTATACATTTTTTTATATTAGATAATAAAAATAGCAATAATATAAATACTGAAGCCCCCCTACACGTTAAGATTAGATAGACACGTAAAGCTTAAAGGGCCAAATTGATCTAAGCCATTATGGACATGTCTGTAATTCTTAGATCAGTTTAATACTTTGGTTTAAGACAAGAATCCCTGTCCAAAGTACGGGTATGTCTCCTCAGCTCCGTTGTCCCCGACGGGGCTAAGAGCACAGCATCTGTCTGCAGCTGCAGCGACTGTCTCCCTCCAAAGCTGTTGAGCGGGGGAAGGGGGGGGGGGCTATCAGCTCCACCCTCTTCCTTCGTGCTGTTACAGTAAGCAGAGGCTGCTATCTCACACACTCAGTGACCTAGCGCCTCTGCTAACAGCCGGAGCCTCTAAATCCTTCTGCCCGTGTCGGGCCGCTGTCAGAACCCGAGCAGCTAGGGGGACCTGACAGACAGAGCTGGCACACAACGTGTGCCTGGCCGATTGTGACTCGTCATCAGGCGTGGTCGATCACCCCAAAAATTGGGTCACAATCTAAACATGTAAAGTTATATCAGATAAACACAGCGCTCCATGTAGAGAAGTCGTGCTCATACATGACCTCCTTAATGATCATAGTCAGGGGTATTAGGTTTCACTCAACCAACCTAATATGACATGTCATGCACATAAATCTTTAATGATTATGAAGGACTGTATCCTTAATGATTGTTTTCTCATCATAGACAACCAATACTAAGCCCTCTAAGTCTCCTAAAGAAGTCCCAATAGGAGGAATGAAATGCTACGACAAGCAGGTGGTCTCTGCCAATTTCAAAGAAGAAAAACTCAGATGCAGTGGTGAGCTAAATCTGTAAGCAGGTGGCACTGGTTTGCCCCCAGGGACTATAAATAGACCTGAGAAGTCAAAAAGGAAGCATACTATTGTTAAAACATATCCTTTATTGGACATGATTTAAATATGAATACCCCCAAAGCCCCAACAACACAATTGGCAGAGAGCCAGGTTAAAATGTATACTGTATACAGCCACCAGAGTTGACCCGGGTACATCCTTAGTCCACAAAGAGCTTGCAGAGCCTGCGCTGGCTGTATTTGGCCCCTTGCTGAAGGTATCACCCGCCGTGTTTCACCCCCTTTTTAGGGCCTCATCAGGGGGGGGGGGCTAAAGTCAAGTAACCTAAGTCTTGTGGTCTACAACATGATATGAATATCTCTGCCAATTTGTTGGAATAAGCAATGCCCTAGATGTTGGTTTTGAAGAGGACTTTTGAAACTTGGTGACTTTTTGGATGCATTGCACAGTATATGCTGTTCTTTTTGTTTTTATCTTCTATTTAATTATACTATATATTAATAAATGGATTTGAATGGATTTCATTTTGTGCACATTTAAAGGTCCCCACACATGTAATGAGTGGGGACCAACAGATGAGCTGTGGAGATTGCATCGTTCACAGTATCGACCGGCACCCTTTGTGTGCCACCAGTTAGTTTGGCCGGGGAAGCCGGTCACAATTCAAGCTAATGGCATCGGCCAGAGTTTTACGGACATGCCTATATGTTCTGTCTGAGCTTTGGGACGACAGGGATCTGACAATTTTGCTCCCGAACGATGGACCCGAGCGCGCACGCATGCACATTGGTCGGTGGCAAAATCGGCCGTGGCTCTTTACGTGTCTGGTGACCCTCAGTGTTCAGAGGCTATCTACCTTCTTTAGGGAGTTCCCCAGTGTGGTTTTCCACGTTGTGATGATACTCCTGGTGATTTTTTTTTATTGTACAAAATTTGGGATGTGGGTGTCATAGTCAATTTCCCTTTTGATAGCCCTAACAGATATTCTCTAGAATAATATGCATTCACCCCTACATTTTTTCATATCCCACTCATACTTTTACCATCAACATCTCACTCCACAAGCTCTAATGAGCACTTTTTCATATGATGTTGGCAAGAGGGTTGGAAACATGACCTGAACAGAAGACAAGACATTATTGCCATAGTCCATATGGGGAAAGTCTGCACAACTGTGAATTAGGGTAACTATCCTTGGGTACAACAACTAAATAAGTAACTTTTAGGTGGGAATGCATCTTGTTGTGATAAGTATTTGTAAATCCCCCTGACTGAAGCGGGAATTTATTTATAAGTCTCTCCAAGTCTTACACACTGCCACAAAGAGTTCATGATTACTAAAATATCTGTAAAATGTACTTCCCTCACCTAGATAACAATGCAGCCTACAATTTCAGAAATCTTACATTAAGATAAATTGTCCTGAAGGCTCTCTTGGCTGTTGAAGGCTGGATCGTGTCTGCACAAAGACAGGCTCACACAGTGGGAGACCCCTATCATTCCATGAAATATAATGGCAGCCTCCCAATAGAACTAAAACTACTGCGATATGATAACCAGGCAGTTTTCTGTACTAAATTTATATCCTATTTTTCTGCCAAAATTCATATTATGTATAATGCAGCGCTGCAAGCTTTTACTGCTTTAGGATTAAAGTACACCTGTCATGAAAGAAATGTGAGGACTGCAATTTGTGACCTTCTGTTTAAGTGCGTGTTGCCAGGCTGAACATTAAAATCCTAAACTCAGATTAAGGATCCAGCTCATGGGTGCTTGAGAAGGGACACAGTTCCTAATCTTCATACTTATTCTTTTTTAGTGATAAAGAAAGTATTGAGGCCATGAAATCAGCATGCCAATCAGACACTTTCTCTTAAAACTTTAGGTTAGAGGTTGAGAATCATGACTAGGGTATATACGAGAGCTGTCCCTGAGAGAGTGAACAACATTCACTCTCCAAAACCTAACTGGAATAATTGAAATTCAGACAGATTGGGTTTTAAATGGCCCGGCAGCCTTTTATTACCAACATTACTAACAAAATATAATATATAACAATCATTAAACAGACCATTATAGAGTAAAATGAAGGTCCCTTGTTGGCAGTTATCCAGCACCCTGTATCTGCATTACCCAATACATCGGCCTCCAGCCGCACTACATCGACTTGGAGACAATTACAATACAATGCAGATACCACCTTATACAACTAGTTCCCTGGCACTCCAACATCCTTACCAAAGGGTGGGACTCCGTACCTACAACGGTCCCTTCCAATGACCTTTCCCATGACCAGACCACTTTCAAAGGCCTTACAACCCTGCAGCTGCAGCAACAACTTTTGAAACCTGAAAACAAATGAAATAAATCAAAGTTTTATAAATCAAAGAAAAATTAAGGGAAGAAGGGAAATTCATCCGACGCACACTATCCTCAGACTGAAGTGTGATGAACTCCCACACTAAACTATAGGAGGACCCCGCTTAGCAACTGACCCAACCAATCCGGTAGAGCTGGAACAAGATAACATTATAACATAGCTAAGCAAGTTTATAAGATTTACCAACCATTAGTGTGCCAGCTCCTTCTAACCCAGTCATGTAGTCCCTCTGCCTGTGTCTCTGTCTTTTCGCTCTGTCTGAATTCTTGTTGAGTTACTGTATGCTTAAATATTTGCATTTTACTGACGAAGCAAAGGATCTCTACAGCTGGTGAATGCTTAAGAATATGCATGGGTCCTTGACTGGGCTGTATGGGAGGTAGAAATCCTCTGGAGGGGTAGAATAAGCATCTCTCCTGAAGCATGACCCCTTAGGCAAACTTGCAGTTGGGCTAATACACATTTTGGTTTCTTGGATCAGTTTAAAATCTGGATACTCTATGAATACTGGATACAATTGGCTGCTGAGCCAGCATCTAAGGCACAGGAATATGCTCAGGGTCTAACTAACAAGGCCAAAATGCGTTGGGTGAACCTACCCACATATTCTGAGGCCTGTGTGGCTCATATGTACCTACTTCAAAGACCGTGAACTTTGTGTTTTTTAACTGTTACCTGTATTTGTAGGGTGTTGTTGCTTGTTCTCAACACCCCGGTTTTGAGATGTTGGGGGGCCTTTATGCTGATTAATAAAATATGTATATTTTATCTTGACTTACCAACATAGTTTACCACTCTTTACTGTCAAATGTCAAATGCTTGATAACAGCAACCACCCAGGGAACACTTGGGGACATATTTAACACACACACATACTGTAGCCTTGGAGTAGTGGTTGGATCAGCAACAAAGGGTCGGTACATACGTAGGAGTAAGGCTGTCTTTCCATATCGGCGTTTTTAATAGCACACGGTAATCATTGTTGAGCGCATCGATTAAGTTGCCACATTGGTGGCTGGTGGGACAGCCGCCCCCAGATTACATCCATAGAGAATAAATGGACAAGGTTAAAAATCACGTCCACGCGCTTTGACCGTGTCCATTCATGTCTATGGACACCATTGGCCACTGGTGTCCGTGGTCGCCTGCCAAAGTGAGGACAGGGCCACTTAAATGAATGGAGGTGGCTGCTGGCGCCGCCGTGGTGCGGTTCGAAACCGAGATGGCCTTGCAAGTGGGGTCAAGCCCTTAGTAGAGTTCAATGCAACAATAAAAGGACATAAACAAAATCTGCTAAACAGTGCAGAGACATTGATTATACATGGAGGTAAATTGAGAGGACAGGAATTCAGGGTTCAGTAACACAGTAGGTATCTGTTGTCCAAGGGATCCAATGCAAAGCTTAAATTTGAGTGGCGTAGCAGACAAAGCTGCAGCCAGACACCGAAGCATCCTTGGGTGACAGCCGCAAAGTATTTAATGGCGGCACCAAGAGGCTTGTTGAACTCACACAGGTTGTCAAGGATGAAGTGCATGGATGTAGACAGAAAGAGGCTATACCTGGATACAGTAAGGGGTACACAAATGGCAGTCGTTAAGGCTACACAATAGTTAAGGTTTAGATCACTTTAAAGTGGACCTAGCACCAGGAATCGATGTTTTCATGAATGGCACTAGAAGTGCCAATAATAAGGAGGAATGCAGTGAAAAAACCCCAAAACTTACCTGTAATGAGCAATTTAAGAAGATAATTCGGGGGCTCTTCTCACTTTCTGGTTCATTGTAGAAGTAGGCAGCACGTCACAAAAAGCAGTGATCTGCTTTGAAAATTCCCATAGAAGATCACTGAACGCCCCCCAGTGGCTGCTCGCGATATTGCATCCCCAGTTTCATGTGTTGCCTTCAGCGAACCAGGAAGTGAGGGGAGCTGTGTGGTAATCTTGTTAAAATGGTCATTACAGGTTTTTGAGGTTTTTTTTACTGCATTCTTCCCTATTACTGGCACTTCTAGTGCCATTCATAAAAACATAGATTTCTGGTGGTAGGTCCACTTTAAGAAAGAAGTCCAATGTTTTTTCTTTCTTTTTGATAACTTGTAGATTTAAAAATATGTATCCAATTTTATCTCTCCTCTACCTGTACCCAAGACTTATACATCATTACAAAGCTGCTGGATGTAAGTAATATTACCTGGAACCTCTCTCCAGAGAAATCAGCTAATGAAGCAGAACTATTATCAAATTTTAATACTCTATTAAAATGTGTATTTTACTAGCTATCTTCTCTTTTTACAATGTAATTTTCAGTCCTTTCGTTTTTATTCCACTAATTAAAGCAGCAGGATCTCTTCAAGATCCATCACAACTCAGGCAGGAATACACTCCTGTATATACTAATACCAGCCATTTGTAAACATCTAAACGTTCAGTAAAAGCATATTCATTTATATTAAAGACAATCTAAAACTAAAATTACAGTTTTCTCATTTAATGTTCTTTAAAAGAAACCTGGGGAATGAAATCACTGGGAGTTGTTTTTTTTAAGCTCTGTTCCACTTTATGAATTTTATAGTTTATATAAACATTTTCCTGCTGGAAACACAACTTATAAATGTGTAACCCTGGCCAAAATGTTTCATCATTTGCCTAAAGTGGGAAAGGATTATAACCTCCTCCAGTTTTTTTAATGCTGTAAGCATAGTGGTGACCACATAGAGATATAGTCATAAAAATTGTCAAAGGTTCGAATCTAATCAAACGTGTATCATATAGCGATGCTGATGTAACTTGTTGATGGGTTCGCAATTTACAACATAATAGCAGCAGTGTGCCATTTCAATGAAATGAGTTTAGTTCTAGAGACACTTAACAATGACTTAAGCCCCATCACTGCCAGCCCCATCACTGCCCATCACTGCGCCGAGAATCGTCTGCGCACCCTTTGTGTGCCGGCATTTACTTTGGATGGGGATGCTGGAAGGAGAGAGGTTTCACGGACACACCGTTCTGCCCAAGGCTGATCCTTCAGCCCAGTCCGGTCCAGGTTACGTGCAGAGGGGGAGCGAAATAGCACGCACATCTCTACAACGCAATGGCTGCAGTGTCCCACTGCTGTTCCTGCCAGGTACCTGTACTCCTGTTCTGGTGGGGTGCATGTCAGGCCCCTCTCACTAGGCCAAGCTAAGACTGCTGTGGAACCAGTTCCACCTGCCACCTGAATATCTACCAGAGTCTAGCAAGCACCCACTACCCCTACTTCCATGCCCCCTGGCCATACGTGGGTTGAGGAGACATCCTCCCTGATCGGCTCCCTTCGTGGTGCAGACTCCGTCCATTTGAACTATTTACTTTGGAATTCTGTTTGTCAGTTTGGTTACTGCGAGATCCTTGCCGGGCCTCATTGTTAAATAAAGTTACAGTTAAAGCAGAAACAGCAAACCTCTTGTCGTCTGGTTGATTCCTGAACTTAACAATAGCATCATATATTATTAATGTAGAAAACAACCTTTTTTTAAAGGAACAACCCTCACTTAGTTTCCTATATCTTTTTCTTGAATTACTATCTCAGTCCTGGCTGGGACTCTTGGTCCATCAGTGCTGGAGACTTAAATTGCCCATACTCAGTGATGGGCGCTCAACAGATTACACCTATTCGATTGTAAGCCCGACCGCGTAGGGTCCTCTATTCCTCCTGTGTCATTACCTGTACCTGTGTGTTATATTGTGTTGTATCTCCACAATGTATTGTACAGCGCTGTGTAATATGCTGGCGCTATATAAATAAATTATAATAATAATAATAACAGATGACCCGGTCGAGCACCGTGTGGTCATGTCATGATGATGACACCTGTCGATTGGACGGGAATCTAGGATCACCACTTTAGGTGCCCAATCCCATCCAAAGGAATTTCTTTCAAGCAGGATTTATGGACACGGCGTGACGTCAGCGCTCGAAACGGCCATCTATCGAGTTGCTACCATCAAGTGTATGGGCACCTTTAGATGCAGATTGGGACATCAGTGTAGAATGGATTAGAGAGGGGGACATTGTGCAAGTATTAGCAATTCATGTTATGAATTTATTAAATGTATTTGCTATTGTATTTTGTATTTATTGTTCTTTTTTTTGGGGGGGGGCACATTTTTTACCATTTAGAAATTTTAACAGGTACCTCTATACGCATTCCATACAGTGGCAGATTTAATATTTTTTAATTATCAAAAAAAAAACTCAATCACCCTGTCGGGTATCCACAGTAAAGTCAAATTTCTGACTTTAAAATTATAAAAACGTTTTATTTTTAAACCATCTCTACTATACATACCAATAAAGACATTGCTAAGAATCTAGTCCTTCACCACACTGTTCAAACATGATGTTTCAATGCAGTTGATGGAACCTAAAATTTTAATTAAAGGGGATAATGATATTTTGCAATCTGTAGCATAATTCAAATAATAACAACCTACTTATGATCCCTGACACACTGGTCCCCTAAAAATGTTAGTAATGTCAGATTTCTGAGTCAGATCTCAGCTCAGAGACAGATGGTATGCTCTTCCATGAGGCCAATATACAAATACAGGGATGGCCATTAATTCATGTGAAATAAAAGGAAAGATTAAGTATGCATTCGGACTGATTCATACACAGTCATGCAGCAAATGCTTTTAATGAAATGAATGACCTGACAACTTCAATATTATACAGGCCAGTCTAAAATTAGTTTGTTCATCAATCTTCATCCATACTTCTCTACAGAAAAGATAGGGAGGATGAAGACTTGTTAGTAAGCATGTTCGGCTAAATTTTGGGAATGTTTTTTCTGAAGGAACACTCAACAGAAGAGCAATTTAATATGAAAGTGTTTTATGGTTTTCAAAAGCTTGCATACAAACATAACCAATTCAAAGTGAGCCTACAATAACACTAAACATAAACACTATATCTAGTAATGGCAATTAAAAAGATTGGCTGCTATTGGCAAGGGTGCACATAATGTTTTTAGTGAGCTCCTCAGATGAGTACCAGGAGATGGTGTTTGGTACTCACCCCATATGTATGTGGTCTCCCTCACTGTCCTCTGAGTCAGCGTCCTGCATGGTAGATTCTGCTGCAGATGGACCTCCCTATTCCTGATTGATCCTCCGATTAGTCTCCATCGACAGGTCACCATCTTTGGGTCAAATGTAACTCTCACCGTTTGAACCCCCAGATCTCATACCTCAGTAGTACAACCCTAATATTCTCTTGGTTAGACTGTCTGAGACTATCTGCAGTCCAAATGTTAACATTTCATAGTCATATACCAACTGTCACACAGTGCCTTTCTCTTGTCAGATTTTACCCTTACATATGTATACTCTGACTTTCATCCCCCAAATCTCCAACACTCTTAGAAGTCCAATCTTTTTTTTGATTATTAACAATTGACAAGTGACATAAATTGTATACATGTAACATTTAGCTGCGGCCACCCAGACACGGAGCGCCTCCAAGTTGTTAGTACGCATATGAGTTTTGTAACAATAATGCAGGTACGCAGAGCTAGGGTTTGGCCTCTTTTGAGTACCAGAGTACCACCTATGTGCACACCTGGGTATGTGGCTATTCTCTAAGGTGAGCTCGCTTAGTAAGTCAAGTTCTTTTATAAGTAAATTGAGATTTGCACATAGCTTCTATACTTATGGATCTGTTTTTTAAATTAGATTTAGCCTAAAAGTGTCTTATTGTCATAACAATATGGTATCTACCCCTAATGACCTACCCTAATGTGTTTCATTTCCTTTATTTCTTTATAAATCTGAAACAACCATGGAGGCAATAAAACATTGGAATACCTGTACATTTGCTTCCAAGCCAGTGGAACATTATCGAGCACCCCCCACCCCAAACACACACAAACACATACACACTGAGACACAGATATCCAAAATTGCATGCACTCTACTTACTGTCTGCAACGAGTTCCTCCATGGTTGGCTTCCTGCTTGTCTCTCTCTCAGCCACCTAGCTGCACACCCTCACCATCAAATTGACAGACAGGGAAGTCAATCTAGAGTACACATCTTCACTATTCTAGAATTCATTGGTGCCATGCTTTACACCACTGCATTAACACTTTGCATTGCAGTTGGTTATATAAACTTTGGATGCAGCTACCATTCTTTGAACCCTCTGCAGAAAGTTAATGACCCCTTTTGTGATTTTACATGGCCTACCACTTCATGCCCTACTTGCTGTTGTTCCTGATTGCTTCCCATTACGAGTAGTTTCCAAATAACCATTGAATATTTAACAGCAAGTAAATTTCACAAATAACTGCTCAGGTGGCATCCTATGATGGGACAACTTTGGAGTTCACTGTCGCCATTCTTTCACAAATATTTGTAGAAGCAGCTTACTTTCTTATGTGCTCGATTTTGTACAGGTCTGGCCATGGTAGTTATTGGAAAGGACTGAATGATTTAAATACTTTTGGTCACATAGTGTTTGTACAATATTTCAGTAGAAAACATTTGCTTTGTGCAGCAACCTCCTGAAATCAAATTTTGTCTTGGTTTCCTTGCACATGATCATATATCTACCCCCTAATTCGGTGGTTCTCAATCTTTTTAGTGAACCTGGAAGTGATGTCCTGCAGTGTCACTTCTGCTTTCCAAATACCGGAAGTGACACTCCTTGACGTCACTTCCGGCACGATCAGGTAAGTGTAAAGTCCCCTCCTTTCTATTTTTCCGAAAAAGAGCTGCTGCTTTCAGTGAATATGGCGACCTCTGTGTAAATGGTCATTTGAGCTCCGAGGGGGTCCCGACCCACAAGTTGAGAAGCACTGCCCTAAAGCTAGCCATACACGTGTCGGATTCCATGTCCAATCGATTCATCATCCGATCGATTCCGGCGATTCTGCCGGGAATCGCAGGTGTGATCAATCGGCCAATTAAGAGTATCCATCGCAGCATACCACCTTGTCCGAGCGGATTCCGGCACGATTCCGTGTGCGATTCCACCTCCGATTCCACCTCACAAATGGCAACTCCCCCTGATCCGGGCAGAATCGGATGAGAAAGACCAACATGTTGGTTCTCCGTCGGATCCGATTCTGAGCCCCTGAACGATCGGACCTGATCGATCGGACAAGGTGGGCTGCATGCGATTCCGGCACGATCGTTTCGCGTGCACGCGTCCGGAATCGATCATGCCGGAATCCGGCGCGAATCCGACACGTGTATGGGGGCCTTAACTCTACAATATATATGCAGGAATCCTGTAGTTGGCGGACCTAGTGGCTCCCTCCCTCAGTTCTGTTCTTTGCACAGGCCATGCAGCACGGTTGAATACTGCTCTTTTCAATACATTTGGGGCAAAATGGTTTCATACATTTTGTGGCAATATATTCAAATGAACATTTTTTGTGACCAGAGTTCAGCTTTAAAGGCTGGAAAACTTAATGTGTTCAATTTAATGTATTAAATGTTCTAGTTTTATGTTAAAAATCTCTCTATATAATCATTTCCTACCTCCACTGTACTCTTCTATTAGTTTTGATTTCTCCCTCTGAGCTGAGAAGGCAAAATTCTAACATTAGTGGTGGACATTGGCTGGAATCGATGCAAAACTCATCTTATAAAAGGTTTTTTGTGGCAAACCTCTGAACTTTTCATTAAGGTATAAAGTCTTACTAGTTAAAGTATTGTGGTTAAGACTCCCCTTCCCTTGGCTCTTACCCTTATTACCTTAGAGCGACTCTTGGAATTGTACAATGGTACTTCCATGATAAATATCAATGATTATGTTCGTAAAGACTTCGAACGTCATCTGTCAAAGTACACAATTATGTATTATTTGATAATCCTATGATTTACAGAAAACTTAAAAGTAAGAATCTGATGCTTTTATAAGCCTCCTACTATATATATATATAATGTATGATTTACTAAAAGACTAGACCTATACCAGGTCAGAAAGGACTTGAGAGACCCAAAATATTAATACTCTAGACGTTCGTAAAGATGCATACCAACATAAAAAAAATAACATATTGGCATGAACCAACATTTGGCTAGCAAAAACAACAGATCTTCGAACAATCAAGTGGCAGATTTCATCCGTTTACCTCTCTGGCGTTATGCCAGAACTCACTACAGTCACAGTTTGTTCTTAGAAGACGCCGAAGTGGCGGGGGGCATAGACCTCCGTGTTAATGGTGGCGGCTCCACTTTTGCCTGTGTCTAATTAACGTCGGCATTGTGTAGAGAGGTGGGGGAAGGATGGGGAATCACTGCACTACGTCGTGATCACCCGTACGGTGGTTTTTCCTGCCACAAAAAAAGGAGAGGTTAATGAGCATGGAATTTATAACCAAAGTAACTCTGTCACTTTAACCACTTTCAACCAAGACAAAGTGACATAGTTACTTATATTTGCAAGCCCTGCTTAACCCACCTACATAATTTCCACACTGCTCTATTTCTTTGTCAGTGTTTGAAATCAAAATTACACCCTGAAAGTAGAGATGGTCGAATTTTTTTTTAAAAATTCAACCATTTCGACGATTTCGAGTTAATTGCAAAGCCTCTGAACATGGTATCATCACCAAACTAGAGAAGGGTTGGGGGTATACTCCAAAGAAAAAAGTATGTCTCTAACACAAATAGTTTTTGCACAAATTAAGTTCAAAGTCAAGTCAAAATTTTGAAAATCCCAATTTCGACTTTAATTTTAAACTTAATTTATGCAAAAACTACATGTGCTAGAACACAACTTATTTTTTTCAAATGTTCCCCCAACCCTTCTCTACATCTCCAGCAATTTTTGTAATGATACTCTGTTCAGAGGCTTTGCAATCAGCTCACAAATTAGCAAGTCGAAAAATTCGACCATCTCTACCTGAAAGTAGAACCACTAAGGGAAAGAGTGCTTTACTGGGTAAACTGTAAAGGAGAAGGGAAGTGTAGAAGGTGGAATTAGGGGTGTAGACAGTGATAAGGGTTAAGGGTGGAGCTAAGTGAAAGGAAATGGGGCGGCCCTGTAAAGGATGATCCATTAAGATTGAAGATAACCCCTACCAACCTAGTTTTTCAGTCCCTACTGGGAATTTATGCGTATGTATGTAATGTTATTTATCTGATTTGTTGTGCTATGGTTTTCCATTTTAGATTGCACTTTTGTTTGTTAGAGCATGATTCTTGTAAGTGCCTGTAATGGATATTGTGATTATTTGGGTAATTAGTACCATGTTGGATGATTAACAGCCTCTACAATTTATAATGGATATGTTTTGGTTATAATGACAGAAGTCTTTGGTGACTAGTCTAGTCTTCTTTTGAAGTTTCAACTTATTATTTTATGAATTACATTTGTAATGAATTATGGAAACATAAAATCTGTAATAATTCCAACATCTAAAAGAGTGTTGGTGTTTTATTTATTTAATTGAAGGTATTGGTGTAAAGTTTTGAGGGTGTTAAGTACCCGGACATAGCACCTTTGCTATGCAAAGTCTGTTTTGACTAGTCTCAGAAAGTAAACTGCTAATGATGTCATCCCAACATGAAAGTGTGAAAGGGTAGGGATTGGTGATGAGCGAACATTTTTCCTCTGGCTGGACCAGGCGCGGAAAGGTCTGGCCGGGGGGAAGACTTATAAACTTCTTCTCGCCCGTACCGTTTGTCAGCGAGAAGAAAAGAACATTGACAGTTTGCCCATCACTAGTAGGGATGGTCCTTCGGGCATCCTGTGAAAAAGACAACCACCTCGAAACACAATATATTTTTTAAAAGTTGTGATCAAGCCAGTGTTCAATCTGGCTACATGGTTTGGGGGCCACACCACTTGAAACTGTTAATACCCCACCAACCGTCCCAATGTTGTCCCTATAAACAAACGCTCAATTAATGCAACATGCCATACTCCCTGGTAGTGATGGTTTCGGGGTGGTTGGAAGTTGTAAATGCGCTGTTCCCAGTGTAAAATGTGAATCATAACCTCAAAGTGCGTGTACAGTTACTGCATTTGTACAGTTACTTGCTATTTAATACCAAATCTTCTTCTCTTCTTCATACATAAAAGCTCCTCAGCCGCCTAACAATCAGTTAATTCTAGAATTGGTTAATAAAGCTGTAGACTGCAGGCCTCTTCCAGAATGAAGGTATTATATGTAACAGTTTGTATTCCTTTAAACTAATCAATATGTTGCCAAGAAAATAGCCTTTTGTACATGAAGAAATGTTCTGCAATATAAATGACTATGAGAGAGACAGTGAGCTCCTATGAGAGACAGTAATAATACTATATATTGTGTAAATACAAATGAATAATAATATAGTCATAAAGCCATGAAAAGCAGGAGCTACACAGAGTACTGCATCCCTACCCCCAGCCTTACACCTCGTATTCAGCATTGCTAACCTCCCCTCAGATATACAACCATATGAAATATTCACAACTTCGACTGGACCGGCATGACGAATGGGATTCTTAGCAAAAGCCCATGTCTAAGAGAGAGAAAGAGGGGGTTGGCTAAATGAAAGCTAGACATGCTTTTCTTCTCAGCAATGCAGAGTATCTTTGGAAGGTTTATGCTAAATAAGTGGATAGCATTACCCAGAGGGACTATAGTTATCAACTAAACTCCGCAGTGGTAGGAATTATGTTTGCTGAATTACGTTAACTCATGGTAAATAGCAAAGCCTACAGCAGATTATTTGAGGTTATTCTGAAATAACCTTAGGTAAAGAAAATAAATACATACAAAATTAAGGCTGAATTAGAGCTCACTGCTGTAAAGAAACGCTTACGAATACCAAGCGTAGCTGCAGAAAAGAAATAGAATGCATCTGCTGCCTCCTCCATATAAAATTCTCTGCAGAAACATAAGCTTATGGGAATGGCATGGCAATGGTATGGGAATCAATGTACCACCTCCTGCCAGAGGTTTTTCATACCTACCACCATGACACTTTAAAGAGCAGTCATGACATAGAGTTCGACAGAATCAACCATTGTGTGCATCACGGGGACCAAGATCTCTACTTGAAGGATAGGTTTGTGGATGGCTTTATCCCAAAGAGGTGGCAGAAGTGGCAGAAGTCAGTAGAGAGTCATAAACAAAATGTGATCCAAACATCCTAAGGAGTGATCATAGTCAAGCAGGGTCAAGCAGGCAGCAGACAAGGGATGACCTGGATTCACAGCTGATAATAGAGGGGAACGCCACAAGAGCGCTGTGTTTGCTGGGTATTTCTGTGCTCTCGGCTCTCTATTGAAAGTACATTGATGAAAATTCCCATAGAAAACCATTAAATGCCCCCAGTGGCCACTCACAATATTGCACCTGGAATTAACCCTTGGAAGCCTAGCAAATAAATATGGAATCTCCCATACCATTCCATGGAACAACATATAAGTAAATTATTTTATGATCATGAAGCCCTAAGCCACCATCAAACCAGCTCAGAGATAAGTCAAACTTTAACTTTACATATGCATTTTTTACATATTGAGTATACATCTGCTTTAATGTAGGCTAGAAATGTACCTTAGCGGGAAGGGGTTAAATGTGCTCTGTATTAGTGAGCTGCAGAAACTGTAACCTGACCCTGTAGTTTGTGCAAAAGATGCTTAGGATTTCTGTGGAAAGGTCAGGAGGATTCTAGTCCCTTCTAGAATATTCTCAGTGATGTATTGTAGTGTTGAGCTTGAATATTCGAATGTCAGATATTTTT
Source organism: Ptychadena robeensis (assembly GCA_036250615.1). Taxonomy (NCBI): domain Eukaryota; kingdom Metazoa; phylum Chordata; class Amphibia; order Anura; family Ptychadenidae; genus Ptychadena; species Ptychadena robeensis. Next base: position 24,158,795 of record CM070034.1, on the reverse strand, counting down.
AATATTCGCGGTATGGCCATGTTTTGCGAAAATAATATTCTCATTGCGAAAATAAGCACAGCAATGTGAATATTATTTTTGCAATGCATGTTCATACCACGAATATACGAATTTACTAATAATATTAAAATTATTTGTGAAATTTCACAAATTTGAATATTGCCTATGCCGCTCATCACTAATGTATTGTTCCAGCCCAAATAAAAATGTATAAATGTGTCCCCTGCATCTAAGGGAGGGATCTTCTGGAGAAGCTGTGACTGTAGCTGCTGTGGTTCCTGTGTTTGCCCATTGGTAACAGGTTGACTGAACCATGGGGCAAGAGGACCTGTTGTGGGATGTGAGCTGACTATTTTCCCTTTGTCCAGGAGGGAGTGGGGGTTTCCTAGGACTATACTGGAGGGTAGAGTGCTAATCCATCATGGCATCACAACTTCCAAAGTCAGGCACAGTGAATGATCTAGTTTGGAACTAAACCTTCAAGCTTGTACCCTACAGATCCGCTGTCTCTACTGAAATCAATTGTTCCCCTTTATTTGTATCCATAAGTTCCCCAGTTATTGGTGAAAGGCACTGCTGTTGTGGACATTTGTTTATTTTTAAGTGACCTGTAACACCTGCTGAAGGTAAACAGTGGGTGGGCACCAGTCAGGAGTGAGAGAGAGCAGAAGAGAGGCATCTGCTTAAACCTTACCTACCCAGGGCCCTTACATCACATGTTATCAGTAAAGTATACACTATCAGTGTATAGTATGTGTGCAGTGCAGCTGTGCAGCATCTATGCTCATATAGGGTCAGCTTAAGGTGTATAGGAGGGAAAAATTCTTTGGATCTAGCTCTGACTTCAGGAGGTGCACATAAGATACCCAAAGTGGATCTGAGGGCTCTTTTGCATCCACAGGTTTCAGTTATATACATACAGCATACATACATACATACTGACAATATACAACACAGTATATATGTTTAATCCACCTGGTTGGCCAAACTGCATGGTGACAATGTAACGAGGAAAGGGAACGGGTGTGTGACTGTGTGTGCAAGCTATGCCAAGGGCCTGCAGCTCTAACAAGTGGCTTATATAACAACTTACACTTCACATAGAAAAACAACAGAATGAAGCTCACCACGAGCTGGACCATCCACAAATCAACCCTGAAGAAAAATGTAGGGGCCAACTACAAACTCTGTGTCTAGGCAGTAAACTTGGGAAATAAATGAATTATTAATTTAGAAGAACACATTGGTAGGCAGCTACTCCCTGATCCGTTCCAATGTACACAGTACAAATAGCGAGGCTTCTTCTATGCCTTTGGAAAATGTATCAATGTCAGTCACAAAGATAAAGGGGTCAAAGCAACAACCTTGCCTAGGGCCCTTTTTGACTTAATCCATCTCTGCATGTTTTCACTTGTTACCCTTCCTCTCTCTTGTCCCTCCATTAGTTCTTATGCAAGGATACCAAAGTCTTCAACATTTTCTAATACATACCATGTATGCATGCCTTTGCCTCCCCAGCCACAAAAATCTGTCTTTGCATCTTAATTCAGCTCTAAAATAGCCCAACAAAAACATTTGTTCAAGGTAAAAATACCTGTCAGTTAGCAGACTGAGCTCAATTCCTTTTTCAAAGAACAAAAAACACTCCAGGCTGATCCAACTTTGATGTAATATCCCCTAAAACAAGTCACAATGAGACTCAGTAGTGTGTGTGGCCTTCACGTGCCTGTATGACCTCCCTTAAATGCCTGGGCATGCTCTTGATGAGGTGGCGGATAGTCATCAAAGTTGGATCATTCTATAGTTTTTTATTATTTAGTTATGTTTTTTTCCACTTTTGAGTGTGACTCCAAATCCAGACCTCCATGGGTTGATACATTTGATTTCCATTGATAATTTTTGCGTGATTTTGTAGTCAGCACATTCAACTATGTAAAGAACAAAGTATTTACAGTATTTTTTTCAGTCTATAGGATGCATCCAGTTTTTAGAGCAGGACATCAGAAAAAAAAATGAATGCGTTTAAATGAATAAGGGAAGGGAGAGCTGGGGCGCGCTGGGGCCCACTGGGGAATCTGCATTCTGGTCTCCCTGTCCCCTGTACGCTGCATGTGTCAGGAAACTGCAAGCGTGCAGCTTTCTCCACACACTCTGCATTGGCTATATCTGCGGGGCTCTGCAAATATAGCC
>CM070034.1:24119620-24137003 GCA_036250615.1 Ptychadena robeensis | reverse complement strand
GGAAGAAGAGAGATCGGTCGGTAGTTGGAGGGAAGAGAGGGATCAAGCGATGGTTTCTTTGTTCACCTTTGTTCTGGAAGATGAGTCATCTCCCTCCAGAACATTCTATCACTGGGCAGATTAGGATGTGTACAACCCAATCTGCTATTTCTGGCCAGAACCGAATTGATACATTATCCCTCCAGAATTTTGGCGGGAAATCAGCAAGCCTGCATCTGCCAGAGAGGAACTTTTTAGCACCTATATACTAGATGGGTGATACACTTGTTTCTTTTTATCCATCTGCTCTTTTACATTATAAAAAGCTGGTTGAAAGTGGTCAAATGGTTGAACGAACTGTAAAGTATATGATTAGAGATAGTCAATAGTTTTTTGATATTTTGACTAGTTCACTTAGTTAATGGCAAAGCCCTTGAACACGGTTTCATTACCAAAACTGCTGGAGATATAAATAAGTATTGTTGTGGATGCATTACAAACGTGAAATATATTGCTCTAGCACATGTAGTGTTTGCATAACAAGTCAAGAAATTTTTTGAGTCGAAATTTAAAAATTCATCTATGCAAAAACTACATGTGGTAAAGTAAAACCTTTTTATATAGTTATGGCAAATGTGGTGATGATACCATGTTCAGGAGCTTTGTGATTAATGCTAGGCATACACAGCTTGATTTTGTACACAGTGCTTGATTGTGGTCAAATCTATAAAAAAAAAGTGTATGGCTTTCTTCGTATGTTATCAATTAACTCCTCAAATCCCCATCGATCTGACAAGCAGAAGAGAGAGCTGGACCCCCCTCACAGCCTGTGATCCTCTCCCCGCAGGGAAAAGGGGGTGGAGCCTAGCACGGCTGTGTACACTACACAGGCAAGGCCCCACTGTCTGTCAGCAGCTCCCAGCCAATATTGCGAGCTATTTTCCGGTAGGATGTGCCAAGTGGTGCACATTAATTTGATTGAACCGTGATTGAGCACAGCGTGGTGATGTCACCACACTGCAATCGATTGCAGGTTGATTGCAGGGATGATATTTTTTTAGTGAGGTTTAATTCCCATAGTTAGTTTCAGGGCGGCTGACAGTCGGCTGCCCTGACATCATAGGCTCCTTACTGTGTGCAGTAGTTTTACACAGTACCCAACTGCAAGAGAGTTATGTGCTGGCTTATAGAGAAAATATTTGAGTTTTTCTATTAGGTATAATGAGGCATTAGAGGTTACCTATCAGAAAATAAAGCTTAGAAAATAATGGAAAACAAGCTTAATAATGAAACCTTTTATATATTTTCTGTATGCTGTATTTATCTTTGAAAAGTCACTGAAAATGCCTAGTTACAGTTTAAAATGTGAGTATCCAGAAGTGGCATCAGTGACAGCTACCCAGCGAGCGGAGCAGTCAGAAGGTGCATTATCACATTGGAAATGAAACAAAGAACCATTAAAATGTCAGCGAAGTCTTAAAATGAGGATCACAGTTACATCTGAAATTGAGGCAGAAATTTTAAAATTAATGCAGTTATACATTTGAAAAAATAAAACACAAAAACCACATTTAGGCTGGATGCACATATTAGTGCTGAAAATTGGTAAGATGTGATGCCAGTAACACCCCAACATCTCAACTTGTATGACAATGTATTAAAATCAGCAAAAACTTATGTGTTAATAGATGTGCTGCTGAAAATAATGCCCCCTATGGTTGAGCCTTCCAGCATCTGTAAGCATCTTTAAGCAGGAAGTGATCTCATCCCTAACCAGGAAGTGAGGTCATCCTACAAGGCACATGGCCCAGTGAGATCAATCCTCCTTTAATGTGAGTATCTTGTCTTTTGTTTTATTTTATTTCTTATTATTTAACCATTTATAGTACTTTACTTACTTTTTATTGCAAATATCGAATACATCGAATACAGTGTTATATCGCTGTAATCCAGAATATTTGATTTGAGATCAGTACCGAAAACTAGTGTGCATTGCGTTCCTAAATTTTAACTTATGTTAACCTCTAGAATAGGACTGGCCTTGCTGATGATTTTTTCATATTGTTGATCCTAATTCTAAAGTTACTCTTGTATGACATCACTAATCCTATGATGTCACTAATCCATGATGTCAGGATCACCTGTCATATACCAAACATGCATTCAGGAGGGAAGAGTATGAAAAGGATTAATTGGAATATTGCACCTTTTTAATTTTCCGGTTCATAATTAGGGGTCTTCCATTGACTATGCTGTATGGTGTATTTACAATGGAAGTCTACAGTGTGACTATGAGTCTAACCCCATGTTTCATAGTTCCTTGATGACTATTCTTCACAAAATTCATAATTAGGTAATAAGAGCCCCCTTATTAAGATACTTCAAAAACTTCAATCCTGGGCCTTTTTGGGTATCAAGTATCAGTGTAAAGAATTTGTGTAAACAAACATTTATTTCATAATTATCTTTAAAACAATCATTTTTAAAACATAGGTCATATAGTTACATTGCCCAATATAGTCGACGCGTTTCACAAGATACTGGTCTCTCTGCTTCCCCAGGTAGTTGTGGCATATAGAGATGGTCGCATTTTTTGACTAGCTGACTTTGTAAGCAGATTGCAAAGTCTCTGAAAATAGTATAAACACCAAAGTTGCTGGATATGTAGAGAAGGGTTGTGGGAAAAAATTTTTTTAAAGTTTTGCTCTAGCACATGTAGTTTTTGCATAAATTAAGTTCAAAATCAAAGTCGTAATTGCGATTTTTAAAATTTTGACTTGACTTTGAACGTAATTTATGCAAAAACTATTTGTGTTAGAGCAATATTTTTTTTTGTAGTATACCCCCAACCCTTCTCTACATTTTGGGCAAGTTTGGTGATGATACCATGTTCAGGGGCTTTGCAATTCACAAAAAATCTTCGAAATGGTCAATTAAAAAAAAAAAATATTCAACCATCTCTTTTGGCATACACCAAGAAAAACATTTGTACAGTATATATACATAAATATGTATACTGTACTATGGGTGTGGGGGTCATAACATAACATATGTGTGGGGGTCATAAAATAACTAGTGATGAGCGGCATAGGCAACATTCGTATTTGCGGCATGCCGCAACTTTTTCGGAAAACATTCGGAAAATATTTGCATTCGGCAATATTCTGGGTTTTCTTTTTTATTGCGAATATCTGCAGTTTTTTCTTTGCAAATTTCGCGCGGGCAATATATGTTTAACATGGCGCGAATTTGTGTGCAAATTTTCAAAAGTTACGATTTTCGTAATATTCACATCACCCCAATATTTGATTTAAAAACTGTTGATGGTCGCAGGGAGTGTTGCTAAGCTCTTGTTGCAGCCTTCCCATTCGTCCACTTGCATTGAGAAGCATGTGTAATGGAAAAAAATACAAAATATACGGAATGGCGAATATTCGGCAATATATTCACCATCTTCGCGAATTTCCGAATTGCCGATATTAGCGATTAATATTCAGAATCCGAATATTCGCAATCATCACTAAACATAACATATATACATATAAGCATTTTTCTATTATATCATCATATTTAGTCATTAAACATTTAAGGTAAATATACAGGGTACCGCGCACATTTGGACCATAAGACACAAGCACTTCTGGTCCCCCTGATTTTGGGAGTGAAAAAGTGCGTCTTATAGTCGGAAAAATACGGTAATACATTTTTGCTCTAGGATTTATACACATTTTATATTGTGGTTTGGCAACCACTTTGACAGGCTCTATCCATACTGATTTTCTGCATATAGGACAGCACAAGACTTTAGTCACAATTATAAAAAGCAGGCACAGGTCTATTCTGTGTACCCATGCATTTAATTAATGTATATCCATCTGTGATGCCTGCCTCCTGGTATTTACTGTTACTCTCTATTCTTGGCTTTACAGATTTTCCATTTTTCGCACTCTTCTAAAAAGTTAACTTTATAATTTTTTTATTATTCAGTAAAATTCACATAGCCAGTGTGGTCGGTCATGGTTGCAGGATTACACAAATAACTACATATGACGCAACATCTTAGTCAGCTGCGCTCTCAGCGGTGGAAGACATCACGCAATTTCATGAATGAGAGATTTGACATATTCAACAAACTGCAAAAATATCAACTTATTTAAACGATACAACATATTCAGGGGGGAAAAAAGATGTTCTACTGAAATTGTGTGCCCTCGTCCATCGTACGAAGGACATCTGCATGTTTAAAGGTTAAAAGTAAGTAAAGTTATATTACCGTATCTGAGCATATAGGAGCTGTAATCTGCACAAGGGATTGTGTATTTACTAAACTCCTAACCTATGGGGACTTTCATATGGCATACACATATTCAACCGAACCGATGAATCATGGTCGATATTGCTAGTGGTATGTATTTACATTTTCTATTAACTTACTGATAATACTGTTTGATTCTATGCAAGTTTAGCAGAGGCTGCCTTACGCCACGTACAGCTATTTATAATGAATATTTCTTTTAAAAAAGTGTGCTTCTACTTATGCTTTTTTATAACCTATTGTGACCTCTTGTAAGGAGCTTTGACTTGTTCTGCCTCCTTCCCTGACCACTACCAGGAGCACAAAGTTTGTCTTTCTCTCTTCTGCCTGCCCTGACCTATTCCTGGAACTATATTGCTCTGTCTGCCGCCTGCCATGACTTATTGCTGGACCTACATTGCTCTGTCTGCTGCCTGCCATGACCTGGGGGTGGAACTCCAAGTACAAAAACTGTTTGCCACCTGACTTCTGGTTTGTACTCTTATTTTGTATCTCCATCTGCAACCCGACATGACTACTGTCTGGATCTCTCAGTACTTAATACCGTCTGCCAGGAACCCTGGCTATTTATCTGTGGGCCATCTGTGTTGCCTTCCCTCACCCATGCCTGCAACACCAACTACATCTCTCAGTCTGTTGCCTTCCCTCACCCATGCCTGCAACACCAACTACATCTCTCGGTCTGTTGCCTTCCCTCACCCATGCCTGCAACACCAACTACATCTCTATGTCTGTTGTCTTCGCTCACCTCTGCCTGGAACATCAGCTACATACAGGGCCAGAAGTAAAAATGATTTTTAAAAAGTAGGGAATGTAAGTATCTATAACGGCTTTGTATTGTATGTTACCCTGTGGCAGATTTTCCCTCACTTGCTGTTCTGATTAAAGGGAAAATTTCCAGATATCAATATCAATATTCATGGTAAGCATTCTAAAATGTAGCAACGAAACTACCAATTCCTTTTTGGTTTTCCTATATTCCAACTCTGTCACACAGCTTGCATACAATGAATAAAGGTCCACACAGCTGGTTAGGGGGAATAACAATTTACTAATGGAGTATATATAAAGCTGACCATACACCTTTAGATCTCTCTGTTAAGCTAGCCATACACGGCACGGATTCCCTGGCTGATCGATTCAGCACCCGATGGATTCCGGCGATTCCACCGGCATCCACAGGTGAGAACGATTAGCCAATTAGGGAATCCGATCGTGGCAGCCCACCTTGCACGGCCGGATCCGGGAGGGATCCGTGTCCGATGGCTCGCCTCCCGGACCGCAACGCCCCCTGATCAGAGCAGAATCGGACCGAAAAGACCAACAGGTTGGTTCTTCCTCGGATCCGATTCGGTGCCCCCGATCCATCGGATTCGATCGGACGGGCAAGGTGGGCTGCAGGGGATTCCGGCACGATGGATCCGCGTGCACGCGCCCGGAATCCATCGCGCCAGAATCCGGCACGAATCCGTGCCGTTTATGGCAGCCTTTAGATATCCTTTAGATCTGCCAACAATTATGTAGTATAGGGTCCTCTGCAATTGAACCCAGGTAATTGTTTAAAAAGTCCCTCATATAACATGGTTTTGGTAAAACAAAAGGCGATCTAAAGGAAATCTGACTGAGAAAGCTAAAGGTGTATGGGGACCCTAAGTCTTTAGGGGCTACAATTCTTACGAGCTGTTCAGAGGATTTGGCTGATAGCTCTCCCCCTGGGTAGCAGGAGTAGTCCAGGTAGTTGGAAAAGCCAAACAAATCCAGAGGCAGAGAGGGGAGGAATCCTGCGTCTAACCCTAACTCTAGAGTCACCTTGTTGATGCCACAACCACCAGCTCGGGCAAGATGAGGAAAGGATTGCCCTGGTCCAAAAGGGGATTCTTTTCATTCTCCACAGATGGGGTCTCGTCCGGGCACTGCAGAGTGGACAACCCAGAAGGAGACGAAAGCACCTTGCTCCAAGGTAATTGGAAGACTACTGGCTGAAAATGATTTACACAGGAAGAATTCAAAAGCACGGAATTTATAACCTCTGCCCAGCGAGAGGGAATTTACAGTCTCTGGGCGTAAAGTAAAAGCAAAATCGTGGGAACCTGACCTGACCTGATCCTCTGGCAGCTGCTGTACAAAAAGTAATATTTCTTAAAGCTATATACACCTATAGACACACATGTCATGGCCTGATTAGGAATTGCATATGTACACAACACTATGTACAGATATACTACATCTCTTTACACTACATATCCATTCTATCGAGAACAAAAATAAATGTTTTCTGGGGCATACACAGTTTAATGAATTGGCTTTCAGATATATAAAAATAAGAAATAAAGTAAGATTCTCCCAATGACTACTATGTACGGCCATACAGGCTTTATTTGAAGGTGCTGGGATTTGTAGGTATGGGTCACTTGCCATAAGCTGCTGTTGATCTTAAGCATTTTTAAATCCCCTTAGGCTCGGGGTTAAACACAAAGCTCTTGGCAGCAGCGAGGGACACGAAATTCTACTTTGCCCTTCTGTTTACTCAAAAGAATTAGCCCAAAAGTAACATCCAGTGACAGTGCGAGGCAGGAAAATATGTGTAATGATGAAGAAGCTGTGTCAATAATGAACAGCAAAGAGCTGGTGATCACTATTTGCTCAGGACTAATCCCCACTCAAACCCCCATGTCTGGTCCACAGCATCCCTCTTACTATTTGCTGTGATATTATCCTATTCCCTTTCTTTCATTGCTGACTCATCCAAATGTTTGGAATTCTTGCCGGGGGTTGTATATCTAACTGGATATGAAGGATGAGCAGACCTCAGAGTCTGTATGTGTCGACAGGAGCTATTGTTCTGGGAACATATTCAAGATATGCATTTACTTGCAATTTATGAAAAGGACTCTTTTGTCCATTTTTGTTTAATATCTGCAAGTGATATAAATCTAGAAATTGTGCTTTGCTCAGCTCCTTGCATGCAAGGGTTCTGTCTATCTCATGCTGTGTGAGATTTCACTCCTCAGCATACATCTACGGGATTTTTAAGCTTCCAGGATTATCTTTTGTTTCACCTTTATTTGGTTACTTTTTGGTTTTAGGTTTATTTCATGCATTCAATGTTTATTTACTCAACACTTTTTTTTTAGGAATGCTTTTTATTCTAGTTGTTCAGATGGTTGGTTACCAATAAATTCTATAGGCGTCTTGAGACACACAAAGCAAATGACAGAGAATAATGGTTTAAAGTTGAACTCATTATGTCTTTCTCCTCCACAAGGACAGTCAATTAATTATATTAGTTGGCTCATATCATAAAGCAATCAGAATAATTGTGAGCATTTATTAATATTGTTGTGTTAAATCCCCTGGGCTGAAGGAGGGATGTAAAAGAAGGAGGAGGTAGAGATAGAGGGGGTGACAGAAAAGTTCTCTTCTCCTCTGCCCTGCACAGTAGTAGGAACGTTTGTGTTTGCTCCTCTGTCTCTGCCCAGTAGTAGGAAAGTTTGTGTTTGCTCCTCTGTCTCTGCCCAGTAGTAGGAAAGCTTGGGTCTGCTCCTCTGTCTCTGCCCAGTAGTAGGAAGGCTTCTGTATGCTCCTCTGTCTCTGCCCAGTAGTAGGAAGGCTTTTGTCTGCTCCTTTGTCTCTGGCCAGTTGTAGGAAGGCTTGTGTCTGCTCCTTTGTCTCTGCCTAGTAGTAGGAAGGATTCTGTCTGCTCCTCTGTCTCGGCCCAGTTGTAGGAAGGCTTGTGTCTGCTCCTCTGTCTCTGCCCAGTAGGTGGAAAGCTTGGGTCTGCTTCTCTGTCTCTGCCTGGGGCCAGGCTGAAAGTTAGGGGGAGGGCAGCTTGACTGAAGGTACTGGCTTGATGACGTCAGGAAGGTAGGCTTAAAGGGACTGTAAATGGGGCAGGGGGGTTTATTAGGCAGCAACCTGAAGGGGCAAATCCTTTGGGATTATAGACGGTCACCCACCTTCCCTCCCCTCTGGTTGCTTACTACAGATTTACATGTGGCAACTGTTAACAACTCTTTTTATGCTCTTGCATTCACTGTTTGTTTTGTTTTTTTTGCTTTGTTCTCTGTCATAGCATAGGGAAAGCTCGTCTGTACCACGGGTGGAAAATGGATTGTGACGAGGGTTGTGGCGTGTTAGGTTAAAGTTAAGGGCAGTCACAAATAGCGTTTATGTGGAATTCAAGGTGGGGCTTATACTCCACTTATGTTTACCTACTGTATTTGGATGTTAATTGGAAGGTACCCACCATGCTAGTTTAATTTAAAATGTGGCTGGTACAGTTGGCAAAAACAATCTTGGGTGGCACTGTTCAGGCTCTCCCCATTTATTGTAATGTTTATTGAGGCTGTTGTTTATAATATTAATGTAATCCTATTTATTGTATACATTCACATTTTCAAAATGTATTTAAGGTCTCTATCGGTATTCATTAATTATGGTTGTTTGCCCACTTATCATATACATTGATTTTCCATTAAGACATAGGGATCTCAGTAATCCTTGGGTCAAGCTTGTGTCTGCTCCTCTGTTTCTGCCCAGTAGTAGGAAAGGTTGTGTGTTGTGTGTTTTAATTTCCTATTACAGTTTTTGGAATTTAACCTGTTTTGTCAAAGTTTGTTTTTGCCATTGCTAAAAATGTAAAAATACAGAATCTGTTCTAGCATAATGTTCCACATCCATGTTTGACGGTTACAAGGTCATGGGTCATTAACGTTTGCATAGAACTGATGATCCTTATCTAACATATTTTGTTTTTGTAAACTGAAAAAAAGACATATTCACTATGTCAGTGTTGGTGCAATGGATAGAAATTCTTTATCATCTAGAGTTTTTCATTTAACAATGGGTTAAGAATCTGCATTGGGTCAGGAATGTGTTTAGAATGTGTTTGTAATGGGTAATCATATGAACGTGAAGTACACACAGCCTAGTTCTGGGGTATTAAGACTTTTCATTTGGGTCCTTGGAATAAATTGAACCTCCGATCTAGGTGTATTAGACCCATTGTTGGTTTTCTTAAGGCCCCCATACACGTGGATTCCGGCACGATCGATTCCGGGCGCGTGCACGCGAAACGATTGTGCCGGAATCGCGTGCAGCCCACCTTGTCCGATCGTTCGCGTCCGATTGATCGGGGGCTCAGAATCGGATCCGAGGTGGTATGCAGCGATCGGATACCCTTAATTGGCTGATTGATCGGAGCTCCGAGTCCCGCTGAGATCGCCGGAATCGATCGGGTGAGTGATCAATTGGCCATGGAATCCGACACGTGTATGGCTAGCTTTACTGTAGGACACATAATCTGGCCAAGCCAAACTAAAAACAAATAAAAACATATTTCGACACTAATACTGTAGTCTGTTTGGGACTACATATTCCATGAACACTTTGGTCATTAAGCCCAGGGCATGTACAAATCGGCAGTTTCCTGGGTCCCTTAAAGTGGACCTGCCACCTGGGAGGTCACTCCCAGGCATTATAAGCTGCAGCTAAGCCGATAATGCTGAGATCCTTGATTGTAGTAAACAAATCTTCTTCTGACAGCTTGAGAGACGCTTGTCAGGAGTGCCCCCTCCCACTGCATTACGTCTAGCCTAGGCAGCCGAAGTGGTGTGTTGGAGATCTCTGCCAGGCAGGAAATCGTCAGCAGCTGATACCCCTCTTCACACAGCCCCCCTCCCCTACGAATGTTTGCAGCTCCGATCAGAAGACACAGGAGGTGGAGAGGAGAGGGGAGAAGAGGGGGGGGGGGGGGTCAGTGTGGGCGTAAGTGTGCAGATGCCAGGAGCCAAGATGCTAGCATGCCTTCTGCAAGCAAGTGAAGACAGTTTAGTGTGGGGCTTTTTTTGTGTAGCAGTTTCCCAGCATCTGAACTGCTGACAGGTGAGTATTGTGTCTGTTTAATGTATGTCTGTTTTTTTTATTTTGAGTGTAAAACCGCTTTAACAGGATGAATATGGTGGAGGGACACTCATTTAGGGTGCAGTAAAACCTCCATAGATGGTGCCATAGCAAGACCTGAAGAGGACTTGGCTTTGTAGGTCTATATTAATGAAAATCATGTGGGGGAGTATGATATTGGGTTTTTTTTAGGAATTTTTTCTTTTTGCTTATTTTTTTTTTTTCATTTAAAGTTTAGCAACCCATTAAACATAAAAAATAAGGAGGCTGGTCCAGCTGAGGTCCTTTAAATACAGACCGGGCAATGATAGGCATACAGTTGGCATGACTGCAGAACACTCACAATCATATATAATATCATGCAATTATTCCTAAAACCATTCGGTTAATACATTAATTCATCTGTTCCACATTTACTGTCAATTGCAAAAAAAAACTGCTTTTGAATTTAGATGAAAGGAAATATAGTTTCTGAATCCTCCTTACCGAGAAACTTGTCTAAAGACAGCATTACAATTCACTCAGAAAATTCTCTGAGCCAACTTAAGTCCCTTACAAGATTTAAGAGATGGATGGGCTCCTCAGAGAAGCCTAGGAGATTAAAAAAGCAGTCTTTGAAGATAAAGATGCTCAAGCTACCAGTGTCCTTTATTCTATAATTTATTTGTTAAAATTTCATTTTGGGTTTGGTGCACAAGTCAGTGCAGAGCACAAGCAGTGTTTTATTGTTGCTTAGAAAGCTATAGAGTCAGAAGAGATGAAGCAGAAGATTTACAAATAGTACTGCGGTAGTACATCTCTTAATGCTGAAAAACTGATGAAGTCAGAGAGAGAGAGAATTGAAGGCATATCCTGCTATACCACATGAAACACGAAGCAAGACGTTCTCAAACATTGAAACCCTTGAAATGATATTCAGGTTAAGGAAACCCCTGCTTAATTTACCGTATTTTTCTGACTATCAGACACATAATCTTATGGTCCGAATGTGCAACCACCCCTGGCCTCCGGTGATCGCAACTTGGCTCCCCGCCAGCTCTCCCGGCAGATGGAAGATCTGCACACAGCCGATTTCTCATCTGAACTGTATTGGCTATTAGTGTTGAGCTCGAATATTCGAATGCCGAATATTTTTTGCGAATATCGGCAATTCGAGAATTCGCCAATATCTCGAATATGTCGGCGAATATTCGCAATTTCGAATATTCGCAATATGGGCATGTATCGTGAAAATAATATTCGCATTGCGAAAATAAACATAGCATGTGACCATTCATTTTAAAGATTTTTGCGATGCGAATATTATTTTCGCAATGCGAATATGATTTTCGCAATGCGAATATGATTTTCGCAATGCGAATATGATTTTCGCAATACATGGTCATACCGCGAATATTCGAATTTCCGAATATAGAATCGAATATTAGTAGAATTATTCGTGAAATATCACGAATTCGAATATTGACTATGCCGCTCATCACTATTGGCTATATTTTCAGAGCCCCGCAGATATAGCCAATGCAGAGTGTGTGTGGGGAAAGCTACACTCCCTGGCAGTTTCCTCACACATGCAACGTACAGGGGACAGGGAGACATGAGTGCCGATTCCCCCACCAGCCCCCCTCCCTTCCCCGTGTATGAGAAAGAGGAGATGCCGTTAGGTGTGCTCTCTAGTGACACAATTTTTGTGGCAGAAATTGGGTACTGCATGGAATTTTTTTCCCTTATTCATTTAAACACATTAAATATTTTTTTTCTGATTTCCTGCTCTAAAAACTGGGTGTGTCTTATAGTCCGATAAATATGGTTATTACAAAACCCTTGAACAAGGTATCATCACCAGCATTTCTGAAAAGGAAGACAAGGGTTGTGGAAACATTACAACTTTGAACTTTGGATTTATAAGCAATACTTTTAATGATGTTTCCACAACCCTCCTCTACATCTCCAGCTATTTTGAAGATGATACCATGTTTGGGAGCACCATGAGGGATCTACTTCTTCTGGATGAATTACAAAATGCCATCTGTAAAGGCCCCCACACCTTACAATCTTACCATACAATTTCTGTACAATCAACTTTTGTTCTACCAAAACCATGTAATATGAGGAGCTTTCTAATCTTTCCAATCACTATGTATTCTATAAGGGAGGCCACTCAGCATCACTAAAGGGCCACACATAACACTTTCAATCTATACTGACTAGTATAAGCATTTTTGAATGAAAACAATTACAGCAGGCAGAGCTAGAAGACATGTTTCATTTTTTAAATAACAACTTCTGTTTTAAATGATACTTAAAGCATTAGGGAACACTGTAGTATGGTAATGAAATATTTGTGTCATGTATATCATCAAAGGTTATGTCCTTCAAAGCCATTGATTATATAAATGGGGCACATAACCTTCGATTCAGCAGACAGGTGAGTTCCTATGCCCTATGCATTAATAGTTAGATTTTTGGGGCCTCAAGTGGAAGACTGAGGGGGGCCGCCAAATAACACCCAAAGGGCTGCATGTGGCCCCTGGGCCGCAGGTTGGGCATCTGGGAGTTATGCTATATAGATGTAGTAAAAGGAAAAACAGTGAAATATTTCAAAACAAAATTGCCTTTACGCCTATAAATATGATGTTGTGCCTGAAGTTAGAAATTAAAAACATAAAAAAACGGGAATATTCATATTTAACTCCGTTACAAATCCAAATTTATAAAGCGAAATAAAATGTATTTCTGACTTCATTGTCCATTAATCCCTCATGCAGAAATCCAGAATTCCCCAGGGATTCACACACACACACTCCCAACTGCGCAGAATGTGACAGAAATAGAAATATTTATTCTTGGGGGGAAAAAAAAAAAATATTTTCTATCAACAAAATTTGTCAGTCTTGTTTGTTCCCGAGTGCTGGGTAAAATGCAGGATCTCTGTCAGGTGACACAGACTTTATAAGACAACCTCAGTCAGTTTTGTTCAAAGCTCCACTAAGCTGCCACTGCAGCAGATATCGACTTCAAAGTCTTGTTTGAAAAGCACATACCGGGGCTTATACACTTCTGTGCTGTAAATCCATAAAATTTCAGCACAAATGCCAGAACTTTTTGTTTGTCTTCTACAAGCGGGATTGACACCTGTTATTTGGCACTGTATTCCACCACCTACGGAGAAAAACTTGTAAGGAACGACTAGAAAAACGGGGTAGGGGAGTAACGGTACCAAGGTAACAGGTTTTCGTGGATAGGTTGACTTCAAAGTACATTCTGTTTAGACAGGAACATTTGTGCTTAAACTGTCTCAGAAGATGCGTCGAAGCTGCATTTTACAGCTGAGCTGCAGGCAAATTACTTCATACATGTATAGCGATTCTATTTTTAGAATGAGCTTTTCTCTCCAGCCCTTAAACTTCCTCGTTTCTGGTGCCCAGTGACCTGGCTTGTTTCTGTTGTATTTAACCTTCCTAGCGCTTCTGACGGCACTATCTCGTCCTGCACTTGCTTATGCAGTATTGCAGGTGACGAGATAATGCCGTCCAGCTACGCTCACAATCCCCGCCTGCACACTCTGCTCTGTGCTGTCTGTGCAATCTTATGCAAGCCGGCTGTGACACCTCTACCAGCCTAATCTGCACATGAATGTCCCAATTTGCACATAAATATCCATATTTGCACATGAATGTCCCGGGGGGGGCGGGATATCACATCTGGGATATTCATGTGCAAATTGGGATATCTTCAAAGAGCACACCTGGAATATCACCCCCATTGTCATTCCAGATGTGATCTTTGAAGTTAACCCTTTCAGAGAATGCCATTTGATTGGATACAGTGATAACTGTATCCAATACAATTCAAAGTAAAACAAAATAAAAATGTTATTATAAACAAACATAAATACTGTTTTGAAATCAATAAATACTGTTTTGAAGAGATTTAAGCATTTAAATGATTTCATAATTTTTTTTATGTACTTTTTTTGTATAATAATTGTGTGTTTCAAACATTATTATAGTCCGGATGTCTATTAGACCCTTGTACGGACAGATTTTTGGAAGTTACAGGCCTACAACACAAAAAAAAATCCATCTATGGAGTCTATGGTGCGCTTCTGGTACAGAAATCTGGACCTCAGCAGTGCGCTAGGGAGGTTAACCAACATCACTTGGTCACCTGCTGTAAATTCAAACTATAATTCACTGTGGGTCCAGGCTCTCAATTGGCAGATATGTATATCAAGGATGATCAGTAATGGTTTTACATATGGGCAGTATGGTTGGTTGCCTGGGGCGGCATCAAGGGGGGTTGCCATACAGCCCATATGTAAAACCACCCAACTCTTCCGCGCACCGACTCCAGCTCAGTCAGGGGGCAGGTTGGAGCTTTTCCACCTTTCATCAGCAAAACGCACCCCCCCCCCAAGAGAACGTATAACATGCAGGCATGGGGTGGCATCTGGGCTCTATTCCTTCTTGTTCCCGCTGGGGAGAGAGAAAAAGTAGAGGAGACTAGGCAGCAAGCCCCCCCCCCTCCCCGGAGTGCTCAAAGAGGAAAGGGAGGACAACAGAGTGCTCACCCAGGGCACTAGTCTCCTTAGGACTGCCCCTGAGGACGTTTAATGTGGTGTAATGGAAATATAGCTCACTGGTAACAGAAAATGTCCAAACAGCAAATGCAATATGTATATTAGGGCATTCACAATCTTGTTGACTAGTCTATTCGTCGACATCACATGGACAGTCGACTAGTCACCTAGTGTACACACAAGTCTGTGCACACAGAGAGAGAGAGAAGCGCCAACCTGGTGAAATGTATACAGTTAGGTGCAGCACCATCTAGAGATTGTCGACTAGCTGACTTTTTGGGGCTGATTGCAAAGCCTCTGAGAATGGCATCAACACATACATTGCTGAAGATGTAGAAAATGGTTGTGGGAACATTTGGAAAAAAATTTGCTCTAAAACAGGCAGTTTTGCCATAAATTTAGTTTAAAGTCAATTTTTTTTACTTGACTTTGAACTTAATCTATGCAAAAACTACTTGTTAGAGCCATATGTTTTTAAGTAGTATACCCCAACCCTTCTCTCTACATTTCCAGCAAGTTTGATGATGATAACAATAAAAGGTATTTGAATTATAAAATCTCTAAAATACTTCTTTTGTATGATAGATTTCAAACAGTATGTATTTATATTTTGTTTATAAAAAAATTTGATCTCAATTGGAGATGTGTTTTTTTTACCTTGACTAGTATTGAATACATTTATCACTGTATCCGGTACAATTCCCTTTGGCACCCTCTCTCCCCTGGTGTGATGGACCTGGTAACATCACACCAGGGAATAGAGGGTTAACTTTAAAGGGGCGCATCTGGGAACCACGCTGAAAACTGTTGTCTCCATAGAAATCCATGCTTTTTACTTTCAGATCTTCTGTAACCTCACAGCCTGTACTCACGGCCGGGTCCCGAAATACTGTCTGCTGGGTCCCCCTAGCTGCTTGGAGCCTGGTGGCAGCCCGAGCAGCTAGGGGGACCCGACGTACAGTACGGTCACACAAAGGGTGCCCGGCCAATTGTGACCCAATGTTTCGGCCGATTGGCCTCAGTGATGACGTCATCATGCACGGTCGATCGGCCAAAACATCAGGTACCATTCTCAATGTATGAGGGGCTTTATATAGTAGGTCATTGTCATAAGTACTAATCTGCATAGGTATTTCAGCTATTACATTATCGATGGACCATTCTCCTAGTCCATTTGTCACTCAGTGTAGTGGTCTAGGCTCTCATTGGCTGACAAAAGTTGCACATTGTAGGAGAGGGCAACAAATAGCCCACCTGGAGTACAAGAGAGGAAATACATGTACTAGGAGCTGCGAAATGAGGTACCAGGTAAAAAAATGTCCCAAGACTTTAATGAGGGTATTTTTTTATTCCAACTTTAACTCGCCTCTATAGCAAACCCAATGAAATAAAACCATGGAAGGTCAAAGTAATAAGATAACAAAAGCAAGCAACATTGTTACAAACTAAAAGTCCTCGTGACTTGTAGGAGTAGATGTCCATTTCTGTATCAAAGAAAACTTTTTCATAGACGTTTTCATTTTAAGACTAGTCTTCACTTTAGGGTTAGATTTACGGCGTTGCCACATGGCATCTTGTAGAAATTTCAAAGCCTCTACACCCCTAGCTTCTAAATTTTAACTATGTGACACACAGGAGCTGCAGTTCCTCTGTATTTACGGGTTCAAAGTCTTGTGAGTTCACAGAATCAAATGATTAATTCTCTAACAGACTTGTCCAGTGGCAGTAAGGTTAACACAGAAAAGAAAGATATATAAAGAGAGAAAGGGAAAGACAAATAGGAGATCAGCCAAGATGTAAACCTCATATCCAACGCGCTCATGTCATGATCTATAGGACGGTTCCACTACCTTCACCACCTCATATTTCTGCCCTTTGTTTATACCTAGTCAGCAAGAACATATAGTGCTAATAAACTGGCAAACAATCAGAACAAATATTCAGGTGTTCAATACAGCGTTGTGTGACATACACATACTTTGTGCTGGCATCCAAGGATTGGTTAAAAAATAGAATTTTTTTGTTCTTGAGTTTAGCAACATTATTTGGTGCACACTGTAATGGCGTAAAGCTTTTTCTATAATATCTAGTGATGAGCGGCATAGGCAATATTTTAATTCACGATATTTCTCAAATAATTCTACTAATATTGGATTCTATATTCGCGAATATTTGCAATTACCTTCAAAATGAATGGTCACATGTGCTATTTTATTTCGCATTGCGAATATATATTTGCAGTCCATGCCCATAAGCATCCCGATGGCGAAATTGCAAATACCCGCCGCTATATCTGCGAAATTTGCGAATAGCCAATATTCGCTGAATATATTTGAAATTTGAATATTCGAGCTCAACACTATTATAGATTACATTATTCAGTTTATACTATCTCATAGCTATAACTGGATGAAGGTCTAAAGGCCCCTAAACACATAGCAAGCTGTTTCCGATTTTCATTTCATATGCATGCGCGTTCGCACAGATCCCTGTCGCCCCAAAGCTCGGTCAGACAGTGAACAGACTATCCATAAATCTCTGGCCCATGCCATTAGTTTAACCTCCTGAGCGTTTCGCCGAGGTCCAGATTTCTGTACCAAAAGCGTTAC
>CM070034.1:24086699-24114550 GCA_036250615.1 Ptychadena robeensis | reverse complement strand
ACACACACACAGCCTCGGCTCCAGCTCTTAGCAACTGTCAGCTGAGAGTCGGGAAAAAGGAAAGGAGGCGGAGCCAGGCTGTGTAAACTACACAGACAGAGTGTCGGTTCACTCTCGGCAGCTCACAGATGGGGTTGCGAGTTATTTTACCTAAGTAAATAACTCACAACACCAGATGCACACCAGACCAGGGTCCCGATCAAATGGGAATTGGTGTGCAAAAAGGTGCTCATCGATTTCCGTTCGATTGAGCCGCAATCAAGTGATGTCACCACACTGGCACGGATTGCCGGTCGTTCGCTCAGGAATCTCCCCTTTTATGCCTAGCCCAGTGGTTCCCAAAATTTTCTTGTAGAGCCCCCCTTTTCTGTTTAGGAACATTATCACGATGAGGAACAGCGCCCACCCTGGAATACCTTCATGCCCCCCAGTTTGGGAATCACTGGCATAGCTAAACCCATTGTACCTAAAGCTGTAATTAAATAATTGATCTGATCCAGATCTTGCCAAATAACGGCAATCAATAATGATAATGGGAGCACGCAGCAAGAGGACACAACTCTCCAACAGATGTAGATGGAAGATGAGGCCGTCTCATGTAGATCAGGTAATGCTAGCCATACACATGCCGATCTGACCGACGAGCGTGCGCGCTCGCGCCGTCGGTCAGTTTAAAAATCGGCCGCTAATCGGCATGTGCCCACATGGGGCGACAGATCCCTGTCACCCCACTGCTCGGCCGGCCAGAGAAAGGACATGTCCGATCTTCGCTGGCCGATGCAAGCCGAGGCAAGCCGATGCCATAAGCTGCAATGGAGACGGCGTCTTCATTGCAGCTTATGGCCGGCACACAAAGGGTGCCCAGCCGACTGAAGGGGGCCCAGAATGCAATGGGGTGCTAACGTGATGACGTCATCACGTTAGCATCCCGGAAAGATATCGGGAGTAGTCTGCTACACACATCGGCGTGTGTATGGCAGGCTTAAGCGATAGTGTGGCTTGAAGTTACCATTTTTGGAAACAGAAAGCTATATTGAGTCACACTCTGAATGGTTAAAGACTGGCTTGGAGCCAAAAGACAGAGACCTAGGCAGAGGGACTAGATGACTGGGTTAAGAAGGAGCTGGCATACTTAGGGTTATCAAATTAACATGCTTAGTTATGTTATTATGTTATTATGTTATCTTGTTCTAGCTCTACCAGATTGGTTGGATCGGTTTCTAGGCCGGGTCCTCCTGTAATTTAGTGTAAGAGGAGAAGTCACTAAACGCAAGTCAAAGGATAGTGTGCGTCGGATGAATTTCCCACCCTCCATTTTTCTTTGGTTTATAAAACTGATTAATTCTTTTGTTTTCAGGTTTCAAAACTTGTCACAGCAGCTGCGAGGTTGTAAGGCCCTTGAAGATTGTCTGGTCATGGAAAAGATCATTGAAAGGGACCGTCATAGGTACGGAGTCCCACCCTTTGGTAAGGATGTCGGAGTGCCAGGGAACTAGTTCTGTAAGGTGGTATCTGCATTTTATTCTAATTGTCTCCAAGTCGGTGTAGTGTGGCTGGAGGCCTATGTATTGGGCAATGCAGAGATGTAGTCAGACAGGCGATAGTCAGGGCAGGCGGCAAAGAGGGTGGTCAAAGATGGTCCAGGGGTCTGTAACGATAAGGCAATAGGAAGAAGCAGAACCTGTGGCTCAGAGACATAAAGAACTCTTTCTTCAGGCAACTCCGTGTTGCCTTAGACTTCCTTATATACAAATGCCAGGTGGTCTGATTGGACAGCGCTCCAGGTAAGTGATAATAGGTATCAGTCAGGAGAGGAAGCAGGAGTGCATCATGTGCCAGCATCACTTCCACCAGCAGAGGGAGCTGATCTCCGAAAGGTCCTGGTCCTCTGAGGTTTGGGACGTGAAGCAGCCGAACTGGTGGATGGCACATCTGTGGTTGCGGATCGCTGGGTGACACTGCGATCTGTAACAATGCTTTTGGTAGACTTCAGATGTGTTTTTGCAAAATGTAGCCTTGCTTGGATGTTTTTCTTCATTAGTAAAGGCTTTTGTCCTGCCACTTTACTATACAATACTGCACCAAAAGATCACCATTCCCATAGTGAAGCATGGTGGTGGTAGCATCATGCTTTGTGGCTGTTTTTCTTCAACTGGGACTGGGGCCTTAGAGTGGTACAGTTTATAGGTCATATTAAAGATGGAAAAAGTTGTGAAATTATTTATCTTTGTCTCCTTTTTGTACAGCACAGGAACCTGACATTTTATCACTTTTTTACAGACTTTTTATGTCCACTGTACCTCAACATCAGCAGCAGACAGCAATCAATCCAAGAGCTAGAACAGACTTCATTTGGACTCCTGACCGCCTTCTCTTCTCCTAGGTTTCATATTTTTAATTTTTTTCTCAGATCTAATGTCTGTTCCAAAGTAAAATTAGATAGTGTCTGGATTGGGAAACATATATCTCTCTATCTCTTTGTCTGACACTCAGCAAGTACAGCCTTAACAAGTTAAAACTCTCCCTAAAGCCTTTAGGCCTAAAAGACCTTCCTGGGATCCTAGTCAAGGTACAAAAATAAAAGAGAAGAAACATTCAAACGTACAAAAGACAGAAGACCTGTAAACTATCAAACAATAATGTTAAAAAAAACAGATAAAAGCATGAAACAAGACAAGGAAATGAGAGCTGCTGAAGTAAAGTGAGTCAGATATATCTTTTCCATGTTTTTCAATTGGGATGGCATTTAAGATCTTGAACTGATTGACTGGCTTTAAAAAAAAAATCTGTTGTATCTGAAACATACGCATCAAGGTGCTCTGGTTTTCAAAGGCATACCGTTGTAATGGAATATATAAAAAAAACTTTACCTATTGCAGTCACATCCCACTTCAAATTCTTCATTTCTTTAGTTCACTACAAAAAGGAATGCTTGCTTTTCAAAAAGATACTTCAACAGAACTAATATTATGAAATATAAACTACAAGGACAACTGAGCAAGACTCAGTATTACTCAGAAAGCAATTTTGGATCCATTGTTGTGGAGTAAATTAGAAGTTCCAAGTTGTAGCAATACTTCACCTACAAAACAGACATTTTGGTCATTTATTTTGTAAGAGGGATCCAAAAGTCCTCAGTGGCAGGAATATCTTGTCTGAATGTAAGACTAGTGCATTCAATATTTTCTTTTTATTTATTTATATTTCTTTTTACCTACTAAAAAATTTTTACCTACTAAAAATTTTGCTGTTCCTGTCCTCATCAGGAATATGACTACTACCCTTTTAGAAACCCCCTTTACCATTGGTTAAATTATATATATATATATATATATATATATATATATATATATATAAATATAATATATTGAAAGGCCACAGCTTTAACATATAGTGCAAAAATCATTTGCACCACAACATCACCAAAACCTCTAGTACCCGCCACCAGCCCCACCACTGCAGGCTCGATGGGCACTCTGTTCATGTTGCCTCCTCCCTCCATGTTTGACCTCACCACCTCGGGTCATTGACCTGCACCAGAGCGCAATGTAGAACTTCAAGTGACTGCCTCCTTTACCAGCATGTCACCCCATTACACTTTGAATATCTCTTCTTGGACACGCCAACGCTGTGACAAGGAAGAAGCACAAACAAGTAACAGAGAAACAACACCACAAAATCCCTCCATGTCCACCGTGTCCAAATCTGAAAGGGGTGACGTCACTTCCACCCTGTTCCCTCCAGTCCACCTCCCAATGTCACCACTTCTGGCATTCTGATTATGCGCACCACCCCCAGTCAGGTACCCGTGCTCTGAGGGTGCTCTGGCTGCAGGTGATAGTTTCCACTATTTGTCCTGTTGCATGGGAAGTAAAGGTCGACCTTCCTAATGGAGAAATGAAGAGGTTCTTCCTTTTTCCATTCTTTACAAAACCAAAAATCTGTCTCCCTAAAGTTTTAACATTATCTAGGGAAATATATAGAGGCCACTGACTATTATTTTTATATACACTTGTTGATAACTTTATTGAGATGATCATGTATGCCATCCAGAAGCTCTGCTCAGACTCATACTATAAAATGTTTTAATAAAATGTAAATCAATTTACTGAAAGCAACAGTGGGATTTAGGCAGGATTAAATGTTAGGTAACATTTAGGATTTAGCCAGATTGTCTCGAGGAGAAGAACATTTGAATTTTTTTTTGAAAATACAATAAAATAAACAAGGGATATGGGAGCGATCTTAAGTGTAGAATTACACTGCTTTACATCCTAGACGCTTGGCCTGCATTCAATCAGGGTGAGCTTGTTTACCAACCATACTCACTCCAAGCTAACCTCAGACATACTCACCTGTCCAGAGGGAGCCGCTGTTTAACCTCCCTAGCGCTCTTGCAAGGTCCAGATTTCTGTACCAAAAGCGCATCATAGACTCTAATGGAATGGGGGTTTTTTTATGTTGTAGGCCTGTAACTTCCAAAAATATGTCCGTAAAGGGTCTAATAGACATCCTGACTATAATAATGTTTGAAATACACAATTATTATAAAAAAAAAGTACATTAAAAAAATTATAAAATGTATCATTTGAATGATAAAATCTCTTGAATACTTATTTGGTATGAAAGATTTCATTTTTATGTTTGTTTATAATAACATTTTTATTACCATTCGAAATGTGTTTTGTTTTTGTTTTACTTTGAATTGTATTGGATACAGTTATCACTGTATCCAATACAATTGCATTTGGCACCCTCTGAAAGGGTTAACTAAAAAGAGCACATCTTGAAATGATGGGACTGGGGGTGATTTCCCCAATGTGCTCATTGAAGATAGCCCAATTTGCATATGAATGTCCCGCGGCCCCCCGCCCCCGGGGGTTGTCGAAGGGGAAGGAGGGAGGGTGCTTTTTTTAAAAATGTGCCACCCACACGCCCAGGTGGTTGATGGTCATAAACTAAATAAGTGCTGTTAAATTTACTTACTTTATTAAGTTTTAAATCCATAGATGCTGTTTAAAGAAGGAACTTCATTAAAACAGGATGAGTGTCACTAAGTGGAAATAAACTTAGAAAAAAGAAATAGAAAACGAATACAGACACCACATCTATCTACCTACTGGTAAGCTGCAATATAAGAACTTGTTGTCTTTGGGTTTAACAATCTTTGAAAAACTTTTAAAAGAAATACGCAGCTTCAAGTCTTGATGTATTTGATATATTTCTACTGAAAAGGAAGTCATCTTTAAAAATGAATTTGTATTGTGTTCATATGCACTATAATTAAAATGAGTGTATTCATACCAGTAAACAGTAAAATGAAACCAATATGAAACATTGCAACGGCTCTATTTTAATTTCACAAGTCCTGTGTTGTTTAATGTTTGGGATTTATATCATATTCAGCCTCACATATGCATTTTAACATACTGGCACATAAAAACAAATCCTCCAGTAGCAGAACGGTTAAACTTGTGAATGACTGAGCATCTCTATCTTGACTTTTTAATACTGTCATTAAAACTCAAGTATACTTTTCTTTTTCGCCTACCAAATGTCAGGACCAGCAGGGGATGGAGACACAGTATGAGCTATAGGAGACATACGGATGACAGAGGAAGGTCTGGGTAGGAGTGAGGAGCACGACTAGCACAGCAAGTAGGAAAGACACACTGTGAGCTCAGAGATTCCAGATCCCAGGCACTTCTTTACCATCAAACTTTATACAGTCTAACATTTTTATAATATATTTACATTTCTTATATATCTGGAATGACCCGCTGATTTTTAAAGTGTTTCTGGTTGAGACTAGTGATCTGTGCACATGTAAAAGTCAACTCACCCTTGTCTGCCATAGACAGTAAAGCTCTTAGCGGCCTGTATGTTACTGTATGTTAAGCAATACCATTGGTGGGCAAACTTTTTGACTTGTGTGCCACAATACGTTCTAAAATTTGCCAAAGAGGCCAGACTCAGAGCACATACAGGGAGTATTTGTTAATCACCATGCAGTAAGGCTAAATATACCCAATCGTTTCCGACCAGGTGCTTGTGCAACCATGGGAAAACGACCTGTCTTAAGCCGCTGCAATATTTTGCAGGATCTCGGGGGTGGATGGGGGATGCGTTAAGAGCAGGGGGTTCTGACAGACCACATACACTTTACCTGCCTGGCGACACATTATCTGTCGGGGCTCCGGCCAAGCACTGCGATTAACGCAGGGGTCTTGACGGATCACAAAACGCAGTGGAAACATACCCTAAGGTACCCCTAGATGCCATACTCTGCGATCAATTTTTGATTCAATCATTCCTGGTGATCAAGGAATTGAAATTGATCTTTTTGCAATCAATGATCACTCGACCTTAGGAAACCAATTTGGGGTTGATTTTGCCAGGAGCCAAAATGGGGCCCATAAAGGTTGATTCCTCAAAATTGTTTGATCAGAATGGCCACAGAAAAGGGAACTATGAGTCAATCGCACAGGAAGTGATTGAGGGGGGCGATCGTTCCCCACCCAAAGTAACAGCAATCGAACAGGGATTAACCAACATGTTGGTTCCCTGTTCAGCTGATCCAACGCTCACGGTGATTGATTGAGTGGGAATCGATTGAAAAAACAACCCGTGTATGGGGACCCTGATGGTTTGGTCAGAGACCTTCCGGACAGTGGCAAAGTGGAGGGTTCTTTGGAGGGCTCTGGCAATTCCTCCTAGCATAAAGGAGTAGATATGGGTGCTGCTAGTAAAGTTTTTTGATGGCCCTCTCCAGCTCTCCTAAAGTAACTGTTTGTGTCCTGGAATCTCCTTCATGCTCTTGAGACTGTACTGAAAGACATAGAAAATATTCTGGCAATGATGATTGATTTGCCATGCTGGTAACGTTGTGAAACCTCTGTAGGATCCAAGTTTCATCTAATGCTACCAGTGGTGACACTGACTCAAATGCAAAAACTGTTGAAAAGCAGTCAAAAAAAAGATGTTTTTGGGTCAAGTTGATCCTTCAGCACACCTTTATCATTGACACTGATTTACAATCCACTCTACTACTGACCGGACCAATCTCCCAGAAATGTAACTGACATCACACCAAGGCCATTTCTAGCATTAAAGGGGCCCTATGCCAAATGGTTACCTGGGGGCCCCTTGGAAAAAGTTGTTGATTGGGGGGGGGGCTGGGGGTGCTTGTGGTGCTTCTTCATCTCTAACACCTACCACTGAGCTGTTTTGGGAGGCATGCTGAATATGCATGGATGGGTAGAGCACTGGGGACCATCGGCATAGCAGGAAAAATGGCCCTGCTTTATTCCTTCAATTTTATGTACTATAATAACACTGAATTTAAGTGGTAAGTATGGAGACAGTTTTCTTTCTATTTATCTATTAAGTTAAATGTATGACCATGGAGCATGTAGGACATTCGGTTTGTCTTGTTCTTTGCTATAGTGCCATAGTAGAGTTACCGTCAGTACATTAATGTATTCCGTAAGTCTGAATAGAATTCAGCTTGGCTTCTGAGCAGGTTTGGATAAATACAAGACAAGAATGTAGCCTTAACCTGTTCATTACTGGGTCATTGGAGCCAACAAGTCTGCAGTTCTCTTCCCTTGTACAGCTGCTTAAGTTCAGTTTGCCAGGAGCGAAAACTCAAGCTCACAGGAAGGCAGGCAGTGACACGGGACAGATTTCGGCATCACAGCTTGTGAGCGTGACACGGGTCCCCCTCCTTCTGTGTGCCCAGGTACACTTCACAGCTGCAGATGCTGCTTTCATGCCGCTCTTAAGTTTAAAAAGGTTATTGTTTCTGCTTCAATTCTTCCAAACGTCTGGGTAAGCCACTTGTTTTTCCCCTTATAAACATGTATGCTATGCTAGAGAAAAAAACACAAATAAAAAGATTTATTAAATAGTGTTGAGCTTGAATATTAAAGTTTGGAATATTTTTGAAGAATATTGGCTATTCGCGAATATATGGCAGAGGATTTTTGCAATTTTAAATATTCGAGATATTATGCACTGGCAAGCTTATTTCCATGAATTGCGATAATATAATTGCAATGCTATAATAAATACCACATGTGACCATTCATTTTGAAGATAATTGCTATGCATGGCCGTACACGCAAATTTCGTATTTACAAATAGATTAGTAGAATTCTTTACAACATATAGCAAATTCGCATATTGCCGCTTATGCCGCTCACTATTAATAACGTATAATGCATTGTTTATTTACAACCATTTAATCGAATGCCCAATTTTTTCAATTTTTAAATATAACATAGATGTACTTATTTTTTCCTCTCTTTATCCAGGTGGGGATATTTAACTCTCACATAGCTGAAAGAGTAGTAAAGATTATTATTATTATTATTATTATTATCATTTATTTATATAGCATCAACATATTACACAGCACTTATATATTAGAGTTGAGACAACACAAGATAACACACAGGTATGACACAGGAGGAGTAGAGGACCCTGCCCGATTGGGTTTACAAACCCTTACATCTGATGTTGGTGGGTAACCATTGCCAATGGCATAAACAACATGGAAGCCAAGCTTGTGGACAATGGGCATATTATTGGATGGTGGCTCTTTATGTTTAAGAAAGCCATATCCTGGTTTCACTCAAGATTTGTCACTATGGTGCAACAAAAATTAAAAAATATATACTTATCTGCTCTTACTTGGAACAGATTCCATATTTAGCTGCCAGTGTTCTGGGGGTTAAGAAACTGCAGTATTGTGAGGGGCCACTGGAGGTAGCAAGATAATGGTGGGGAAAATCTATCTCCATAGTTTTGTATACAATGCATGATCAATGTATCTGGTTATTCTCTGCTGCCCTGCACTGGACAAGGAACAAGCAGAATTCACCCATTGCAGGTAATATTTAGGCAGGGAACACATGGCTTGATATTGGAGCCGTTTGAGGTTCCATGCAGCAGCGTGATGATATCTAAGGAGCTGCAGACACAGCACTGCTGTGTCTCTAGCTCTGACGATGCTTTGCATGGAGACCCGCTGTCTCCACGCAAAGCAATGGACATGAACTGTGGTTTCCAGCGGGGTTGGTTGGTCCTGCTTGAAAACAGGTATTGCCGCATATGATATGGCCCGGATAGATGGCCGTCAGCATGCATGGCGCTTAAAGTGGCCATTGGTCTGGCCCATATCCACACGTGTGTTCCCTGCTTTATTCTTTTCCACAGATCATTTCTATAACGCAGGGACAAGATTTAAATTCCTAAGTCTATGACCTAGTTTGGAATAATTCTCCCAGCTTCCATTTTGGACACAGAGAGTTTAAGAAACCTTCCTCCATGTAAGCACAGACATAAATAATAAAATATTCCAACCGTAGCAAACTTTTTTTCTAAACTGATATGAAAAATGTATGGGTGGATTTAACCTGTTACTAAATCCTGCCGTGACACAATACCGCATATCCATGAGACAACATGGGTCTCTAACGTTTCATACTTACATTTGACAGCTGGTTTTTTTACATTTTTGTTCAGCAATATATGTTTTATGTGGCATTTTCTGAGCAAAATGATAAACATGCCAATATTTTAGATATGTCAAGTTGTTGCCTAGTAACGCCAAGCTGCCATTTTCCCAACAGTTCCTCTCTGCCACTTTGGCATGATTCCATTCCATCTCGTGAATGAGACGCATTGCCTTCTGATTACTCGTAGAATAAAAGGTCAGCTTCAGTGATGCATTGGCAACCACTCTGTCTCTGCATGTTGTTTTATTCAATATGGAGATGGCAATTAGAGATACATGTTTCCTAATGTATTTTACATTTTACCCCAGTTCTGTCCAACTCTGACCCTTAAGGACCACATACAGGACAGATTTTGGTATAAACTAAGTCATCTACCAAGTCTTTGTAAACCATTTTTAGACTTTGTTTGTGGTTATCTGTGCTAAACATGTGTGAGGATCTGGCCCTCAACTGCTGGAGTTGGACAACCCTGTAAAAGATAAACCAGCAAACCAAAAAACCATATTAAAAAAACAAGCCTGTGTTGGGTATCCATCCAACCATCTATTGTTGCCAATACAAATTACCATTTCACACTTAATTCTTAGCATTCATCATGGTTGTTTTGGTTTGCTCTTAAATGTGACTATTGCATTTTGGATGTGTTTGCATAAAAAGTCATGTTGCAGTTTTTTTTATAAACTTAGCTGGCCACGAGCCTTGACCAGGATCACTACCCAACCATACACTCCTCTCTGATAAGTTATTTGGTGGTGTCCCTGCAGTGTGACAAACATTCTGCATCTGGTTCTCATCCACACACAAGGCTTCTTTCTGGAATCTGTTCACTCAGTAGCTTAGTTAAGAATCCATCTGCCATGGTGAAGATAAACACAATGGTAGGCTACCAGGAACATAGATTATAACAACAAGTACAGCATTATTTTTAGTGGAAATTGGAAAATATTACTCTTTCTGTGTTTGATATTAACACCCTCAACCGTGGGTACCATAGGTGTACGGATGCCTAACTGGGGGCATTGCGGTTAAAGAACGGTGTCACCAGACGAGATCAGATGGACAGGACCCGTGGAGGAGAAAAAGGCTCAGTGGAAGTGATGGGCGGCAATTTTGTTCACCCTCCACCCCCTTTTTATAGGTTGTTTTTCAATTCAGGGGTTTTGTTTAATTTTTGTATTATTATGTGAGTTGTATTTTAACATTTTGTAACAGTTAAGGTTAGTTATTTGCTAAAAAAAAAAAATTTCTAGCAGTGCCTAGGGAAAAAAATGGTGTAAAGCTATTTTTGTTGACGTGCTGGTGGAGGGGGCAGTCACTTGGAGGACAACGTTGAGCTCTTTACAAGGTCAATGACCCAAGGTGGTGATGAATAAAATGGTGGTGGAGTCAACGTTGAGAGAGTACCCACTGATCTGGTGTAGGCTGGTGACTGGTACAGGTGGTTGGCTGGTGTTATGAGGTATTATAAAATATTTAGTAGGGGGAATTGTTAGGGATCAGGTGTTTTCGTTTTCCAATTGTGGCCAAAAATATATTTATCCTTTTTTCTCTCCAAGACATTGTGTTGTGTCTTTATTTAAGGTTAAAGTTATTTAAGTATTGGGTATATCAAATAAACAACTGAAACAAGCCAATGCTCTCCCAGTTATACTCTTTTATACAGACAAATGGATTAATAAATTTATAAATCTTAGGTTCAATGGTTTTGTGCAATGTTACAATTAGTGATGGCCAAACTTCAGCCAGGTCTGTCCGCCAACAGGCCTCCCTAGCAAGGTCCAGATTTCTGTACCAAAAGCGCACCATAAACTCTAATGGATTTTTTTATGTTGTATGTTGTAGGCCTGTAACTTCCCAAAATATGTCTACAAATGAACAAACATATAAGAAAATAGCACATGTACACAGATACTGTGTTGTATACCTGCCTGGACTGGCTTCAAGTACTTCTTCTCATTCAACTTGTGGCTGTGCATGCCTTTGGGCATTAAGTCATATTACCATTCATGGAGGTAGACATCCACTCAGAATGTAAGAATTAAGATCCAAACATGAGATCTTTAAAAGCTGGAACATTCCATTCCGTGAAGGTGCCTCACTGACAGCAGGACATGTAGTGACATTCATAAATGTATTACACTTATGAAGTTCCCATGTTCATTGATTGCTGATACATTTTAGTAAGTTGTTTTGTCTCTTAGGCATGTCCTGTAAAATGTCATGATATAAATGATGTAGGTGCTGATAGCAAAATGTGTTTCTCCTGTAGGGTTGTTTAAAGAACTCTGAATCAAGGCAATATGACTTTTTCCACATTTTGTTATGTTACAGCCTTCATTCAGCCAAAATGGAATGAATTCGTCCTCCTTCCTCTGCAAGACCCCCAGTCAGGCACCCATATTCCTATGTTGCCCACGACTGTGGGTGTTATTCTCTGCTCTCTGCTGTCATCTTGATCCACTCCCAATCTTTCCTGGAAGTCCTATTCAATCAGGTCACATGACCCACTATTTAACCCCCTGGGCAGTATTCCTTATTCCAAAATGTATTAAATGATTTTTTTTCCTCAGAATTCTACACCCAACACCCCATAATGACAATGTGACAAAAGTCTACTTTTGAAAAATGTATAAAAAAAAAACGGAGAAATCACATGTACATAAGTATTCACACACTTTCCTCAATACTTTGTCGATGAACCTTTGGCAGCAATTACATCCTCAAATCTTTTTAAATGTGATGCCACAAGCTTAGCATGCCAGTATCGCCCATTCCTCCCCACAGCACCTCCCAAGCTCCATCAGGTTGGATCGGTCAAGCATCGGTGCACAGCCATTTTAAGATCTCTCCAGAGATGTTCAATCAGATTCAAGTCTGGTCTCTGGCTGGGTCACTCAATGACATTCATAGAGTTGTCCATAAGCCACTCATTTGATATCTTGGCTGTGTGCTAAGGATTGTTGTCCTGCTGAAAGATGTTGCCCCAGTATGAGTTCAAGAGCGCTCTGGAGCAGGTTTTCATCCAGGTTGTCTCTGTACATTGCTGCAGTCATCTTTGCCTTTCTCCTGCCACTGAAAAACATCCCCACAGCATGATGCCACCACCATGCTTCACTGTAGGGAGGGTTTTGGCCTGATGATGAATGGTGCCTAGTTTCTACCAAATATGACACCTGACATTCACACCAAAGTGTTCAATCTTTGTCTCATGAGACCAGAGAATTTTCTTTCTCTTGGTCTGAGAGTACTTCAGGTGCCTTGTGGCAAACTTCAGGTGAGCTGCCATGTGCCTTTTATAAGGGAGTGGCTTCCAACTGGCCACTTCTACTATACAGGCCTGACCCGGTTTTTGGTCTCCTCCCTTACAAAGTACCTTCTCCCCAGGATTTCTTCCACTCACAGGTGATGGAGGCCACTGTGCCCATTGGAACCTTCAGAGCTGCAGATAATTTTCTGTAACCATGCCCAGATGTGTGCAAACAATCCTGTCTCGGAGGTCTACAGAAAATTCCTTTGACTTTATGCTTAGTTTGTGCTCTGACATGAACTGTCGACTGTGGGACCTTATATAGATAGGTGTGTGCCAATCATGTCCAATCAATGAAATTTACAGCAGAAACTACTCATCATTAAGGGAAGCAGGATGCACCTGAGCTCAATTTTAAGCTGAATGACCAAAAAATATATTTTTTATAATTTTGCCAAAATCTTAAGTAAACTTTTTCACATTGTCAATATGGGGTGTTGTGTGTAGAATTCTGAGGTGAAAAAATTATTTAATACATTTTGGAAAAGGGAGATTATGGCCCAGGACGCTAAATAGGGGGTCATGTGACCTGATTGAATAGGACTTCCAGGAAAGTTTGGAAGTGAATCAAGATGCATATACAGCAGAGAATAACACCCACAGCCATGGGCAACATAGGAGCAACATAGGAGGACGTGATCAGATGGGAGGGACTAGTGGAGGAAAAAAAGGCTTGGTGAAAGTGACAGGAGGCCATTTTGTTGAAGACTGTCCCTACCCACCCTCCACTTTTTTGGTAGGATGTTTTTCAATTTGGGGGTTTGTTGAAATGTTGTATTTATATCATTGAAGTGTTGTATTGTATTATTCTGTAATAATTAAGGTTAGTTATTTGTTATAATTTTGGTTTTATTTTTGTTTTAGCTCTCTTGTCACAGCGTGTGTGGGTCTCTGGCAGTGCCTAGGAAGAAAAAATTGTGTGAATCTATTTTTAGTGATGTGCTGGTGGAGGGGACAGTCACTTGGAGGACAACGTTTAGCTCTTGGGTCAATGACCCAAGGGATGATGGTTAAAATGGTTGTGGGACGAGTCAACGTTAGTGGAGTACCCACTGAGTTGGTGTAGGTGAAGCTGGTGGCTGGTCCAGGTGGTTCGTTGGTGTTACGTTGTGTAATGACATTTAACAAGTCAACGCTCCCCCAGTCAGTTACATCATTATTGTTACTACTAGCAGCAGAGGGAGCTGATAAAAGGTCTGTGTCCTCTGTGGTTTAGGAGCAGGCAGGGGGTTCATCTCATCTGTAGTGAGAACTGTATTGTGATCTTTGACATAGTCAAAGCAACTGGACTTTTTGAAGTTTTCTTGAAGACGTTGCCACCTGATCTGCACATGTATACCAGGCCATTCCAGGTGTCTATCTATTGTTTCTCTTATGCATTCCTAGCTGTTGTACTATTAATAAATGTAAATGCAGCCATTAAAATCAGCCAGGTTTGGTTTAATTATCCTTTCTAATTTTCCATGTCTTGAAGAGTAGCACATTTTGCTTCTCTCTCTCTCTGGTAAAACAAGTGACAGGATTTATGGTAATTTTCTCATTGTTTTGGGGACAGGAGCAAGACATAGTCATGCTAATGGCTTCTGCTCTGACAGCCATTAGCGACAACTGAGTTTGTCTTGGTGGCATAAACAAGGCACGGTCAGGTGAACGCATTGCACATTCTCTTCTTCAATATTTACAGCTTAACAAGTCTGAGGGCTCTTTCATTGTGCACTGTGGGTGGCATGGGTCAGAGGTCACATGTACCATTCCATCCTTTTTATTTCTGCATACATATTGTCATGGCATTTTGAAAACTGTGTTTCTAACGAATGCAGAAAACCCTGTCCATTAACCTTATCAAACCTCCGAGCTGCCCACACAGTACAATAATATCTTAATTGAACTTGTAATGCTGCACAAGAGTTGTACAGAGCTGTAAAAATAAGTGAATTCTATATAACCGGAGAAGAAGGGTTCACCAGCCCTGTCAGCAGGGCTGATCTTGTCATGCGGTAATGCGGTTGTCTTTAATCTTACAAGATTCTCACCTATATGTCTGGATTTGATTGTATGAAATATGTTTTCTGTGGTGTAAAGAAATTTACTGTATTTAATGCTGTGTAAATTTATATATATATAGAGCTTTAAGGAAATGTTACGTTTTGTAGAGCAGCTGCCAGGGGTTGAGGTAATGGCTTTCTTCCCACTATTTTGCTTTCCTACTCTGCCCAGATACTGTAAATTCGCTCCTACTGGGCAGAAGTTATAATTTTGTATTTGGATTCTACCCCAGACAGGGAGCTTTGCCAGTGGTCTGACGCTTACCTTGGAGCAAGGTGCTGCCATCCCCTTCAGGGCCCCCTGTTGGCCATCCACATTGTAGTGCCTGGGCAGACAGCCATTCATGAAAGGGATCGCCTTTGAACCAGGGCAGTACTTTCCTTGTCTTGCCTGACTGGATGGTTGCAGCTTCCATGAGATGTCTTTAAAGGAGGGAGGGGTCGCAGGATTTCTCCCCCCTCCGCCCCTACTGGATCTGTTTGGCTTTTCTGACTACTTGGACTACTCCTGCTATCCTGGATAAGAGAGCCATCAGCCAAATCCTCTGAGCAGCTGGTTAGTTTGTTGGAACTGTAGCCCCTAAGACTTGTACATATTCCTATTAGTAAACCGTTATTCCCCCTAACCAGCTGTGTGGACATTTATTCATTGTGTTCAAGACGTTTATGACAGAGTTAGAACATAGGAAATCAAAAAGAACCAGGTTGCTCCGGTGGTTGCCCTGGGCAATGCTACATTTCCAATGTGTGTCTCCTGCCTTTGGACTTTTTGACAGTTCATGTTTCTGTGCTTTTCTATCATTTCTATAACTTTTCTCTAGTTTTTTATCCAACATTCTCCAGACATGTCTTGTCTGCTCTTTGCCTTTGGCTGCTTGAGGTGAACATTTCACCAATGGTGCTATGTGTCCACACAGATTAAAAGGTTGGAAGATGGCTGAATTGTTGATGGGATATGGAGATGCTAACAGAATGACTTCAATTGCCTAAAGAGAACCAGTGACTATGGACACAACCTTATTAACATATTTGTAATAATTTATACAACAGCTTTGAATTCACCCACTCCCTGACTTTTGTATATGCTCCCAGTGTGATACAAACAGTTAGAGCAGATCTGTACTGTTAAAAAAGTAGTGTAACATATTTCTTAACAGTCAACTGTCTGACTGATCCACAATCCTAAAAACCTACTTACCTACTTATTATAGAATATAGTTACATTTAATCTGGGCAACACGGCTCAATTTCTAAATAGTTGTGAACTCAATCAAGCGCCATGCACGTTCAAGGCACTCAATTGGGCTCTAATCTTTAAAAAATTTGAGCCATACAGCCTTCCTTCAATTGAACCCGCTCGAGGGCACTTGGTCGAACAGAATTCCAACTGTTATACAAAGTATTGGACACCTGGCAGCCGAAGAAGTGCTGTGGCTCTATATCAGGCCAGCTTGTCCACAGCACGATGATGGGATGATGTCATCACACTGCGGTCAGGCTTCTTCGATTTGGAAGAAAAGTGGAGCCATGCAAGGCCAGCTTTTTATTGCCTCTTCCTCGCTCCCGGTGCCACTATGCAAACTAATCCCAATTCGCCATTTACAAAGATGGCCATCACAGACTCTTCCGGTCTTGCTTCCTCTACTAATCTCAAAGTAACGCTCTACCCCTCCAATGACATGGAGGCTTGAGAAGGTAAGGTAGTCCCCCACATGGCCAGAGCCCTATGGCATCACTAGAGAGGTGGAGTCCTAAATAATGTTACTCCAATTCAAATAGTGTTCTGCATTTCCATCACCCTCCCTTCCAGATTTACACTCTCATTATGATAATGATGAACCCTCGTCTCACTTCTAAATGGGGAACAGAAGCTATTTGTGATGAGAGCCTCTTTATAATGGCAGCACTTGCTTTAATTTTTCCTCACACAAATAATCCAGAGGAGGAAATTTGATGTTGACTTAATTTCTTGTGTCTCAAACAGATTGTCGCAATCGATTAACACATGAGATCTTCCCACCTTAAGAGGAAGAAAAACACAGTATTATTCCATCTTTTGAAGCTGCCTCCTTTTTCCATGGAATTAGCAGCGTTGCATAAGAAATGGTTCATTTTATGCTGGGAATCTGCTTTCCCTCGATATTTGCATATATACATATGTAAACACACTAGCTGGGAGCTACCATATTGGGAATAATGTGTGAAGAATGCCAAGTTGAATTGTACTCCCCTTACGGAACATGTAATTGTAAATCTTCCATTCTGTCAGACTGTGGCAAATGTCTGGCATGTTTGTAAATGTTAGAATGCGGCGGTTTTTTAAGGTACACTGTGATATAAAGCTAAACTCCAGACATTAAGATAAATATTCAGTTAAAACATATATTTCGGGCTGTCGAAGTTTTTTTGTTTTTGATATTTACAATAATTTAGTGAAAGTTGGATATTTGAAGTGAAGAGTGAATAAAGTTTGAAAGATTCGGAACGCCAATGCCTGCATTGAACCCCCCACCTTGATGACCTGGATCCAGGAAGAAGATGCTTGTCGGACATTGCTGGAGGAAGAGTGGAACTTATAAGAGTGTTAAGCAGGGTACAGACGTAGAGATATGGGTCAAATCGATGGCCGTTTTGAGCGCCATGCGCGCTCACGGCCATCTATCTGAGCCATATAGTCTGCCCCTTGCACCTTATCGGACATGACGGACAATACGTCGATGTCCGATGCTTTGCCTGGTTCGCCAGGCAAAGCTCGGCTGAGGAGGAGGAGCCGGGGAGAGGCAGTTCTGCTCTCCCTGGCTGCTCCAATATCTGACAGCAGCGTGATGACGTCATCACGCTGCTGCAGGGTACATTGGATGGCTTGGATATCGAGCCGTCTGTACCCTGCTTTAGTGGCTCAAGGTTACTGCTTTTGGTAATTAAAATCTACTCTGAACCCCACTTGTTGAAGTCCGCTTATACCTAGAAATTCAAGTTTACAAAAAACATTTGGTTATATAAGCTATAACATACCTGAAAAAATCGTTCCAACACCCCAATCTATATATTAAAATGTACAAGGGTACTCACTATATGTTCACTGCTGCAGTGTCCATTGGACATGTTGGGATAAAACTCACTCATCCATAAATTTAGAATTTTGATTCACTGATACCCTCCATCCCTCCATCGTCCCATTCAGGCCTGCAGCCACGGTTGTCATACCAGCCGTCAATGATATTGGCCTAATTACTTTGTTCTTAATAGTGTTGAGATCAAATATTCAAAATTGGGAATATATTCAACGAATATTTTCTATTTGAGAATTTTGCAAATATAGTGGCGAATATACGCAATTGTTAATATTCGAGATATTATGCACTGACAAGTAGAGATGGTCAAATTTGTATTAAAAAATTCAACCATTTCAATGATTTCAAGTTAATTTCAAAGCCCTTGAGCATGGTATAATCACCAAACTTGCTGGAGATGTAGAGAAGGGTTGGAGGTACACTGCTGCTCTAACACAAATAGTTTTTGCATAAATTAAGTTCAAAGTCAAGTTTAAATTAAAAAAAACTTTAACTGTAAAATTTT
This sequence comes from Ptychadena robeensis, assembly GCA_036250615.1. Classification (NCBI taxonomy): domain Eukaryota; kingdom Metazoa; phylum Chordata; class Amphibia; order Anura; family Ptychadenidae; genus Ptychadena; species Ptychadena robeensis. The sequence goes on along the minus strand of CM070034.1, from coordinate 24,096,098 downwards.
GACTTGATTTATGCAAAAACTTCATGTGCTAGAGCAAAAAAAAAATTTTTTAAATGTTCCCACAACCCTTCTCTACATCTTCAGTAATTTTGATGATGATACCATTTTCAGAGGCTTTGCAATCAGCTCACAAAGTCAGCTAGTCAAAAAATGCGACCATCTTTACTGGCAAGCTTATGGCCATGCATCATGATAATATAATCGCAATGCAATAATAAATAAATGACCATTCATTTTGAAGATAACCTCAATGTGATTAATATTGTGATATTATCGCAATGTATGGCCATACACGCAAACTTTGTATTTATGAATATCGAATCAAATGATCAACTATATAACGCGAATTTGAATATTGCCGCTCATCACTAATCTTTAAATCCTTATTGTACTTGATCACTTAACCTCCCTAGCGATATGCCCGAACCCAGTTCGGGAAAAGGCACACTGCAACTATCAATACGCCCGAACTGGGTTCGGGCACATCGTGGGAGCTCACCTGCTCCGCCGCCGCCGGAAATAGCAGAGGAAATAGCAGAGGTCTCCGGCTATCTCCGTGATCGGCTCTCGTGTGCCGATGACGTCATCCGGCGGGCGGGAGATTTAAAGGTACAGAAATATTTATTTTTTCTTAGATTTTTTTTTTTTCTTAGATTTTTTTACATTTGTTTTTATTTTGATTGGATTGGATCAATATTTTATAAATGTTTTATCCAATCCAAATCAAAAGAAAAGAAAAGAAAACAAGTGTAAACTTAAAAAAAAAAAATAATTTTTTTTCCCCAAAAAACATTTTTTTTTCTGTACCTCTGAAGCCGGCCATAGCGCTTTATTCTGTGGCCGATTTTGCGAATGATCACCATGCACATTCGGGGTAAGCGCTTGGTGATCAATTGCAAAATGAACGCGCCCACCTGGAGCAAGTACTGGCGCAGTCTGATCGTGAATCAAACTGCGCCCGTGCCGGAATCAGGCGCAACCGCTGGCTCTCTGTGTGCCTGCAGCATTTCTACAAAGCTGCAGGCACACAGAGCCTTTCCGCCCCCATCGGCGTCACCGGTGACGCCGTTGGGGGCGGAAAGGCAAAACACTGTATCACTTTTGGTACAGAAATCTGCACCTCAGTGAACCGCCAGGGAGGTTAAGCATTCCCTGATGAAGCAGAGACCCCCAAAATGTTTTCGAGTTTTGCTTCAGTAATCCCTTTTTTCTACTGTAATACCATACAAAACAGTTTGGAATACTTAAATTATCATCATTAGTTTTGTTGAATGGCTTGAAATATGACTTCTTTTACTGTTTACAAAATTTTTAAATGATTTATATTGGACATACCTTTGGAGATTTTTGGAGAAATATGTGGATATGTTTATATATTTTTCCCATTCTTACCACTTGTTACATTACATTAAACATTTACAAACATATAGAACAATACAAATTTGCAAACATAACAATTATTTAACCTCATAAGGTTAACCTCCACTTTTTAAAAAGCATGCCACAGGCATTTGCAACAGATTACAATGTAATCTATTGGGATCCTCTGCTCCACCCCCTACACATCCCCCGGAAGCGCGTCTGGAAAACTCAGTTGAGTTTGCCAGGGATAGTCGAGTATCCCCAATCGTAGCTCTGGGTGAGTTTGGGGGGTAAATTAACTTACCCCATGCTACATTTGAGGCAAACGCTCGGGAGGCTAAAGCTGTTGTTGGTAGTCTTTTTTCCTAGGTCACTGTCCTCCCATTGCATCTGTGATCTTTTGGCCTTAAGAAACTAAGGGCTATGTCATGCTGTTTTTGACATTTCCTTCCCAGTTTGTTGAGCCTGGACCAGAGATCCTCGGATGGGCAGAAATTTCAGCAAATACAGAGAGAAGAAGAAAGACATCATAGATGCTCTGCCAGCACTGAGCATGGTAACTCCATGAACACCACTTTCCGCATCTGCTAACCGTGAGGAAAAATATGTGGTCAGAACCCATTCATTAAGGAGGTCCCAATGCATACTTTTGTCATTTTTTTGTCAATTTAAATAAATCTAGGATATTTCGCAGAAATTTTAAATTGGGTTTAGGAAGAAGAGGGCATTACTCTTCATGCTAGTGGAGTGGGCAGTGGCGGGTTGGATGTTGGGATGGTTAGGGGTGGCATGTGGGCATCAGAAATGTTTTTCCGATGCCCAGATGTCTTCCCCTCTCCCCCACAGCACCCCCCCCCCTTTCCCGCACGCTCGCCTGGGGAGAGAGGAGTAGAAGAGGAGTAGAGGAGACTCACCTCCCCAAGCTCTCTCTTCCCTGGAGTGGAGATGCTTGCTGGGGGGAGGCCCCCTGTGAGTGAGGGGAGACGGGACTCAAAGATCCAGAGTTTCAGAAGTCTCAGAAGGGGGGAGTTGATGTGCAGGTGAGACTGTTATGGGCTCAAGTTGGGGGGCGGGTGGCCGTCAGAGGGGGTGCCCAGGGCGCCGATCTCCCAAGTACCGCCCCTGGGAGTGGGACTTAGGAGGGAGGGTGCATTACCCTCCCTCCTATGTCCTACTCCTCTTGTGCAGATAATGTGTGGGTAGGGTTGCATGCAGAGTAATGCCCCTCCCTCTTAAGTTAGCCAGCCAGCAAATAGAAGAGATGGGACATTTATATTCCTGTTGCCGGAAGTGAAGTAGTGAAGTGGCATGCTGCTCTGCACTTCCACGCTCCAAATACCAGAAGTCCGCTACATCATATGCTCTAAGTTTTCCCTTATTAGATAAGGGAAAACCTGACGGGGATGTCCCAGTGAAAACTATTGTTTGTGAAACTTTGGTGTTCCACTTGCAAGAAATGTTTTCATGCAGATGTACATAGTTGTTATTAGGTCCACTTTAAATCAAAATACACAAAAATCTTCCTAAAACAGATCTGTTGTTCTCCTGCAACCCACAAATGAAAACCATGCCACCACCGCAGAAGAAAGCTCACAGATGGCCATACAGCAGAACATAAAACTCCTCAAGCACTTTGGCAAGACCATTTCCAATTCACAAAGGGTTAACGGCGCTGCAGGTGCTAACATAAGGACAGCATTAAAATTTGTGTAGCTTGTATAATGCCTATAAAACTCATAAAGCTGTAGATGTTATTACTTGTGTCTTTATATCCTTCACATCAGATTAAAAGATCTTTTTTTTTTTTACCAGTTGTATGAATAGAAGACGGAGCCTGTCTTACAGCCGGAACCTAAGCAACATAATTCCTGAGATTCAAACTGAGCCTAAAGGTTCCAGAATACATTGGAATCTAATGGATGTACCGCTGGCGAAGCTGTGACCTTTTGACCACTCCGTTTAATAGCCCTGTTTGGTTCCTTAAGCTGCAGGTGTCCTTGTAGGATGTTCAGTGCAGCAGTGTTGCCATCTACTGACCAATGTTGGCAATGAAGGGAGAGTCTTGTATTTTTGTTAGCCATCTATGAACGCAAAAAAAGTTTGGAGTTTGAGTGATTCCCCTTAATTAGCTGACTTACGTTAATTGAGATCCGAGCTTTTGAGATGCCTTAGATCCTTTCTTGAGTTTTGTTTACCATTCAAAGCCCAATGAAAGGATCTGAGGCTTGATAAAGCCTTGGATCTTTAAAAACGTAAGCTAGTCAATAAAGGGAACCAACATTGTAAATGATACTTAGATTCAAGGAAAAAATTACAATCGTGATTTAAGAGCGTTTGTAAACAATGGCACCTTATGTTTTCTTGTGCTTTTCTTGTGGGGGTTTTTTTTTTGTGTTTTGGACTTTATTTTAGTTCATTATAAGTACCGTGTCCCCCAAATATAAGACCGTCTTATATTAGTTTTTGCTCCCAAAGATGCCCTACATCTTATTTTTCCAATGAAAAGAATACAGCACTGGGGTATCAGGTTGGGGGGATCACTTAAAATGACACAGGGGGGATCGGAGGGGGGAATCAAAATGGGACAGGAGACTCAGAGGGGGGATTACCATTTTTGTAATCCTTCTGATCCTCCTGTGTCATTTTGATTGCTCCCTCTAATTCCTCTGTCCAGAGTTTCAGTACCGTATCTTCAGGGGTGCCTCATTTTTTGGAGGGGGGCCTTATATTTTAGCATGAAGCAAAAATTTAAGGGTGCCTTGTAAGGCTCTGCTGTCTTGGCCAACACCCTTCTTAAAGCATTTAGCCAAAGAAGCTTGGGTTGGGTTAGGTACCCCCCATCATAGTCATTAAACCACTAATTCATGTTATATAAACAGTGCAGTGGTAGCTCCTGGTGGCACTACCAAGGAGTTATTGTGAACATAGTTTAAAGCTAGCCATACACATTTAGATCCCCATTCGTTTGGCCAGTGAACGATTGCAGCACAGTGACTCACCACCCTGATCAGAATTAGGAATAAAGGAATGGAAATAGACACATTGATTACCATCTTGGTGGACACCTGTTCGACCCGTTCCTTGACCTTTTCAAATTGATTTCTCAAGGTGGGGTGCCATTAATCCAAGGTGGGGATCATTAATCGATCTGCGGGAACGCGCATGCAAATTGATCCGATGGCATATCTGCACGTGTATGGGGGGCTTAAGCTAAATATAGTTTCTCAATGGCACTAAATGTCCTTGATCTTATGGCCATCATCATAAGATCCACCTCCTCCCAGCCATGAGCTTATCTATCTGTCACTCAGCTTTCTCCTCTATTCATTATGCTTCTTGTCAGCATATGACCCAGTTGGCTTCTTGATCTCCTTTATCCTTCATCCAAACTCACCAACAGATCACACATGTAAAGAGTTAAAAGAATTCTCATCAAGGCTGCCCTTGGCGACCTCTTCTTTTGTCTGCCATGCTTATCTAATGGCTTGAGAATAGTCAATGACCTAGAACAAGTAGCTCTGGAGTTCTGGCTCCACCTGGAGCGTATTGGCGTATTTGTTCTAGTCAAGACACGGCAATCTGAGGCCCATCATGGCTCTAGCAGCTGACATTTTCAGAAGATCACCATTTGCTATGATCTATTCCTCCCCTGACAGGTACATTAGATAACATAAGACATACTTATAGGTCGCATAAATAATTTGTATTTCGTATTTAGTTGCTTTGGAAAGAACAAATTTGGGGAAATCTGACCTTTTTGTACAACATCATGTGTGCTCCTAATTACAGTATGTTTGTGATACCTTTCCCAGACTGTAGAGATATACTCATCTTGGTATACACAGTATATCTAATTTTTTAAGAGTTAAGATTTCCAGATTTTGTAAGATGTTCTAAACTTGATCTTGAACAGTTGTTGACCAGAGGAACATAAGTGTCAGCTATGGGATTCCACTTCTGGTCTCTTTCAATGCAGTTTTTATTTGGTTAAGAAGAGCTCATTGAAACAAAAGCTGAAATGAAATGTAATAAAATGAGTTATTTGTAAGATTATTTTATTGGCTATTAATGTTATAAAGATAACTCAAAAAAATTGTTAAAAACAAAACAAAAAAGTCACTAGCAATATACAGCCTTGTTGATTTGAAGAGAAGTGAATCATTCTATACATCGAAAACACCCTTTCCACAAAATACTAATGATACATGGTCAAGAAGGCGTTAAATAGTAATAGTATCAGGTTTTTCTGACTATTAAATTCCCTAAGATAGAAGAGTCAAAGTTGTAGAAGTATCTAAAGTTTTTAGAGGACAGTTGATCCATGGACCACAAATATGGTCAAAGCTACAAACGTTGTCTCTTAATTTATACAAGAAGAGTTAGCTCCTTCCATTCTATCAGGGTTGGGTCAGGCCAGGGTTTAGTTTAAGGACGATAATAATTTGTACTTGTATAGTATAGTAGAGTAATAGCCTCAGCAACTTTAGAAGGCTCTGGTAATTTTAAATATCCTATAATACCCAAGAAGCAGGTCTTAGGGTTCCTTATCATAACAAGCAGGTCTTAGGGTTCCTTACCATAACAAGGAGGTCTTAGAGTTCCTAACCATAACAAGGAGGTCTTAGGGTTCCTTACCATAACAAGCAGGTCTTAGGGTTCCTAATGCTGAAAAATTCCAGAGCAGAGTTTAAGAAAAGCTCACCAAAAATGAATGGATCAATGTGAGGTGCCTCAAAAAATGCATGTTGTCCCCAACCTGAGAGTGAGACCTCATACCGATGGCATGCTACTTGGCTGGAGTGTTGTAAATTGTATACAACAATGTTGAATTACCCTGTATTTAGAGGATATTACAGTATATATATAGAGATGAAAGGAAAGAGAACCAATTTTCCTAAAATCCATTGTATTTGGACACCAATTTACCCTCAGAATTGAGAAGTGTCTTAAAATCATATACAAAGGTTCTCGATCTGAAAGAATAAGTTCTAGAGGCAGCTGTTTCAAAAAGATGTCATGCAAACCAATCTGAATCTGGACAGAATATTGCAGCTTAAAATATAGATAAATAAATAAAAGAGATTAAGAGATAAAGAACTAGAATGAGGAATGGTTGTATTCTACTTGCAGATCAGCAAACTTTTTAAATGAATCAAGATATTAAAGCGGTTTTAAACTAAAACAAAAAAAAACACACACATGAAATAACCACATTACTTACCTGTCAGCAGTTCAGATCCTGGAAAACTGCTACACAATAAAAAATAAAATGACTTACCTTCTGATCTGATGTTGGCAACATGTTGATTGAGGGCAGAGAAGCCACTTCCTGATCTATATTCTCCGTGCCGCAGCTAACAACAACCCCCCCTTCTCCTTCACAGACAGAGACTCACAGCTCCGGTGAGGGGGAGAAGGGGGGCACTCAGCTAGATAGTGTGAAGAGAGGGTTGTCTCTCCTTTCTTCACAAAAGTCTCACAGACATGATGCTGACGTCACATCTCTGCGGGAAATGTATCAAGTCTGTTCTGCCTGGAGATGACCTTTAGACTAAACAACACCTGCTCATCTTACTTTGCAACATTTTGGAGGGAACGTAGTCATCCCTCTGGAATGTTGGGTGTTGTCAAATGGTATAAAAGGGTTCAGCTCTCTCAGGTCTGTGTTCAGTGTGACCCAGGGATCCCCCTCCTGGGGCCCTGCCTGTCTGAAATGTTCCTGTGTTCCTGCATTCTCCTGCGAGCCAGAGTTACCTCTGTGACTCCTAGGGTAGAGATTTTGTCAAGTCTGCCCTGAGCAAAGAGCTGAACCTCAACTTTCAATTTGGACGCTTTACAGGGCCCAGCAAGCCTGTTGCCTTCTGAGAGCTGCGAATGGAGACGTGCTGGAGAATTGATTTCTGGAAGCGCCTGTCTGCCTGGGGTTCGAGGACTGCCAGGGGAAGGTACAAGTGTCCAGCTAAGTCAGGCTAACCTGTCTGCCTGGGGTTCTGGAAGTGCCTGTCACTGGGTCTAGAGAAGGGATCTGCTGTTGCTAAAAGATATTGTGCTGCCACAAGAAGGGGCCATATCACAGATCGCCTGGAGTGAATGTGGGAACTGCCAGGGAAAGCTTAGTGAGCAAGGCAAAGCATCCAAGGGTCAAAAGAGAAGTGTCTATAAAGGTGTCCTGCTATCAGTCCGGTTTCTACTTTGTGTCAAGCCATACCTGCTCCCTCACCCTCTCTCCCTTAGAAGACTTGCCAAAGTTTAATAAAGTTTTCAAAGCATCTACACCTTATCTCATAGAACTCTCATTTGCTGCTGCCCAGGCCCAAACATCAATTCAACAGCAGGACCTAAGGGTCTCATTGCTACAAGTATATCGTTTATCCATGATGAAAGCTAGCCAACAGGGACACTGCCCTCTGTCCACCTTGGAAATGGGTTTATAACCCAATACATTAAGTAAGTCATGCATCTGTTTATAGTAGATAATGGGCAGCCAATGTTCCTGTTTGGATAATAACAGTACTTATTATCAAAGTAAACATTTATTTAATCATGGGCACGGCCACAACCCCTGCAAATCTCTCTTAAAATGCTAAAATCTCATCATTGTAATACCAAAATATTAGAATATCTGAAGCTGTGAGGGTTTCCGAGGGATCACCGATCTACAGGTCAGGTCAGATACCCCAATCTTTGCTGCGGTCTTCAACTATAGACAAGCCCCCACTTGAACGGGAGGCACGATATGCCTACCCGACTTCGGTTGCCCCCAGGACACACAAGGTATCTCACCTAAGAAGTTGAGACCAGTGAAACCCTCCAAGGACCCCCTAGGGAGTGAATACAGGAACAAGGGCAGATGCAAAAGTGCAGGTTCACAGCAAGGGTCATACAGAGAGGATCAGTCCAACCAAACACAGTATTCAAGGGTTAATCAGAGGAGTAGTCCAGAGGCAAGCAAGAGGTCAACACACTGTCAGACCGCCAGGGTCCTTCGGCTCGGGCACCCCACGCCACTGCTGTTTCTCACCCCGTTCCGTTACTGTGCTGGGCTCCTGGGGTCTCACAGGGTGTTGCTGGGGTTCTCTCCCATCAGCGCCATGTGAGCCGCCGTCGGACTCCGCGCACAACCTTAAACCTCAGTGCGCTCGTCATCCCCAGGTTCTACTTGCTAAGCTCCTCGTGCTAAGCAGTCGCCCGCGCATGGGCGTAATGCGCAGGCGTAAGCAGCTGAGCCTCACAGGAAACCGGATTTAACGGGGCTGAGCTTGGTGGTGTGTTCTAGAGTGTCGCGTCCCGTCTACACTAAGGCGGCCCTGGAGTGCACATCTATACCTATATACCATCGCAGTCACCATGCTACGTCAGTGGCTGATTGAATAAGGACCGTTTCTAGGTAGATGTGTGTGGGAGAGTCTGTTTTATGATATGATTACCCGGCTTTGTACCCTAGCTAATCCGTACCCGCGAAAAACCATTACTCTGACTTCTTTTCTTGCTCCCTGACACCTTGGCGGTGTTACCTGACATCTTCTCATTGCTGCCGCCTGAATTCGTACTGTCCTCGCTTTCTGTGTGTACGGTGAATATCCATGTGTGCCTGCTCGCTCTGCACTCGACCATCCGCTGGAGTTCATTTTGTTCCGAGATATACGTTCAAGTCGTACAGGTGGCTGTTATTGAATCTGTTGGTCTGCTGATACTTCCCCCCTGAAGGGTCCACCTGCTGGACTGTAGTCTGCAGTTCTCCGTGGGGTTCACTGGGGAACAGGACCTGGCCACCTGGTGCGGGAAAAATCCACACAGGGTTCCCCTCAAGGATCCTGCCTAACTCCATTATGAGGCGGCTCTGGAGAAGACCTCAGTGGGCTTAGATTCCCTGTCCTCTGTGCCCCTGTGAGAATCCTCAGGAGTGTTTGGCACAACAGATCTCCACAGCCCATACAACCCTCGGGGACAGACTCCAAACCACAACAAAAAAATTTCCTCACACAAAAACAAAAAGGAAACACTAACACACCTCCATACCACAACCTAAATTAACTC
>CM070034.1:24074010-24086674 GCA_036250615.1 Ptychadena robeensis | reverse complement strand
TAGATTCCCTGTCCCTGGTGCCCCTGTGCTAATCCAGGAGCTGTTGGCACAACACACACAGATCAGTCCAACCAAACACAGTATCTAGGGTTAATCCAAAGAGTAGTCTGAAGGCAAGCAGGGGTCATACACAATGTTAACTCTAAAGCAGGGAACAGACTGCTCGATATTTGATGGGTGGAGCTGGGTAGACAGCTCTGCTCTCTCTCCAGCTCAGCCAATGCTTTGCATGGAGACCCGCGGTTTCCATGCAAAGCAACAGACATCGGCCTTATTTAACGGTCATGTCCAATATGGCTGTTTTCGAGCAGGATTAATTGGTTCCGATGGCCGTGAGCACTCGAAGCGGCCATCGATCTGGCCCATATCTTCATTACATTACTCTGCTTCACGCTCACAAACAGATTGGCACGAGGAACCAAGTAGTTCAGGGAACTGACACTATCACGGGCAGGGCAGCCATGCACCATCCTGGTTTATATAGGGGAGGAGATGCCAGAGGTCTATTAAAAGGAGCAGTGCCACCTGTGAATGCACTCTAGCTCTCCCCATGCTGCAGTGGCAACGGGTGACAAATTATGTTGATGCAGTCTGCCTTGCTGGGCGGACTGCACGGCGGGGACGGAAGGAGAGACGGGTGTGAGTGCATGCCTGCAAATGCTGGTGCAGGCATCCCGCAGCCCTGACAGAAGCTCTCCATTCTAAAAGATATGTCAAAGCAACTTAATATCATGTCACAAAAGTTATTTTTGTAAGTTTTATCTTCACTGGAATTCTTCTTTAGTGTTTTCTTTAATGTCCTATAAAGGCCATCAATGACTCCAACTACCCACTGTTTTATTAATCTATCATTATGATTAGTATGGATGCAGTCATGGTACTTGCCCAACTGTTTCTATATATTAAGAGAAATCTAAAAATGATGCCTTGGGCGTCATAAACATAAAGTGTAGTTATATGTGACAGGAAAGGGAACACGGGTGGTATTCTGTGAAAGGGAGCCTTGTACAGTCAGTGAACACGCACAAAATTTACTGTGCCTTCTGGGAATCTACAAAAATGTCCAGCTGAGACAGGATCATTTCAAAGGCTTGTTTATGAGCGCAGAAAAGCACATTTTGCGAATGAATATTAAATAGGGAAATCAGATTTATTTTGCTATTGCTTTCAAAGAAACCACATTAAAATATTGTTATCACTCTTAGGTAACGCCATAAAAAGACTAGGGAAGCAGAGTTATTGGCTTCCGTGCTTCCATAACTCAGTCCGCTGGATCCACGTCGTTATATCACGAATGACATCAAAAATGGTTTCCCTTGACATACTTATTTATCTCTGTGTCCCTTTAAAATTTCCAACCTTATCAATTACGTTTAATGGCGGAGTACATCAGACAAATCCGATGGTGATAAGTCGAAGAAAGGACAAGGTGTTGAGTAATGTCCGCCAAAGAGCTCATAACTCTAAACGTCCTGTTTCTGTGGCACTACACGGGGACCATTTTGTTATTCGGGCATTCTGAGATTTTGGTTTGAGGCTTCAAAGCACTGCTCCTAGTCACTTAGCTCTGGATTGAAGTGCTTTGGTTTTGTGACACAGAATGAAAACAGATGATGTATTGGATGCAACCTCAGGAGGAACATGTAGGAGGAAAAAATGATTTTTTAAAGTCACAGATTACTCAGAAATATATTTCTTCATACACACAGTCACTTGATGGCTATTTATACCAACATGGAGCTACAATATTCATTTCTGGCATGCAATTTAATATTCTGAGCTGGCTTGTTGTTTAGCACAATAGACAGCAGCCTTTTGTCTGCTATAGCTAGCCATACACAGTCGGATTCCATGGCCGATCGATCACCTATCCGATCGATTCTGGCGATCTCAGCGGGAATCGGTGGTCCGATCGATCGGCCAATTAAGTGTGTCCGATCGCTACATACCACCTTGTCCCACGGATTCCGGGACGATTCAGTGTCCGATCGCTTACTCCACAAATGGCAACTCCCCCTGATGTGTGCAGAATCGGATCAGAAAGACCAACATTGGTTCTCTGGCAGATCCGATTCTGGGCCCCCGAACGATCGGACAAGGTGGGCTGCACGCGATTCCGGCACGATCGTTTGGCGTGCACGCGCCCGGAATCGATCGTCCCAGGAATCCGCTGGGAATCCGACAGGTGTATGGGGGCCTTTTGGGACCTGATATAGGAAAGGAACTGCTCATGATACTAAACATACCACCTCATCAGCAACCAAAAAGTTTTTTTAATACTTCAAAAGCAACCAAAAAGGGAAGGGAATTGTTATGCAATGGCCAAGTCAATCACCTTACCTGAATCTGATTGAGCATGCGTACACCTGGACCAGGGTTCCTATCTAGCAGCTTCCAGCTGCTGCCTGTTGGCACTTGGGAGAGCGGGGATCTGGACCCAGGAGGGGTTCTCCCCCCGCACTGTGCAGAGCAGTCTGTGTTTGGCTCCACCCCCTTGCTTGTGTCTCTACCCGACAGGCAGATACACAGGCAAGGGGGCAGAGCCGAACATGGTCTATTCTGCACAGCGAGGGGGGGGGGAGCCCTGATCTCGCATTTGCCTCCACGGTGGACAGGGGTTTACGGACATCCCAGTTCCATAGATCCTGCTTGAAGGAAGGTTTTTTTTTTTTGCAGTTCGATCGATGATCGCGAATGTGCACAGCAATCGATCATTCTTTTATTGCACGGAAGAAGAAACAGTGTATGCCTAGCTTAAGATGAAGAGTTCTCACTCTAGAACAGGAAATGCTTGAACAAGGATAAGTTTAAAAAAGTTAAAGATTTGTAACTTTGCAAACATTTCTTTTGGAACTTTAACCACAAATGTAACATTATAGTCAGGGGTGCACATAAGTGGTACTCGGGTACTCAAAAGGGGCCAAAAACTAGCTCTGCGTTACCTGCATTATTGTTACAAAGCTCATATGCATATTAACAACTTAAAAACCCTCCATTTTGGAAAAAAAATGTAAAAAATAAAAACACTCCATGTCTGGGCGGCCGCAGCTAAATGTTACATGTATACAATTTATATCACTTGGATAACCGCAGGAAAACATGAATAACTATGAAAGGTTGCAGTTAGGGGTGTGACATTGGGAATGGAAATTACTAATCCAAAAAAAAGATTGGACTTCAAAGGGTGTTGGAGATCTGGGGGATGAAAGTCAGAGTAGGCATATGTAAGGGTAAAATCGGACAGGAGAAAAGCACTGTGTGACAGCTGGAATATGACACTGAAAGAGTTACATTTGGATTGCAGGAAGTCTCAGGGGTTAGTTACTAAGCCAGAAAATTACAGGGTTGTACTACTGAGGTATGAGATCTGGGGGTTCAAACGGTGTTGTACAGTGACAGTTATATTTGACCCAAAGCCAGCGGGTGACCTGTGGATGGAGTTATATAACAAACAAGGAGGTCCATCTGCAGCAGAATCTACCATGCAGGAAGCTGACACAGAGGACAGTGAGGGAGACAGTGAGGAAGACCACCCTACATAAGGTTTGAGTACCAACCACCATCTCCTGGTACTCATCAGAGAAGCTCACTAAAAAAGTTATGTGCACCACTGATTATAGTGATAAGGTTTACATCTAGTTTAAAGATCCATCTTGTACTTCCTCATACTACTCTCTACTCTTCATCCTATCTTGTATGAGTGTGTCCATTTCCATTAATCTTTCTATCTGTCAGCATATAGGTCCTGTGTGTTATAGCTTATGATATTTACAGCTGCAGCATTGCCTATTTTGCACTTTCCATTAAATCGTCACAGGTAGCCAAGTCCAAATTACCTTAATGTGATTAGTAAGTATAAGTATATTGTGGCACGCAGTCAATTTCACCGGTATCAAGAAATTCAATATTTATAGCAATAGAAGAATATTATCTCTAAGGCTTGCGGGTGTAATTGAATGCATTCTCATGTAATAGTTGCCTATTTAAATTTTTATGCATTTTAATTTAAATAGATTTCTTTTGAATATATGTAGACACGCAGACAATAACTATGCTGTTTATATGCATATCCTATTTTAATGGTACAGGTTTTGTATCAGACTGATTGCGTTCATTGATTGTTAATGTTACAGCGTTAATGCTATTAAGCTGACAATTTTACAGCCGTCTCCTGACTGTGAATGTGTACACTATGTAGGTGATTACTTCCACTTTTTCATTTATTACATTCTGTATATTTATATATGTGCAAATTGTAACAAAAATCTGTGTTAAATATTTGGGCCTAGAGAAAATTAATAACTCAATGTATTTATTAATACAATGTGTTCAGCACCTTGGGTCTACGCTTGTTTAGTTTGTGTGAATGGCTGCATTATAACTCCTGGAGTGTTGTGATATAAATGTTACTTGCACCCGCTGTTAAGCAAATTTGTGAGTAAGATGACAAAAATGTGCATAATAATAATTATAATTATATGAATAGGATTTTTCATGTTCCCCTATGTTTACTCCAACTATGTGACTTGCCATATCTCATTATCAGAGATGGTTAAATTTTTTGTTCACAAATTTAAGAGTTAATTGCAAAAAGCCTGAACATGGTATCATCACCAAACTTGCTGGAGATGTACAGAAGGGTTGGGGGTATACTACAAAATTGGGGGCAAAAAGTGTATGCATCTTATGGTCTGAATGCGCGACCCCTGCGGCCACTCGGCCGCCAGTGGTGGCACCTTGGCTTCCCACCAGCTCTCCCGACACAGAGATTAGCCAGGGAGTTGGAGGAGCTGTCAGATGTGAGATGCCGTCCGATGTCCGGCTCTCCCATCTGAACTGTGTAATTGCCTATGCCAGCAGAGTTCAAAGCCCTGAACTGGCATAGGCAATGAACAGAGGCATATATGATCTTGCATCTATACCTCTCTCCTGTCCGTGGGAACTGCAATCACTCTGCAGCTCCCACCGACACAGAAACTGCAATATCGGCAGAGCCAGAGACTGAGAGGAGAGCAGAAGACAGCCCTGCCCCCCCTTTCCTCCTGCATCCATCCAATCCTATTGCATCCATTAAATTCATTGCATTAACCCAATTTATTAAATCTTTTTTTTCTGGTTTTCCTGCCCTAAGTGCGTGTGGTCTCTTATGGTCCGGTACGTCTTATAGTCCGAAAAATACGGTATGTTTCTGACTGTAATAGTTTTTCAAATGTTCCCACAACCCTTCTCTACATCTCCAGCAATTGTGATGATGATACCATGTTCAGAGGCTTTGCAATCAGCTCACAAAGTTAGCAAGTCGAAAAATTCGACCATCTCTACTCATTATCCAAGGTATGGGCATTCAGGTGTTCAAAGCTTCTTAACCAGGAGCAAATAAAGATTTGACATGCCTGCAATGACGGCTGTAGTTGTGGGTAGTGTTGATTGCAAATTTTCTAATCGCAAATTTTTATTGTGAATACCGGCACTTCGAGAAATTGAGAAAAGTTTGAATATAGTTTTATATCTTGGTAATTGCAAATATTCACGATTTTTTACATCAGTACCCGGAATTTTGTGTTCGCAATATGTACAAGTGCTGATGTGTGCAATAAAGGTAATAATTAATGATGGTCGAACTGTCCGCCTTGTGGACAGTTTGGCCACGATCATAGATGTTAGCATTCCT
Source organism: Ptychadena robeensis (assembly GCA_036250615.1). Classification (NCBI taxonomy): domain Eukaryota; kingdom Metazoa; phylum Chordata; class Amphibia; order Anura; family Ptychadenidae; genus Ptychadena; species Ptychadena robeensis. The sequence continues at coordinate 24,081,003 of CM070034.1, read as the reverse complement.
TTTAGCCGGCAAAAAGTACAGCTGTTTAACCCGCCATGTTCGCCAGCGAGAAGGAGCTTGTTATTCTTCCATCAGCAGGATCAGGAGCAGTACGATCCCGGCGGAGGAAGGATCTTTTCACTAGAGACCGGGAAGAGAACCCGGTCTTGCAGTGAAAGATCGTCTCTGGAAACTAGAAGTGACATCAGTGATGTCACGTCCGGCAAGCGGAACCAGGGACTATGCCTTCCAGGTACCGGAAATTACACCACTGGCATCACTTCCTGTTTTCAGGCGGAAAATTTTAATCTCCCTGTGAACAGGCAAAGGTCTGACTTTTTAAAAGTCCTATCCACCTGTTCGCAAACAGACCTGCCCGAAGTTCGGCCATCACTAGCAATAATGACTGGAGATCAAAAATTCTGAAATTTACTAATTTATTGTGAATATTAGATGAAAAATTTGCGTTATTTTGCAAATATGAATATTTCCTTTGCTGATCATAACTAGTTGTGGAAAAGTCAAGTGCCAACCTTGATATTAATTAAAAAATATATAATTAGGCTGCGGGCCATTTGTTTGATGCCACTGGACTACACGCACACTGTGCAGTGTGTGTAGTCCACGTGTGCCCCCATCCCTGTGTGTACAGTGTGTAGTCTATGTATGCCTCCATCCCTGTGTGTACAGTATGTATTCCCTGTATGCCCCCCCCCCCATCCCTGTGTGTACAGTGTGTGTAGTCCATGTTTGCCCCTATCCCTGTGTGTGCAGTGTGTAAAGTCCATGTTTGCCCCAACCCTATGTGTACAGTGTGTATAGTCCACATGTGCCCCATCATTGTGTGTAATCCATGTTTGTCCCCTTCCCTGTGTGTACAGTGTGTAGTCCATGTATGCCCCATCCCTGTGTGTACAGTGTGTGTAGTCCATGTGTGCCCCCATCCCTGTGTGTACAGTGTGTGTAGTCCATGTATGCCACCATCTCTGTGTGTACAGTGTGTGTAATCCATGTGTGTACCATTCCCTGTGTGTACAGTGTGTAGTCCATGTATGCCTCCCTCCCTGTGTGTACAGTGTGTAGTCCATGTATGCCCCTAACCTTGTGTGTACAGTGTGTAGTCCATGTGTTCCCCCATCCCCATGTGTACAATGTGTGAATGTGCAAACAGTTTGTGTAGTCTATGTGTCTTTCATCCCTATGTCTACAGGGCACACATGGAAGGCATACACTGTACACACGCACTAAACATGGTCAACGGCCCTGATGTTGAGTTTAGCTGGCAGGGGGTCTGCATGGTCTCCATGCAAAGCATTGGCTGAGCTGGAGACACAGGAGTATACTCTGCGTAGTGGCCCTGTAAGTAAGTGACCTACACATTGTTCTTTGCCATAAAGAAATTTGGCTTTCCAACCTTTATGATGTGTTAACATTTAAAGTCATTTTGAATAACAACTCTAGTAGTGGTTTTGAAAACAAGCCCCAGAATTATGAGTAGATCAAAATCTTTCAGGCTGTTATGGGATTCTGCCATTTTCACTTAGCAGTAGACCCCTGACCCTATTTTTAGGACTGTCCTGCTTGTTGACAAAATCTTTAAATTAAAACACTTACAGAATTCTAAATCCTTGTTGCCTTGGACATTCAGTGTTAGTGGTGATATATCAAGGCAACAGTTTTATTACATTTGGCCTTCAAAAAAAAAAGAAAAGTATATGGCGCTTTTATGAACTGAGCAAACTTTGTGTCAAATGAGCGTCCTGGATTTCTCTTCAAAGGGAATAAAACTCTTTTGGAGAAGGACAATCTTTCCTTCCTATGTATAACCCACCAAAGAAGGAGTTATTTTTGATTCTCTGCAGGTAGTATGTTCGGCTATATTTACCTGTCCTAATGCAGGGATCTCATCATGTGGTCAGTCAGTTATCATCTGCTACATTTGGTGAATAAAATGAGTTCACATATATTTCCACAAACATGAAATAAGTGTCAGTGGAAAGGATGGTCTATAGAATAGTGTTGAGCTTGAATATTCGAATTGCATATATATTTAACGAATAGAATTCCTGAATATGGCGGCGGATATTTGCAATTTTGAATATTCTAGATATTGTGCATTGGGATGCTCAAGGGCATGAATTGCGAATTTCTATTCGCAATGCGAAAATTAATACCACATGTGACCATTTATTTTTGAAAGTAATCGCAAATATTGCCTATGGCGCTCATCACTACTATAAAAACATAAATCTAGCATTTATTTTAACAGTCCAAGCAAAAATAACCTCCCTCTGCAATAATCAGGAGTGTGTCTCGGGGTAGAGTTTTAACAAGAGTGAGAGCGTATAAAGGATGAATCTTCTATACACCTCAATTTTCTCTCCTGAATGAAGACTAGGGGACTTTTAAGGCCCAATAAAGGATATGATGATTTTTTACATTAGGTTTCAGTTTTATTGCACGGATTATACAATAAATACATCTTATAAACATGTTCCATGAATCCATAGATAGAGATCCCCATACACCTTTAGATTTCTCTGTCAGATTTCCTTTAGATCTCCTTTTGTTTTACCAAAACCATGTAATATGAGGGACTTTCTAAACAATCAAGTGTTCAATCGCAGAGGACACAATACTACATAGTTATGGTGTAGTATAGTGGGATACACATAATTTGTATATTTGTGGATCCTTCCATGACATGGTTAATCCTTGTATAAAGTTGTTGACTGTCTATAAAATATAATAATGTACCAAGAACCTGCTGATGAGTCACACGAGCCCAGCCCAGAGAGCCCACTCTCTAATGTATCGAAGCTATTCTGCCCAGTTACAGTTACTGCCCACTGCTTGGCCTTAGTCTATATATTGGTGTTCCACACAACATTCTGGGCCATTCTGTGTTTATCTGCTTCCTGTGTGGATCGCAGTGCGTCTCCGGAGCTGAGTGAGGCCTACATCAAGGATCAAGCCTTCCTTCCAGGACAGACCACTTCTGGGTGAGAGCTGCGACAACCTCGTGTCACTCCCAGCAGGCTGGTTAGGCATATTGTTCGGAACTGTAGATCCCAAGTTGTGTACCCCATCCCTTGCCTGTATATAACCTGCCCTGCTAGTAAACCTTGTAAATATCCCCTATGCAATGGACTGGACAATCGTTTATTTGGAGTGCATGAGGAATGCTTATTGTGTGGAGCCACGTAAGACAGGGGTACATCAAACATCACAAAGAACCTAGGGCCGTTGGTGCACTAAGAGGTCCAGCACCGGTGTATGGCCAGCTTAACATTTACAAATGTAATACATTTAATCTTTAAAATTAGATCAACCAATGAATAAATGGTCAAGGCGTTTTAGTCCAAACGTGTATCACATGACGATTTCCTCAGGGGACGCTTTAACCCGACATGTTTCATTCTAAAAAAGCATATTTTGATTTAAATGTTATGTGCCCCTATTCTGAAGTTATGTGCCACAATATATATTATACAATCACCCCCCATTCATTAGTGGGATAGTGGGAGCATAGGCACTAACCTGTCCCCAGATCCCCCCACATGTCTTTGCCCAGATCTTCTAAGAGCAGGAAGAGAGAGGAACATGAATTGTTCAGGCGCTGTCAACTGATGAAGTTATTATCCATCTCGGGACAAAAGTAAGAAATGTTATTTGACTTGACATACATTTTAGGACATTCTTATCTAACCAGGATGGATGGAAGGGAGCTGTTCTCTTCTTTGAACCATTTACATCTAACAGCCCAAAAAATGGCTTCAGAGATGGGTTACTATCTGCTAAATGGGCGTGTTTGATGAAATATCCAAACAAACACTCTAAAAATAATATTTTCGATAATTGTATATAAAAAATAAAATAGAGCTATGAATCCAGCTAGCAAAGATATTTGGCAATACCTCAAAATTACTTTACAAAAACAGAAAATCCAAGACCCAGAATCCTTTTTGGCAGTTGACCTGATGTGATAATGGAGTTAACAACATAGCATTTGAGGTTACAACCCTAGCCCATCTTCACTTCATTACCATAACCAAAATCACTTTTACAATGCAATTACAATGCTTGAGAAAGGAAGTATTATGCTGCCTGAGTGGACATATTGATCCTGCTCTTCATGGTTTTGTTGTATTGGTATAATGTTTAGAAGTCAAAGGTCCTAGAAAATCCTTCACACTAATGGCCAATAGGTAGAAAACCAGATAATAACAGTTCATCCAAATTCTTGTGATAATCTTGTTTGTGTCAAATGCATCTGTTTTTCCTGCAGAACAAACCGATGTGAATGGAATCAATGGAACACTCAAATCGATGGTTCTCGGAACAAACATCTCAGTAGAAAACATTCAAACCTATATTGTCAGCATTGTGACTTATGCTCACTGTCACGGTGGGTGACACTAGAGCAATATGCTCACATAGCTTTTTCCCCCCTTGTAAGTACCTCGTAAGTAATAATCCCAATTTATATGTTGCCCGTGGAGGGTCTTCTTTCAGCACCCTACATATTATTTGATGCACTTCCTCCTGAATGGTTGTATCTTATCACTAAATCAAAGTATATGGAATAGAGAACCCGTCTGGGAGGCACATCTCCAGCAGCCTGATAAAACCTCTGGGTGAAACAAATGTAATACCTCCGGGGTATAATATCGATGTAGCAAAATCTTAAACGCATTTCCTTCCATGAACCATATCTGTCTCTCTCTGTTTTTTTTTACACCCAGACAAAGCACTAAGCCCCAGGCTCCACTATTTACTGGCGTCCTGTAATGTCAACGCAATCCTCCATCATGAAAGGGCTTGTTCTCAAATGAGTGATGAAATTAACGAACAAATGAGCGATCAAATGAGCAATAACGCTTTGAGACGAACGCGGGTGATCGCTGCCATGTTTTATTGGGGCTCGGACATGGTGCGGCCCCCAATCTGAAATGCGCATCACCACATTTTTGATCACAGGCCACCGATGATCGCAGCCGCTCGCGGCCATATAGGTGAATGGGCGAATGGGCGCGGTTAGAATGACCCATTCACTCATCACTGGCCGCGATCAGGCGGGGTGGTGCAAGATGTCCTGTCCCAACCCCCCCCCCCCCCCCCCCCCCCCACTTCCTGCCTGCAAGTGCCAGTGATCTCCGTACTGTGGTCTCTGCACCGCGATTAGAATCATGGCAAGTCGCCCAAGTGGGGACATGGCCTTACTGTGGACTCATGGGCTGTGTCGACATATACCTGACGAAGGCTTGGACAAGCAGATCCGGGACTCTGAGGGGCTGTGGAGACAGCCCTGTCAAAGCCCAATTGCCGTCAATGGGTGGCTCGTGCACTCATGGCAGGAGTTTTAGTTGATAGTGAAGCCTAGGGATAAAAGCTGCATTTACTTTTTTTTAGAGAGCTAAATAAAAAAATTAGATGGTGGTAGACACATCTTATAGCGGTTTTACACTCAAAAAAAACCCAGACATACGTTAAACAGACACAATACTCACCTGTCAGCAGTTCAGATGCTGAGAAACTGCTACACAAAAAAAACCCACACTTTACTCACATCACTTGCTTGGTGTTCTCATGCTGGCATCTTGGCTCCTGGCATATCCTGCAGACATCCGCCCACACTGACCACCCCTCTCCTCCCCCCTTCCACTCCACCTCCTCCTCCTGTCTCTTCTCTATTGGAGCTGCAGAGACTCTTAGGGGAGGGGGGGTTTGTGAAGAGGGGGATCAGCTGCTGACGATTTTCTGCCGGGGAGAGATGTCCCAGACACCACTTTGGCTGCCTAGGCACGACATAATGCAGTGGGAGGGGGGAGCACTTCTAACAAGCTCCCCTCTAGCTGTTAGAAGGAGATTTGTTTTCTACAATCAAGGATGTCAGCAATATCGGCTGAGCTGCAGCTGATAATACTGAGTGACCTCCCAGGTGGTTGGTCCGCTTTAATACATGTTAACAGAGATTTTACTGTGCAAGTGTGGATGAGGTTGTGGATAGCAGCAAACCCCATGAGCAAAACTTATGTCATGTTATTAAATGTAAGGAGTTTTTACTTGCCAAAGAGTTACTATGTTCAGGTATACTTTAACTTAAGAAAGATACAAGCTTTGGGGACCCATCTTTCCTAATTTGGCATTATACAAATATATACAATACAAACTGAAAACTTGCACAATAAATAATTGAACAAACCGAACAGGATATTACTTAAACACCAAACCTTCTGCATTTATCAATGAGCAACATTCTCTACGTATACTCTAATTAACTCAAGCCCAACCAGTTCAAACATTATGTTTAACAACATTTTCCATCTTTTATTCAGTGCTCACCTTAGGAGAAGCGAAAGACAAACAGAGCTTAAGAACAGAATATCATTTTTAAATAAATATTACTACAGATAGAATTTTTTTTCCTAAAGAATTTTCTTTTTTTTTTAGGCTTGGAAATGTGCTATTACGATGAATTAATGAAAAAACATCAACATCTCAAATTAAAATATAATTAACCTTTGTAATTGTAAATAAACAATTGTACTTATAATAGCCATTATTTGTAATGACTATTATTATAACACATTCTGGCAGCATTTTGTAAGATTGAGATGTGATACATTTGTGACTTTATTCTCCTCTTTCCTATCCTACAATCCTCTGATGTGGCATAAAACAATACTAATTTTCTCACTAATTGTGGAGTAAAACAATAAAATCATCATTTAAAAATGTTAGAGGTCACTTGGCCGCTGTCAACACGTAACAGGCAGAAGCACTTATTGGCTAAATAGAAGAGGAACTCATCTATTAATTCACAAAATGCTTATTTTCTTCTCAATCTGCACTTGGCATGGTAACATTACATTAAATACATCTTGAGAATGAACTTATGTTTACTTAGGCTATCATCAATACAGGGAGTGCAGAATTATTAGGCAAATGAGAATTGTGACCACATCATCCTCTTTATGCATGTTGTCTTACTCCAAGCTGTATAGGCTCGAA
>CM070034.1:24053910-24073910 GCA_036250615.1 Ptychadena robeensis | reverse complement strand
AAAATTATTCCTCAAAAATACCACTTGCCTAATAATTCTGCACTCCCTGTATATTTAAATACAAAAACTAACAGAAAATAATTGTAATATATTGCAGTGCTAGAAGTAATGAATAATTGTGTTTAGACCCAAGAACAAAAACATTTGAGAAATGGGTGATACTCTTGAATCATCTCATCTTTTCCTTTATTCAACCAGAGAAACACCTTTGCATTAACCTTGCTAACTAAAAGTCAGCCCCTCTCCCTCATTGACAGCTGAGGTATATTATAGTAAAAAGTGTATGGTTTTCCAAGGTATACTATCACTTATACCAAGGATTCTTCGTACGAATTTTGCCCGACCGACCGGGTCGGGAGATTAATCGATCAGGAGATTAATCGGATTCGGAATGATGTACCCGACCGATCAGGACCGGAAATTTTTGGTCGATCTGCTGTTAATAAATAGGGTCAGGCTGATGGATCGGTGATAATTAAAATTCCGATTTTTCGTGCCAGCCGACCGACCGACCATAACATTTTAGGTGAAAATCGGGTGACAGGATCGGACGAAAAATCGGTCGGGAGAATAATCGGAACGTGTATGGGGGGCTTAATACTTTAATTACTCAACAACTTTATAAGACATTTTATTCAATAAAAAAAAACAAAGCCTTTTTTTGCACAGATCTACGTGGGTTAAGCATGTTCACAGCATGATTTGGTGATAAATAAATCCACCATAGAGATAAAAGAGTAACTCCACATCCAGTGTTCCTCTTTCTCTCCATTACAGTAAGGGGATTTAGATCACACATGTAAACTAGTGTTGAGCTCGAATATTCGATTTTCGAATATTTAGCTCGAATATCGCTATTTCGCCATTTGGCGAATATTCGCGTATATATCATCGGATATCTGACGCGATCGCAATTTATTGCGATTGTATAATCGCAATTCTATAATCGCAATCCATTGCAATGAATGGGGTTGCGATTATATAATCGCAATGCGCTTTTTTAAACGGAAATGACGGATATTCTCCCAGTCGAATATCCGAGCTCCATTGACTTGCATGCATTGTGCATATTTGATTGCAATTGCGATTTTTAGATCGCAATTCATGTCGTAAGTGCGGATATTCGAGATTACGAATATGGAATATTATTATTATGGCGGATATTCGTGAAATTACGCAAATTCAAATATTGCCTAGTCGCTCATCACTAATGTAAACATCTTTCAAAGTGTGCTGTGCCACCAACGCGTTTCACCTATGGCTTGCTCAAGGAAATGTCATACTGTAAATCCTTGCAGGTCCTCCTTTTCTATTTAGGAATATTATCGAGTCCCCCCTCCCTATTCAAACACAGGTTAAGAAGGAGGGCCGCGCCCCCTGGAATACCTTTGTGCCCCCCCCCCCCCAGTTTAACACGAAATAACAGTTAATCATCAAGCCTTTATTGTAACTCTTATATTACCTTACTTGGGATGACTACACCCCTCCTCTCCCCCATCGGTACCTTTGGCTCTCCTGAATCCCTTCTCTTCTCCTCGAAATCCTGACAAGACCATCTGAGGAAAGGATGAAGTTGAATAACTGCTTAATCTTTTTACTGTGGGGTTACTAAATTAAATAACAATAAAATTGATTAGTTAATTAATCTAAATACAAACACTGCCAGAAAATAATTGTTATATATTGCAGCGCTAGAAGTGATGAATACAGAAATTGTGTTTAGACCCAAGAACAAAAACATTTGTTCTATGAGGCTTTTTTTTTTTATTTATATTGAGCTAGTCTTCCTTCAAGTATTACACGTCCTGTCTTAGGTTGGCCATCTTGGACAGTACCATTGTAAATACCTTTTTAGCAAACATATGACTGTATGAAATGTAAAAGCCTCAGCAAGTTATACCAAGCCAGCATGTCATTGTTTTATAGGGTAAGCTTAGATAATGCATACTAGACTTTTACTTTATATGTGCATGCTGACATCTCTAATATTCAGTGTTGAAAAATCAGCATTTGCATTTATTTAAATCTCATCAAACAGCTCCATGGAGGAAGTTAGTTAACTGCACCAAAAAACACGGATGCTGCTGAATTATTTCATAAAGCTGAACCAAAGATGCTACATCCTAGGTGCCCAAACCTGCGGCCCTTTGGCCATTCTTCAGCAGCCCTTCTCTGTCCTCTACTTTCAGCCCCCAAATCTAACTGTTAATGCATAGGACATAGGAACTCACCTGTCCACTGATGCTCCGCTGACACGTCCTGGGATCTTCTTAGTGTGGTAAGAGTAGGAGAGGTGAGTGACTCGCTCAGGGTCAATGACCAAGCCTCTGAGCAAGTCCCTGGCCTCTCCTCCTCTTTCTGCTCCCAGGAAAAGATGTGTTGGGGGGGATTGGCTCTATCACAACAAATAGGGGATGATTGTACAATATATATTGCAGCACATGACTTCAGAATAGGGGAATATAACCTTTGAATCAAAGGTTATGTGCCCCATAGATATCATTAAAGGCTTTGATGATATATATATGTACATTATCATACTACAGTGTTCCCTATTGCTTGAAGTTTTGTTATTTATAAAGTAAAAATAATGTCTAGCTATACCTGCTTTTCCCTTTTATTTAAAAATGCTAATACAAGTCAGTATACATTGAATATTGTTATGTGCGGCCCTTTAGTGATGCTGAGGGCCACACTTGTGGCCCCTCATATAACTCAGTTGCCCACCACTGTGCTACATTGACCCGGACACTGACAATCCCTGCTGCACAAACTAAACAGTGGACGTTTTATATCAGAATTCGCTTTATATTGTGGAACAAATGACAGAAATATATTGTGCTTCCTCTGGACACAATTCTTTGAAGTACCATAAGAAGATTTGAAATACATCATTTTTATTTAAAAGGACAAGCAGAATATTTAAATAATAATAAGAATTTTAACTCACTCCCAAAATTTCAATATTCTGGAGTGTTTCATAAGTCAGAGTTGCAAAAAAGACACACAGACAGTGTCCACTAACCCAGAACCAGAGTTCCCTCGGAGGTAGCCATGGGTCTCTTAAAGCACATCTAAACTCAGAAACCAAAAATCTATAAATACATTTTTACTAACCTCCGCTGTCAGAATAGCTCAAAGTTGTTTTAAAATCCTAACACAATATACTGACCGGAATAATATACTCACCTGCTCTGCTCATGTCTGTGGAAGTCGCCATATTTATTCCTGTGTTGTTACCACTCTTCCAGGGTATGATATCTGCAGTAATAAATATGGCACGGGGTGAGGGTGGGCATATATGGTTTTCAAAGGCAAAACCAGTGTTCCATAGACAGACATGATGATGTGACAGCTCTGTTTTCCTAAATTTCATTACAATCAAAGCTGCAGTGGTTTTGGAGAGAAAGAAAGGAAAGAATGGAGGGTGACGAGGGACATTCAAAATTATTTTATTACAGGTAATGATCATCGCAATAATAGTGGATTGCCAGAGAGGAGCTGAAAGTACATCAGACGAGTTTAGGTGTGCTTTAAGATGTGGCATAGTGATCTTGCACCATTAAATGCCTGCAAAGCTCTACCATCAATGTCTCTCTGACATCCCAGTCTGTCCCAGTTGCTGGGACAAGGGACATCTACTTTTGGTATGTAGCCAATGACATCTTTCAAATGTGGAATGAGAGGAACATTCTTTGTATTGACCACCTATGTATAGGAGTCCTTTTACAAATGACTATAAATAGTAGGGTACCATTGTTTGTAGCACATAGCACAAAGAGAATTGAAATCATAGATGTGTCCTTAAGCTTTACAATCATCTAGCCAAATCATTATTAATGAGCCAATGTTACATCTTTGCAAAGCTGCTGAGCCTCCGAAATGCTTCAAATATCCCTTTATTTTACTTATTAATAAAAAACCTTGGATTGGACTTCAAAAGCTCCCTGGATTGGCACTTTTTATGTCAATATCTCAACAATATGCTAAGAGTACCAGTGAGGCCCTTAGGACTAAAAACTTTCTTTCACCAAGCACCGGGGTCTAGGGCACTGTTTACTAATTAAAAGGATCACCTCTTCATGATACCAATTTTATAATTTATAATTATATCTATTTTTACACTGACCACCAATCTAAAGGGATTTTTGCTTCATTGGCAATGTAAGGGACCATTTCCCCACTGACCAACAATATAAAGGTTTATTTAGTCAGGGTGCCAATACATGGGTCAATACCCGTTTGATTAATGAACAATCAATTGCGGGGTGATGGCTAGAGATGGTCGACTTTTTTTCCAAAAATTTGTCGATTTCGAGTTAATTGCAAAGCCCCTGAACATGGTACAATCACCACACTTGCAGAAGATATAGATAAGGGTTTTTTGGGGGTCTATGACAAAAAAAGAAAGTATGTCTGTAACACAAATAGTTTTGCACAAATGAAGTTCAAAGTCAAGTCAAAATTTCTAAAATTGGAATTTCGACTTTATATTTGAACTTAATTTATGCAAAAACTACATGTGCTAGAGCAAAACTTTTTTCCAATGTTCCCACAACCCTTATCTACATCTCCAGCAAGTTTGATGATGATACCCTTTTCAGAGGCTTTGCAATCAACTCTCAACGCTAGCAAGTCAGCAATTTTTCAACTAGCTGACTTTGTAAGCTGATTGCAAAGCCTCTGAAAATGGTGTCAATACCAAAATTAATGAAGAAAAAGTTGTGGGAACATTGGGAAAAAAGGGTTGCTGTAGCACATGTAGTTTTTGTAGAAATTCAAAGTCAAAGTAAAAAATTGGATTTTTTAAATTATGACTTGACTTTGAACTTAACTTATGCAAAAACTATTTGTGTTAAAGCCAAACTTTTTCTTGTAGTATACCCCCAACCCTTCTCTACATCTCTGCATCTCCAGCAAGTTTGGTGATAATACCATGTTCAGGGGCTTTGCAATTAACTCAAAATGGTGATAGTGATTATGCATCACTTCGCACAATTGATTCCCATTTTATAATTTGAATGGGGACCCTGGGATCAATCGATCCTACTTGAAGAAAGGGTGGCTGCGTTTGGTTCCAAAACGATCGCTGAGAAAGAGCACCTCTAACTGTCATTTTGCAGCAGCAGAAAGATGCAATGCAAACTAACATGCCATGCAAAGCAAGTTGGTCAAATGACACAGCAGCTGTCCTTGGAAAAATATGAAGATTTCCCCAATTGAAAACCAGTCTGCTTGTTATTTCTCTGTGTCCAATAAATGGGATGTTCCCAAATGTATGATCAAATTCAATGAATATAATTTAGTTGCACAACAAATCTATGATTTGTCTTTCTCTTTGATGAAGGCTTTGCTTTATTTTCTTTATATATACAGTTCGACTAGATTAAAGGGACAAGAAAACGTGTAGCTGACACCAAACTTCCAAACAAAGTAGCAGATGAAAGCCTCGGCTCTAACATATGGTAAGAAATTGCTGATATTGCCATTTCCCAATCTTAGAATCTTTCTTGTCATGTATAATGACAATTAACTCTGGGCTGACTAGCAGAGCCTGGAATCCACCAACATATTTATACTCATTAACATAGAATTACCCACAATTCCACGGCTCTCCTCTTTGATCATGGGTGTAGGATGTGACAGTGAAGTGAGCAAGTGTTAGGAAATACATTTAGATATTTTTATTAGTATACTTCCCTATTTACTTGAATAGATTTCACTTGAAGTAGGTACGTACGCCACTTTAGTAGTTCCGCAATGACTTGATCAAACTACAGAAAACCTGTACCTTATCATGCTCTGTAATCAGTGTAGTATTAAAGATTCATTAGTCAGCCGCTGCGAGTCAAGAGATTTCCAAATAGTTTATCTTGGAACGACTTTAGTTCAGTAAGAAGAAAGAAAGTACGAATTTGATACTGAGAGTGTGATACAGAAGTTATACTGCAAATGAGAAGCCCCTCCATGGTGTAAAAAAGTAAGAAAACTTTAAAAGAGTGTCCATTCTGACTTTTTCACCCACTGATACCAGTTTATCCTGCTGTCCACCTATAAACTGGAGTCTGGGTCTGAGAAAATATGGTGCAACATATGGTCCAAAATTGATGAAAAGACGAAAAAAAAACATCCAAGCCAGGCTACATTTTGCAAAAACATATCTGAAGTCTCCTAAAAGCATAAGGGAACAGGTTTTATGGTCTGATCAAACCAAGAATGAACTTTTTGGCCATAGTTCCAAAAGATATGTTTTTGGCGCAAAAACAATAATGCACATCACCAAAAGAACACCATACCCACAGTGAAGCATGGTGGTGGCAGCACAAAGATAGAGTGAATTATAAACAGTTCCAAATACCAGTCAATGTTGGCACATAACCTTCAGGCTTCTGCTAGAAAGCTAAACATGAATCTTTCAGCATGACAATGATCCAAAGCATACATTCCAATCAACAAAGGAATGACTTCACCAGAAGAAGTGGATTAAAGTTTTGGAATGGCCCAGCTAGAGGCCAGACCGGAATTTGATTGAAAATCTGAAGAGTAGTGTTGATTTTGAATTTTTATTGCGAATATTGTCACTTCGAGAAATCACGAAGATCTTGAATATAGTACTATATCTTCGTAATTGGGAATATTCAAGATTTTTGATGGATAATCAAGATTTTTGATGGATAATCTCGGCGAAGGAGAGGGTCTTTTATGTATGTAGAAAGTGTTTTAGCAGGGGCGGTCCTAGGGAGATCGGCACCCTAGGCGAGTACTCCCTCTGTCCCGGTCAGGAGAGAGATGAGAGTAGACGATGCTGCTTCCTTGGGAACAGATATGTTCTCTGGGCTCTTGGAGTTTGGCCGGGGGGGGGGGGGATTTGGGGGTTGTGCAGCGGAGGGCTTTGTCGTTGGTATGCCAAGGAGATGGGCCGTTTCACATATGGCCAGTATGGGTGAATGCCGCCCCCATGATGCCGCCCTGTGCTTTCGCCACGATTGTCCATATGTAAAACAGCCACTGTCTTTGAGTTCAGCTCCTGCAAAATGGAGGCAAAACTGAAAGGTTCTGTTTATATTTGTTTCGGTGTTATTAAAATAATAAAAATATCTTGCATTTTATTTAAATAAATATATATTTTAGAAACAGTGTTTGAGGTAAGACTATTGAAGAGAGGAGACTAGCCAACTATAGGGAATGTGAATATATTACACATAAACCTTCGCACTTCTAATAATTTAAGACAGAACATTAAGATCCTTACATAAACCTAGTCCTGACCAGTTCTCTTTAAATTTGTCATCAAAAGACTGTGATATGCCGAAGAAGGGAGTTTTGACATTTAAGACTGTGACACTATTAAAATCTATGGCGTCAGCCAAGTAGACTATGTAAGAGAATGATCATGACTTTTAACGGGGTGATATTATTAAAGTCTACGGGGGCAACTGATGTGTATAACAAGGTAATTCTGACATTTAAGATAGCGACATTACTGCTACGTTTCTAAAATCTACAGAGCTTTAAAAGGATGACGCTGTTGAAATGTATCAGCGACATTCAGGTTAAGTCTAATATTTTTGCTGTTTCATTTAGTGGCCGGTATTATCAAAAGTTAATGAGGACTGCGCTGCCATGGAAATGACAACTGATCTTTCTTCTCTAAAATCAAATTCAACTTTTAAAGTTTAAAAAATTCCAATAATTTTGACAGTCTGTATGCTTTATTAAATGGTAAACCAAAGAGTGGCCATGCACACCTGTGGTAACCACTTTTATCAGTTTGGTATGACCAAAGGAGGGCATTTCAGATAAAGTTAATTAAAATATTGCATTAAAAGCCACCATTTCTAAAGCCCCCCATGCACCTTAAAGCCGGCCATAGACGTCCCGATCTATGGCCGATATTTAGCAGACTCTTCACAGCGTGGTGACGTCACCACGCTGTGAGCAGTCTGCTACAGAACGGACAGGAATCCTGTGTATTCCACTAACACAAGGGACTCCTGTCAGGCTGTAGCCAATTAACTTGGAGGGGGAGGAGACTCCCCCTCCGAGTTAACAGCCTGCAGCAGGATCGGAGGATCGTGCAGAAAAAAAACCTGCCGGCTTTTTTTCTACAAAACTCAAGGTGGGCTCCCTCATAGTTGCGGCCGACCAACCTTTATGTGCTCGGCGGGAGCGAGCACGCAGGTTGGTCTGCTACAACTATGGCCGGGAAGCGGCCCGTCTATGGTGGGCTTAAGATCGATCCATACAGATCTACCAACAACTGTGTATTATAGTGGGTTACCTGATAGAATACAGAGTGATTGGAAAGTTTAGAAAGGTCCTCATATTACATGGTTTTGGTAGAACACAATTTGATTGTACAAAAATTGTATGGAAAGATTGTAAGGTGTATGGGGACCTTAAGCCATCTATTTCATGACCCAGGAACTACTGATTTACCTTGTTAATATTCTTAAGAACTAAAATAATGACGAGGTCAGTTATTTTTGGAAAAGTTTATGTATATTCTATGTATTTAATATCAACAACTTGGCCACAGCCCGTAAAACAATATATAACATAAATGGGTGGGGGAGCCCAAACAGAGCCACCAAAATATTTCTTTCCATCACCATTGTACCAGCCACCAGCCCTTTAACACCAGCATGGTGGGTACCTTGAAAATTACATTCAAATAATGTCGGTAAACATAAGTGGGGCCCCAACTGAAAACTCACTCCAAACATTAACTGTTACTGCTCTTAAACTTGACAGACCACAAGACCTGTTCACAATTCAATTTCCTCCCGCAGGACTGCCGAGCTTCCGCAATGCTGTGACAAAAGAAAACAGAGGTGCAAAAAATATGGGGAAAAAACTTTCCACAGTAATGACATTAGATTACGACACTAGTAAAGTAAATCAAAAATTGGGGAGGGAACAACGGCGATGATCCAAAAGGACCTGTCCCTTTACTGGCTCCTGCCTATAAAGCTTCCCTGACCCCTCCCGCTTACACTTAACCCCCCAGTGACGTACCAAGACCAGTCTCCCCTGGTCAAGTTGCCCCTTCCCCTATGCTTCTGCCCAGCTCCAGACAATGCATTAAGTAGATTTCCATTAACTTTCTATCTTTTAGGCTCAAGTGAGAGAAAACCACTAGAAGCTGTCCCCATTGGTAGAATTTTTGGCAACTTAAAAAAATTGGAATGATCATCACTTGTATTCTCAGTGACATTGTTGAAGACTTTTACAGAGGGGGAATCTCCATAGGGGGGACATAGATGAAAATAAAAAAACTTGTGTGTATAGTTTCTTTCCACTCTAGGCGCATCTAGAATCTATTTCAAGAGAAGAGTTTTTGTTTCACATCTAGGCAGTGCAGGTCATGCTATGAAAGCTCCTAAATTGGAGCATATCTTGTCATGCTTATCATCCGGTGTGTTGAAAATCCTGAAGTTCCCCCTATTAAAAAAGTCCCATAGATTAATATTTTTGAAACGTTTGCATCAGAAAATGTAATGTTGCAAAAAAAATATAAAAGCTGCTAATATACTCTCAATCTGATTGTATTTCACCATTTCACATGACCAAGCTCCCTATGCTTGGTCTCTTCTCCTTTTATTTTTCCCATTTAAATGTTTAAGTATATATAAACAGAAATAACAAACATTTATAGCCAAAACAATGTAGATTATTACAAAGAAAAAACAGAAACAAGTTCATGAAAATAAAGAGAGTTTGGTGCAGGGTAGAGAGGTGTCAGAGGAGCAGAAAGAAAGAAAAAAATGTCCACCCATCCTCGAAAAGAGAGACGGCAGGGGTAGAAGATAAGGGGTGGAAGGGCAGGAGTGTCAAAAAAAGTAGTAGTTATTTTACCCTATCAAGTATCCAATTCTTTACATACGCCTAAGGAGAGCAGAATACTTCCTCATTGGACATTTAAGAGGCATATTCAGGGGATACATGAGATAAATAGCAACCACTAAGAGGCCTTGTGAGGTCTTCTACGTTATGGCCTTTGACAAACCATTGGGAAATAGTCCATTGAAATTTTGCTTTTACAACATGGGTATATAAGCCTAAGTAGTTGAATTATTAGGGATATGCTGTATTTATTGAGTGGGATCTGTTATTATGTAACAAATAAACAAAATTGTCTACTACCAAGTCCCAGTCTTTCAGCTTTTGGTTGATCACCCCAGGAGTTCTCCAGGTGTAGCCATGGACTGGACACCACAACACTAACACATTTTCATTCTTTTTTCTCTTTCTACCTAAATTGTACCCTAATTGTCCTCTACTTTTGGCATACCAAACATTACCTCTCCTAATGTATGTAGTAGTGTCATGTATCTGTCATTGATGGTACATTCTAAACGGAGCACAGTATGGCCCCTGAAGAAGATTGAATGAACTATTAAATCATTATTTTCCAGTTTCCGAAAATAAGAAAATAACTGGTGTAAATATTAGTTCCCCACACAACCATAATCCCAATGGAAGCAATTAAATTTGCAATCCTTGAAAACTGGGACTGCAAAAACACACCAGGTTTCAGATGGAAGCCATGTAAAAGTACACATCTTGTTTATTAAAGATCTACTATACTGGGACAGATGCCCCTCTTGAGGATAATAAGAGCAGTCTGGCAGGGTTCTCTAGCTCTTGAAAGACAGATGCAGGACAGAAGAGAGCATATGTAAAATGTCTTCAGCTCAGGTGGCCTAGGAAAAAGCATGACAATTGGGTAAACATATTGAAGAAATACACAGAGGCATGAATGAAAGTGTGGTCTTCAATCCTTGGTATTACTTATTTTGTCTAAATGAGTAAAAAAAAAAAACAGCAGGTATCAGAGTGTATACAAAAAAAAAATTCTAGTCCTAAAATGGTAGATAAAGTCATCTTATCTGAATACTTCTAGGAAGTCTTTTGTATGTAATACATTTTGTCAATTGTGGAAAGGTACAATAGAAATATTGAGAACCTTTACAAAAAGCTTCAGGTCATATTTGCAGAGGTAATACCAATAAAAAAAGCATGGGGTAGAGCATACCGGACCCCTTTTGGCAAGACTGAAAGGACAGGAAATGAGTCTATCAGAATGGCACATTTTGGATATGAGTCTATCAGCATGGCACATTTTGGGTATGAGTCTATCAGCATGGCACATTTTGGGTATTAATCTATTAGAATGGCACATTTTGGGTATGAGTCTATCAGCATGGCACATTTTGGGTATGAGTATCAGCATGGCACATTTTGGGTATGGGTCTATCAGCATGGCACATTTTGGGTATGAGTCTATCAGCATGGCACATTTTGGGTATGAGTCTATCAGCATGGCACATTTTGGGTATGAGTCTATCAGCATGGCACATTTTGGGTATGAGTATCAGCATGGCACATTTTGGGTATGGGTCTATCAGCATGGCACATTTTGGGTATGAGTCTATCAGCATGGCACATTTTGGGTATGAGTCTATCAGCATGGCACATTTTGGGTATGAGTCTATCAGCATTGCACATTTTGACTTGGCAAGATTTTCCCACTCTTCTATGCAGAAACACTCCAAATCTGTCAGATTGCAAGGGCATCGCCTGTGCACATCCCTCTTCACATCACTTCACAGATTTTCAATCGGATTCAGGTCTGGGCTCTGGCTGGGCCATTCCAAAACTTTAATCTTCTCCTGGTAAGCCATTCATTTGTTGATTTGGATGTACGCTTTGGTTCGTTGTCATGCTGAAAGATGAAGGTCCTCTTCATGTTCAGCTTTCTAGCAGAAGCCTGAAGGTTTTGTGCCAATATTGACTGGTATTTGGAACTGTTCATAATTCCCTCTATCTTAACTAAGGCCCCAATTCCAGCCGAAGAAAAACAGCCCCAAAGCATGGTGCTGCCACCACAATTCTTCACTATGGGTATGGTGTTCTTTTGGTGATGCACCAAACATACCTTTTGGAATTATGACCAAAAAGTTCAACCTTGGTTTCATCAGACCATAACACCTTTCCCAAATGCTTTTGGGAGACTTCAAATGTGTTTTTACAAAATGTAGCCTGGTTTGGATGTTTTTCTTTATTTGTAAAGGCTTTTGTCTTGCCACTATACTATACAATACTACACATCCCAAGGAGCAGAATGTGAATCTATATTTGTTTTATAAAAATGAAAATGAATATATAATGAAACATAAAAGAAGTACATCATTACGTAAATAAGTAAACAACATATACATTCAAATTGATTCCAAACACAAATAAACATTAAAAAAATAAGCTTTAAATGAAGCCAAAATCTACAGTTTTATTTAGAAATCTCACTATTATTGGCTCCCAAAAGATGGTTAAAATTTCTTATCATCTACAACAACTCCACCCTACTGAGCTCTACTTCCTGTTCTGATGAAGACACAATAATCCTCGCCAAACCTGCCAAGGGTCACTATTATACTGTCATGGGGTTAGTATCGGTCACAGAAACATGGTTTGTGTTATGGACATTTTGGCAAGCACAAAACCAAAAAGAGGAGCGCAGTCAGTCCATCTACATGTGTGACCGAATTGCTCAGTGATCCGATTTAGTGAGCAATTCTGTCAATTGGCTTTTTTACAGAGTGCCTGGGCATCATTAGAAAGACTAGCAAGTGACTGTTATTAGAGTGTAACAATGAATATTCTTAGATATATGTCCATTCTTATTTTTAATGGGCTTTTAATTACATAAATGCATATCCCAGGATTCATTGGTGACTGAAGAGTGAAACAATGGATTGGATCCATTTATTTCCCAGTGTATTTATTTATTTTTTTACCTTCTGCACAGGATCACTTTCCAAATTTGCTTACAGTTTTCTATAAATGCAAAAGCTTATGTTTCATTATTCATTTCCCCTTCAGGGGAACTATCTTGTAATAATAAAAACGTCAAAAGAAATACACAAATACATACATACCCTAAATGAGGATGTGCCGCCAGTGCTTCTGCCGAGACAGTGATTTATAGCCCCGGAGAAAAAAGGGAGCAGGAGCGGGGAGTGGATGGAGTAGAGGAACGCATGCAAATTTAACACTGTCTCTGCTAAACTGACCTTAATTCACAGATTGTCACATTCCAACATTTTACATCCAAACAGCTGAGTCTGTTCAGCTTTCAAAATCAAATATTAATACTCTGTCTTTTTTTTCTTGAAGTTTATGGTTATGTTTATTATTTTCAGAAAGGCATGTGTCAGTAGCTTCTAAGGACTCAAATGACACTCGCCAGTTTGGCCGCTAGCATCTCTCCCCGTGTGTTGGCCCAATCCCTCTTTGGCAGCGTGAAGGCTCAGTGGTTCTACTACATGTGTTGCATTGATAGAATTCTAAGTACACTGTATGATGTTTTTTTGCTCTGGTTTTAATGTTGATATATGCAACACATACTTCCTAAAACCTAGTCAGTGCTGACAATATGACTCTTCCTTACTTGACAAGATCCACAGGCAGTTTTGCTCTGTAAAGGCCCCCATACACGTGTCGGATTCCCACATGATTCTGGCACGATCGATTCCGGGCGTGTGCACGCCAAACGATCGTGCCGGAATCGCATGCAGCCCACCTTGTCCAATCGATCAGGTCCGATCGTTCAGGGGCCCAGAATCGGATCCGACAGAGAACCAACATGTTGGTCTTTTTGATCCGATTCTGCACAGATCAGGGGGAGTTGCCATTTGTGAGGTGGACAATCGGACACGGAATCGTCCCGGAATCCGTTGGACAAGGTGGTATGCAGCGATCGGATACTCTTAATTGGCCGATCGCTCAGACCTCCGATTCCCGGCGGAATCGCCAGAAACGATCGGATGGGCGATCGATCAGCCATGGAATCCGACACTTGTATGGCTAGCTTAAGAAAACTCTGAAGTTCAATTAAGAGTAGTTTCCTTTTCAGCTCAACAATTGAGTGGATTATTCTTGTCTGGCATTAGTCTGTTTACTTAGTTAAATACATTTTCACTTTTTAATGATTGTTTAGTCTTTAGTTTGAAGGTAGGCAAAATTTTCTTTGCAAAAAATTTTAATAGAAATGTAAAAAACCTATGCTTTGGTTTACATTAAAGGATGGTACACATAGGCAGGGCTTTATCTCAATTGCTAAGTTTTTAGAGCAGAAAACCAGAAAAATGTAATAAGTTTTCACATCAATTGGGTTAATGCAATAGATTAAATGTATGCAATGTTCAATTCAGCCAGTAGATGTCACTAGCAGCAGTACACACACACACACACACACAGTACATCATTTCACTGAAGGAGGGGGACAGGAGGCTGCCCAGTCCTCTGCTTTCCCTCTCCTCTCTGTCTGTTCCTGTGTCCATGGAAGCTGCAGTTTCCTCAGACACGGAGAGAGGGATAGATGGCCGTTCATCTATCTCTCTGTTCATTGCTTATGCCATCAGGGCTTTGGGCTCTGTTGGCATAAGCAATTATACAGTTTAGATGGGAGATCCAGACACCGCCTGGCATCTCTCATCATGACAGCTCCTCCAGCTCCACTACTAATCTCCTTGCCAGAGCTGGCGGGAGGCCAAGGTGTGCATTCAAACCATAAAAGGTGCCTCTTATAGTCTGAAAAATACTGTATCACTTGACTAAGCAAACAACCACAGTAAAGGTACATACACAGGTCCTTACCCGTTCAATTGATAACCCATTTGAGCTCAGCATCCCCATCCAAAGAAATGGAGATCAAACAGGGATTTACCAACATGTTTGTTCCCTATTCCATTGAGCTGTCTTCAATTGATCCCCCTCGAAGACAGGATGGCCACAAACAATGACCCATGCGATCAATGGCAGCAAACCTGCAAGACGTGATGTCATCGTTCACGCGAGTCATTGGTTAAACGGGTATGAACCCATGTATGTGGACCTAAGGTCAACCCTGTCATCTTATGTTTAAACTAGTCCTCTGTATTATACTGAGCAAAACAATTATTTAATCTTCATTTTTCTTCTGCTGCTGGATCTGGCAAATGCCAAACAGTTGTTACAGAATAGGTCATGTTTCTAATTCTCCAGAATAGGAATGGAATTGAGGATGAGTTTCCAGTGAGCCATTCTTATGTATGATCTTATTTAGGCATTAGTGAGTGGGTTGTGCTGTATATGATGAGCAGCATGGGCAATATTGCATTTGGACATTTTGCGAATTATACTCCAAATATTCTAAGTAAATTAGAGATCTCCTGTCATTATTATCACTGCAAAAACTGGCACATTTACATGCGAATATTGGGAACGCAATGTGTGTTGTCACCGTGACATCTAGTGTCAGAATGTGAAACACCAACTGCATAGAACTCATAGAAGTAATCATTTCGAAAATTGGCACTTGTACATGCAAATATTGAAAACACAATGCATAGTACTTTCTCCAGAATCTTGAATATTCAAGAATATGAAGATACAGCGCTATATTTGAGATCTTCGCGAATTCTTGAAGTCTTGAAGTGCCGATATTCACAATATAAATTTGCAATTTGAATATTTACGCTCGACACTAGTACTGCACTGAAGACTAGTCACTCCCCCTCTCATTATTTGGTTCAGCATGTGTGTTGGCAACCAGGTAAGATGTACAAAGACAAGTCTTTCCTACAGTCTAGCATGATGGTGAACTTGAGCTACAGTTCATTGAGGGAACCAATAATGACAACATGTGATGTAAGGAATACTGTATATCACTCTAGAAACTGGGCAGTATTCCAAAATGATAACAACCCCAAACACACTTCCATGTTGACTGCTACTTTGCTAAAGAAACAGAAGGTAAAGATGCTGGACTGGCCAAGCATGTCTTTAGACCTAAAACCTATTGAGCATCTATGGGGTATCTTGAAAAGGAAGCTGAAGGAATGCAAGGTCTCCACCAGACCACTCCAACCGACTCCAGTGGTAACCTGTGACACTCTTGTGAACTCCATTCCCAAGAGAATTAAGGCAGTGCTTGAAGATAATGAAGGCCATGTAAAATATTGACATGTTGAGCACAATTTGGTTATCTTTCACTTAGTGGTGTACTTACTTTTGGTGCCAGAGGATAAGACAAAAATGAAAGCTTGTTGAGTTATTTTGATGGGGCAGCAAATTTACTCTAAGCTGACTGGCCGCATTTCATATGTAGCCTATACCGTATTTTGCGGACCATAGCATGCACTTTTTCACTTCCAAAATCGAGGGAATACTGCTTGCGTTTTATGGTCCAACCCACAGCCACAGGTGGTCGTGCCTTGGCTTCCCGACAGCTCCCCCAAACTGTCAGATGAGAGATGTGGCCACAGCTAGATCCCTCATCTGTACTGTACTGTTTCTACCAGCAGAGCCCTGCTAATAGAAGCAGTACAGCAGAGAGACATACATGGAAGTGGCAAGCCAGCAGCTTCAATGTATGCCTGCCTGTTAGCTACGATCACTATGGTACTCATCTGGCAAGAAGGCAGAGAACAGTGCAGAATCACCTGCTCCCCCTCCCCTTCTGCCTAAAGTGTGCTCTTGAGTGACACCATTGTTGTGGCTGAAATTTAGTACTGCAGGAATTTTTTTTTTAACTGAGAACATTTCACATTTTTTTCAGTTTTCCTGCTCTAAAACAGGATTTAGTCCGGTGCTTCTTATAGTCCGAAGAATACGGTAGGTCATGAAATGTATGACTATATATACACCCACAATGAAATAGAAAACCCAGACCAGTGATATAGTTTTTTATCTTCATTTGAAGACATGTTAAATATGTTTCTGCATGACTTCCATACCTCCCTTTTCTGTACCTCTACGAAATACTTTATATTTTATAATTCACAGTATTTCCGTAAAAATTTTATAAATTGGTGAAGAAATCATTCGTCAATTCCCCCTCTAGTTATATTCCAGTAAAAGATTGGAGGGTTGTTAGGAAATGTCAGTTAGGGGATTTTTGCGAATATAACATTCTATTCTGTAATATAAGAGATGTTTTCAGCCGGAATCCGAGGTGAGAATTTCCAAGTAAATTAGATGTAAAGGATGAGTGTGATGTTTAATCACCTGAATATATCTCAATGAGGGAATGTCTGTTCGTCAGATTCCACATTTTAAATGCTCTGGGCAAGAAATCTGGATTGCAATGCAGAGAGAAATTACAGTGTAAAAAATAAGTTAATCAGTGCAAACAGAAGTCTAATCCACACAAATGTGAAGATTATTTGTAGAGTTTCTCAAATATAAATTCCTTCTGACTTGGTAAATGTTAATCAGTTAACTATTTCATGCTGAGGCAGGGGAATAACTTGGTAAATATTTTAGACTAAAACAAAGCAGAATGTCATACTGTGTAAGTAAACTATGAAAAAGTTGATGCAGATTTTGATATTGTTTTGTTGAAAGTTGGGTTCACTAACCTTTAAACTAATCAGAGAGAACAACAGTGACAACCACTGTTGACTCCCCATTGAAAGTGGATGCATACTTGCATGCGGGACACATGTTTTCAACATGTCAGCTAGAGTAGTCAGGTTGGGTGAAAAATATAATCATCCATTACAACCCCTGAGTTAGTTTTTTGTTGCATTTTGACTATCCGTTTTTTTCTGAGTTAATTACAAAGCCCCTTAACATGGGATCATCACCAAAATTGTTGGGGAAGGGTTGTTGGAACATAACAAAAAGACATTATTGCTCTTGTACCTAGGTGCCCAACCTAGGGTGTTCGCAGCCCCCCTTGGTCCTTCACATGCGGCCCCTAAAACAAAAAACTGTTCATGCATAGGGCATTGCAACTCACCTGTGAAGTGGTCACACGCTGACCCAGCTTTCCTAATCAACTTTAGTGGTCCAACATCAGTACAATTGTCAATGTTGATCAGGAAAACCAGGTCTACATATGAGCGCTGCACCCAGGGGCAGGAGGGGGGGTGGATGCTGTCGGGATCTGGTCCACCGCCTGCTGAGATATGTCAACAGGGGGTCTGGATGGATGTTATGTGTGGCTCTTTAGTAATGCCCTACATGTGGCCCTACATATCAGTTGCCCACCAATGCTCTAGTACACGCTGTTTTTGCCTAAATAACCTCATGGGGAACCCAATCTCCGGATGAGCTGGGATCGCATGGCAGCTCCATATCCCTGAAAATTTCAGAGCCGGTGGGGGCCCGCCATAGACCTCCATGTTAATGATGGGGCGTCAATCTCCCTACCTATTTCACTTTGGGGTTGGAGGGGTGGGAAGGTCAGGAAATGAGAGCAATGTACTCTGTTGTGATAGCCCATAGACCGCTAGGAGGGTTAAGTTCAAAATCAAGTCAACATTTTGACTTAACTTTACAATTTATTTTTGCAAAAACTTCCTGTTCTAGAGCAATTCTTTCTTCTTAAAGTACCCACAATCTTTCCTTTCATCCGATAGACCTGTCATGAAGCCGTTCTCTAAGTGCAAACTACAAGTTTGTCAGTGTTTGCAGACCGCAGCACCGTTTCGTTTTCCAGGCTGCTGTAAGGGACCATATAAAATTTGATTTCAATTCAAAATCATAAGCTCCAATTTCTGAGAGACTAAAGGCAATCCAGACACATATGTTGTGTGACATGGATATAAAAAAATAACCTATAATATCTGTTTATTTAAAGTATTCATTGTTTACTAGGCTGAAAAGGTCAAACACCTAGAGGTACTATTGCTGATTATATTGCTGGTTTAATTACATTTTGATGTTTCGCTATAATCCAAGGCAAATTTCTAACTGCTCTACGGTCAGCTGATTCCTGGATAACAGCGCTTATTAGCTCTAGTAGACACTCTAAAATAGCTAGGTAACTTTCTGTGCCAACAGAGTTTGGAATATGCCATAAAATGACAATTTGACAATGCAATGGATGCAACTTGCCAGCATGGTATTTACCTGGGGATTTACCCCCCTGTATTACAGAACAAATGTTCCCCTATTGCAGTGGTTCCCAAACTGTCCTTGCAGGGCCCCCCTTTTCTATTTAGGAACATTATCAAACCCCCCTCCCTATTCAAACACAGGTTATGAATAAGGACCCACTTCCCCCTGGAATACCTTCGCGCCCCCCCCCCCCAGGGTGCCCGCCCCCCAGTTTGGGAACTACTGCCCTATTGCATTGTCATTACTAGAGATTTGCGATTGCAAAGCCCCTGAACATAGAATCATCACCATACGTGCTGTAGATGTAGAGAAGGGTTGGGGGTATACTACAAAAAAAGTGTGGTTCTAACACAAATAGTTTTTGCATAAATGAAGTTCAAGTCAAAGTCAAGTCAAAATTCCAAAAGTCTTTGACTTTGTACTTAATTTATGCAAAAACTATGATAGTAATACATATTCCAACGAACTATTTTTATTCTTTTTATATCATTTTGTCATATAGAATGAACTTACAATCACTACCAGGTCAGTGAGTAAAATAAACAATAGAGATGGTCAAATTTTTTGACTTGCTAAATTCGTGAGCTGATTGAAAAGCCCCTGAGCATGGTATCATCACCAAAATTGCTGGAGATGTAGAGAAGGGTTGTGGGAACATTTGAAAAAAAACTAGGTTTGCTGTAGCACATGTAGTTCTTGCATAAATTAAGTTAAAAAATAAAGTTGAAATTCCGATTTTTGAAATTTTGACATGACTTTGAACCTCATTTGTGCAAAAACTGTTTGTGTTTGAGACATACTTTCTGGAGTATACCCCCAACCCTTCTGTACATCTCCAGAAAGTTTGGTGTTGATACCATGCTCAGAGGCTTTGCAATTAACTCGAAATTGTTGAAATGGTCACATTTTAAAAAAGAAATTCGACCATCTCTAATAAGCAACAGTGGGGTACGCTTCTAGCGCATCCCTGTTCTTAGATTTTAATCAAACTAGTTATGTCTTCTAATTTTCAAATGTTTTCTCTAGATACTGTGACAGTGTGGATGGTCCATACAGGGCCGGGACAAGGTCCACCAACAACAGAGGCTGAGCTGCCCAAGTGCGCCCCC
>CM070034.1:24029402-24051239 GCA_036250615.1 Ptychadena robeensis | reverse complement strand
CCTGTGGCTTCACCAGAATCAATCGGAGTGTTGATCGATTGCTCAGGAATCGACACGTGTATGGCTAGCTTAAGGCACGCCTGATCGTAAGACGCACCCCATCGGTTTGGAGAGAACATTAGAAAAATAAATTTAAGTCAGAGGCCAGTGCCAGGAGGGAGGTCTTAGTTCGAGAGAGTGTGCAGAGCAAAAACTTTGGCATGTGTCTACAAACTAACAGTACCCTTTCTCCCTGACTAACTTATAGAGAGACACATTTTACAATCTGGCACTAACAACTTTCTTATGAGCACCTATTTACATATTGAAGAAGGCACTGGTCTGTGCGACATAATTTTGTTTTTATTACAATGTAGAATGTTAATATAAATACACAGGTCATGCTATCTAAATAGCCTAAATTCACCAGTATTTTCCAAGAACAGGTACTGTTAGTGTTAATAAAGCTAAAACAGGGGTGGGCAAACTTATTGACTCATGGGCCACATTTGCTTCTTATATATGATGTGCTTGACCAAGAGCCTGTAATGGCCGACCAGCCATAGGTGTGCCAATTCCATGCATCGCCGGCATTACTAATGATGGCTGTAATGTGTGATAGGCGACGTGTGATGTGTGAAATTTCCTGCACTTATTCCTAGAGGCTGCCTGTTGGTGCCATGAGGATGTGTCCACAGTGTCATCACATGATCACGCCACTGCATTGTGCCAAGGCAATGTTTTGACACCTCTAGACATTATGTGCACTTATTACAGAGAACCAGCAGATGGGAGCAAGGTAACAGAGGGCTGGAAAAGAACGCTAAATGGGCTGGGCCTTAGTTTGCCCACCCTTTTGGCAGTGGCCCTTTGGCTCGTCTGGAGGGAATGAATCAAATCCTAGTCTTCTGGGATGCAGTGATATTGCTCCCAGGATGTTTCTGGACCCATTGATTTCAACAACAACCTTTCTGGTAGCACAATGTTCCATCCCCCCAGAACAACAACTTTACCGGTAGTGCTAAACCCCCCGGACACCCCCCCCCCCCCCCCCCCCCGCTTGGGGGCTTCAGGCTTTTTTGCATGGGGCCCCCAAAATGCATGAAGTCACCCACAGTGTCCCCAAAAGACGTAATAATATATACCTCACAAGAACATTTAAAACAACATTATAATCATCTTTTTTCATGAGCCTTCCAAAAAAAACGGCTCAATGAGCACTAAAATACTGGATCTTTCCTAAACCATTTACAACAACAAGCAGCTCAGTTGACCCTTGTCATTATGAACTTGACACCAGTGACTGCCCTCACCAGCATGTCACTCTACAATAATACTTGACACCACCTTCTAACTTGGGCATTGTCAAGCTAGTTAAACGGGTAAAGAACAAGGAAGGGAGGGTGGGATGTCTTCACAGGAAAAGAGGACCACCCGCTTCTGGGTCAGCTTGTTATATAGTGTCCAACCTACACCACATCACTTTCGGTTTCGCGGGGGTAGGTGAATAGTGTTGAGCTCGAATATTCGAATGCCGAATATTTTTCGCGAATATCGGCAATTCGAGAATTCGCCAATATCTCGAATATCTCGGCGGATATTCGCAATTCCGAATGTTCGCAATATGGGCATGTATTGCAAAAATAATATTCGCATTGTGAAAATAAACATAGCATGTGACCATTCATGTTAAAGATTTTCGCGATGCGAATATGATT
Source organism: Ptychadena robeensis (assembly GCA_036250615.1). Lineage (NCBI taxonomy): Eukaryota > Metazoa > Chordata > Amphibia > Anura > Ptychadenidae > Ptychadena > Ptychadena robeensis. The sequence goes on along the minus strand of CM070034.1, from coordinate 24,049,542 downwards.
TTCGCACTTGCGATTATGATTTTCGCAATCCATGGTATTACCGCGAATATTCAAATTTCCGAATATAGAATCAAATATTAGTAGAATTATTCGCGAAATATCATGAATTCGAATATTGCCTATGCTGCTCATCACTATAGGTGAACAGGTCCTCTGCAGACCTCCAGCATGCCTCATCGGGGGTCCTCCCACTAAGTGGTGGGGGGCTTCCAATATGCCCTGACCTAATTAGCTGCAGCAATAAGGAGCATTGCATCTTAATGGGCTATTAATAAAAAATTTGACTTAATATGTGCAGCAGGCACTTCCTGTATTGTGGTGGCTACATAAGCTATTGGGACTTCATGGAGCCCTGTTTGTCGACACTGCTGTGTGCACACGGCAATTACCTGTTTTACTTGTAAATGTGCAACAAGTAACTCACACAAGTGTACTGGGTACATGTAGCCCAGAGAAGAAGGATATAGATTGGAGGATGTGCTCACTCTACAGGAAATTGGGGCAGCACTAGTATAGGAAGTCAAAGGAATGAACATAGAATAAAAGTAATATAGTAAGAAATGGCCTTTATCTGTTAAGTATTGCAGGTTGGAACGAGGTTTTATAATTCCTTATACATTTACTGCAGAGGTTGTTAATTTTTTTTAACTCCCCCCTAGGCCCGTTTCTAGCCTTTCAGAGGCCGTATGCAAAGTTATTGCATGCCCCTGTTGAGCAAGGGGTGCTATTGTTTAGTCATCCGACTTGTTAAGGGGGGAGGGTGCTAATTTTCGGCCGGCCAACTCATTAAGGGGGGTTGTGCTTTGGTTATCGTCGAGTTGTTGAGCGTGGGGGAGGGGGGATGGGTGCTAGTAGTGCATTCTACAATGCCCCCCCCCTCCCCCAGGCCTGTTGGAATGAGGTTTCATACTTCTTGGAACATTTACTGCAGAGGCTGTTGCTTTTGTTCGGCTTAACTCAGACTCGAGGGGATTGTGCTTTGGTTATCGTTCACCCGGCCAAGTTGTTTAGCGGGGGTGATGGGTGCTAGTAGTGCATCCTGAAACCCCCCGTGTAAGAATTGTGCTCCCGTGTAAGGAGGCCCTATGCACCCGCATATTCCACATGAGAAATGGCCCTGACTTTCAAAATTGCTCCTCAGAGGTCAGTAAGACTTTCTTTTAAAGCCTATTTGTTGCTAGTTCAGAATATGTACATACTTGATTATCTAGAACCTGGCCACAGGTTACAATTAGGAAAATGTTGATGTTAATGAACGACAACCAACCACCTCGCCAGCAACTCTCATCCCTTCGCAGCGGCTTGAACAGCTTCGGCATCAGTGTGCACATACAAATTATGCAAAGCGCGCATTTAGTTGGACGAGAACCTTCACATGCAGATACATCATATTTTAGTAAAATGAATCACCATAGGTTGTGAGCTAAACTCATTTGTGTCTGGAAAAAGTACATTGAGACAAATTTGCAGCAAGGTAGAAATTTGATTAGATACAAATTTACTCTGCATGCCGTATCATTGTCAGCTTATGCAACTGTCTAGTTTACTTGTTCACTGGAACTAACTTAGAGCTGTTCACTCTTTCTGAACACAGAATACTAAAGGTGTGCGTTAGGTGAAGGAAGGATTTAATATGATGAAATATGGTGGAATATGCGTGTAATTACAGCAGCTGCATATGTCACACAGGTCTAGTGAATGCCGTCATATATATTAATATAAGCCGTGAGAAGTACAGCTATATCCATTATCCATAGAGCAAGCAAAGACAAGCGCATTATATTTTCTTATTTATAAACAGTACCATTGGATGTTGTCTTATCCCCAGGCAGAAGCCATTCTGTAATACGTAAGAAAATATTTATAGCCAAGGAGAAAGTAGAACTTCAATACTTTTGTTTGAACATAGTGGAAGGGTTTATCTTAAAAGTCCATATCAACTATAATGACTAGAAAGTATAACACAAACTTTTTAACCCCCAAAATTGGGGGGAAATAGTGCCTGAGTCTGAAAGCTGGCAGAGCTTTCGATTGGCCATTGGATGGGATAGCGATGTCCCTACTGGATGGGGATAGCTGGAGAAGCTGTCTACTTCTCAGGCTGTGGAAAGAAGAGACCCGGGGGACCAGGAAACCGTACAGTAATTGATGTGCACATTGTGTACGATTGACCTGCGATCAATCACTGCGTGGTGACGTCACCACGCTGTAATTGATCGCCGGTCGATTGCACGGAAATCTACCTGTGTGTGGCCAGCTTTACTTTGTCTCAGTGTCAAGGTTACTCTGTCCTGCTAAGGCTAGTGATTGCTATCTGTGTTCCTGTGTTACTTGTTCCTGTGAGACTCTGCTACCTGTTTAACCCCTGCCTGCACTGACTTTTCTGTTGCCAACCTGGACTGCCTGACTTGTACCTGTGCTGCTTGCCCTGATCCATTGCCTGCCTGACAACGCCATTCCTCCCTGGTGTCCTTTGGACCAGCTGCCTCAAGTGCCTACCCTCCCTCAAGAGGTAGCAACCTGGTGTTCCCATCAGGAAAGTCTATCCCTCCCTACATCTCCAACTAATTTGGTGATGATACCATTTTCAGTTTTAAAATAAACTTGAAATTAGAAAAGAAAATCTCCAAGGGTATATTCCAAAAGACCTTAACCTGCCTTCTAGGTTATAAAGTACCAACATCCCAAATCATCAAACCAAAAAAGAACCACTGATATGAAGAAACCATAGGGCTGGCCATACAGGGGTTGATATTTTTATAGATTTGAGCACAATCAATCACCGTACGCGTTCGATTGTTCTCAAACCGATTGCATCCAGTGCAAGGAAAGCTTGATCGAACAGGGAACCAACATGTAGGTAAACTCTGTTTGATTGACATTACTTTGGTAAAAGTATCAAATAGGATAGAGTGCTGCGCATCGATTCTCTGTTCAATCAGTGAAGCTCGAGTGCAGCATGGTGACGCCATCACGCTACACTTGAAGGTTCATCCACTGAATGGGTATCGTGTATGGCCACTTTTACATTATTCAAACCATGCCCTCATATACCAGGTTGAAGACCAAACAATATATAGGGATAAGCTGTCAATATATTTGCATTCTGATTCGTTAAAAGTTCCCTTAAAATTCAAAATTTGCCAATTCCTTGAAGCTAGATAGGCTGCCTAATAGTGATGAGCGGTATAGGCAATATTCAAATTTGCAATATTTCTCAAACAGTTCTACTAATATTCGATTCGATATTCATAAATATACAAAATTTTCATGTATGACCATGCATTGCAATAGTAACCGCATTGCAATTATCTTGGTTGCATGTGGTATTCATCATCGCATTGAGATTATGTTATTGCAATGAATGGCCAAAAGTTTGCCAGTGCCTAATATTTTTAATATGCAAAATTGTAAATACCTGCCGCCTTATTGACGAGATTCATGAATTCTCAAATAGCCGATATTCGTGAAAAATATTCAGAATTTGAATATTCTAGCTCAACACTACTGCCCTAATTTATTGCTTTTGCCACCAAGGTAAAGGGACAGCTACACGGTAAAACCACCAGACAGAACATCAATGTCACCACGCTGTGCTCTATTGTGGGTCGATTAAATGGTAATCAATGTGCAAAGTGGTGCACATCCATTCCTGTTCGATTGATCCGTTCAGTGGTCCCCTTTGAGGGTTCCCATTGAGCTGCTTCCAGTTGCTGCCTGTCAGAGTGGGGATCTGGACACAGGGGAGAGGAGGGGTTCTCTGTGCAGTGCAGTCTGTGTTTGGCTCTGCCCCCTTGCTTGTGTCTCAGCTGACAGGCAGTGACACAGGCAAGGGGGCAGAACACAGTCTGTTCTGCACAGTGAGGGGGGGAGCCCTGATCTCGGCTCTGCCTTCACAATCAACCAGGATTTATGGACATGCCAGTTCCCTGTTCAATTGTCCTTTTTCAAGCAGGATCAATCGAAGGAAGGTTTTTTTTTATGTACAATTGACGATCGCAAATACGCACGTCGATCGCTCATCGAATAAACGGAAAATCGAACCATGTATGGACACCTTGCACTAAACAAAGCCATAGTTGAATTGTTCCTGGGTACAAATGACACACCGATAATTTCTTCTTCCAGAGCTTGCCATGAACCACAACAAAGGAATGGATATATTTGCTAACGGAAAGCATAATGCGGCGGGAAGTAATCCTCAGATGTAATGGGCCTTTTAGAGCTGTGATGGTATTATAATTCCTAATGCATCTGTTAAGGATCTGTCTTGTGCTTCTTCCTCGCATGTCAGTTGGAAACGCTGACAAAATAAAAAATGAACATGGGAATACATTTTGATTATGAGACCCTGAGTGTTGCTGCTCCCTTTATTATTATTATTAGTATTTTCATTTTACAGAGTATAGAAGATTCCGATCATGATTTGGCATTTGGAACAGGAAAAGAAGTTGTGACCGCAGACCAATATGTTTCCCCTTTCCTACTTTTCTAGTGATAAATGATTACTGGTAAATGTGAATATACTGCCTCTCATGTCCAGGGTTGTATTCACAGATGATGCTTCCATAGGAACATATAGGTAATAGGCCTTTGCACGCTTAGATTTTTCAATCGGTCTGCCAAATGCTCGTGTGCCGATCTTAAGCTTCGAGAAACTAAATCAACAGCCAAATCGATCTAAGCCATTACGGACATGTCCATAATTCTTAGATCGCTCTGATACTTTATATATTGTATGGGCATGTCTCCTCAGCTCCGAGGGATCTCAGATCCATCGGCGCTGAGGAATCAGCTGTCTGTCTGCTTCTGAGGGGGGATGAAGGGGAGGTGCTAGCAGCTCCCTTCGCTCTCCCTTCGTGCTAGGCTGACTGTTCTCACAGCCGGCTAGATGCTGTCTGCCGGGTCTGCCGGACCTGCCGGACAGCGCTGGCACACAAAGGGTGCCCGGGCCGATTGTGACCTGATGTTTCGGCCGATTGACCGCACGTGATGCCGCATGGTCGATCAGCCAAAATATCGGGTCACAATCTATACATGTATGGGGTGCTTTACATGTGGCATGAACACTATTTTGAAAAAAATTCAGATTTGACACTTTTTATATAGGGATGAATAATTGGTTTACAAGGCTGCCAAGAAGTAGTCTACAGAGCAGAGGGATCTGATGGTCTGCTGTCTGAGCTACATAAAGTCTTGTGATCTGCCTCTGTACCCAGTGGCCTACCTGTAGAGATGGTCGAATTTTTCAACTTGCAGACTTGAGCTGATTGCAAAGCCTCTGAACATGGTATCATCACCAAAATTGCTGGAGGTGTAGAGAAGGGTTGTGGAAACTTTGGAAAAAAATAATTTTGCTTTTGCATTTGTAGTTTTTGTATACATTTTGTTGAAAGTAAAACTTGAAATTTTGCTTTTTGAAATTTTTACTTTACTTTGAACTTAATTTATGCAAAAACTATTTTGTGTTAAAGCCCTTCTATTTTTTTTTGTAATTAACTCAAAATCATTGGATAAATTTCTGAAAAAAAAATTTGGTCACCTCTAGTGACCTTGGGCCAGAAACACATGGTGTCTGCCCATAGTGTTGTTGCTGTTCTGCAAGTAACATGGGTGTCAAATTGTGTGGCAATGTTGTAAATGTATATTTTTTTATTTATCTATACTGCAGGAACAGATAATCACATACTATGGCGCTGAAATGTTTAATATAATTTTGCTCAGCCCTAAACACACACCAACTGTCGTCTTGGGCCAGAGCAGCTAGGGGGGCCCAGTGGTCACCATCTAGGAGCATGGCAACCGGGTTCCCTGTCTGCTGGTAGTGATGGCCGAACTGCCCACAAAGCGGGTCGAACACCCGTGAGCAGTACGGGTGTTCGACCCACCCCGTTCGCTGGCGAGAACGAGCTCTCTATTCTTCCTCCAGCGGGATCAGGAGCAGCGAGATCCCGCCGGAGGAAGAATCTGTTCACTAGAAGACTGGGCATGAAGCCGGTCTTCTAATGAGCAGCCGTCTCGTGAACCCGGAAGTGACATCAGTGACATCACACGGCTGACGCAACCAGGAACTATGCGTTCCAGGTACCAGGTTTATCAGATTCAAATTTCCTGCCTAGAGGCGGGAAATTTGAATGTGCCTGCGAACAGGCAGACAGCGGACTTCTTTAAAAGTCCAATCCTTCCGTTCGCGGGCGGACCTGGCCAAAGTTAGGCCATCCCTATCTGCTGGCAGCCTGTGCTCTGTGTCACAGTTTGCACAAAGGGAAATGGATGTGTGGTGTTTTAGGGTATGGTGCCTGAGGATTTCTGGCGGCGGCTGACAATGCATGGAATTGGCACACCTATAGCTGGTTGGCCGTTACAAGTTTTTGGTCTGGCCCCTTCATCAGAAGCCAATGTGACCATAAACTCAAAATGTTTGTCTACCCCTGGTATAGAGGATTGAGGACCAGATACAGTTCCCTTTTCTTCCTTAAAAACCAATGTGTACAGAACTGCAGGGTCCATTGGTTCCTTTATATGTAAAACATATTCTCTGCTTCTTCCTATAATAAATTACATTTTCACAATAATAACTGTGTGTCAAGGCTGTTGGACTTTGCTGAAAATGCTTTTATGCACAAACACTAAAATGACGATCACTTATTTCTGCAGCACACTTCAACAAGCCTGGGAATGGAGGAAGCACTGCAGTAAGAATTAAAACGCACTGAAAAATTTATCTCTGCATTACTCTCAGGCAAACCTGAAATAAACTTGTCTTCACATGATCCCATCTCTGTTGTGTTATAGGCCAGGGGTGGGCAACTCAGTAGATATGGAGGGACTCAAGTGCGGCCCTCGGCATCACTTAAGGGCCGAACATAACAATTTCAATCTATACTGACTTGCATAAGCATTTTTAATGAAAAAAAAACATACATAAGGTATAGTTAGAAGACATTATGTTTCATGGAGGGGTGAGGGATGAAAAAAAAACTAAAACAGTATGGTTACATAAGTGTGCACACCCTTAAACTAATACTTTGTTGAAGCACCTTTGGATGTTATTACAGCACTCAGATTTTTTAGGGATGAGTCCGTGGCACATTTTGGGGGGTGTGTGAGTCTATCAGCATTGGTACCATTTTGGGTATGAGTCTATCAGCATTGGCACAATTTTGGCGGCGTAAGTAGTCGATCAGCATGGTACACTTTGTGGGGTATGAGTCTATCAGTTATGAGTGGCACATTTTGTGGGTGTCGTCTATCAGACATGGCACATTGTTGGGGATGGAGTCTATCAAAGCATCCCCGCGCACATATTGGGTATGAGTTCTATCAGCAATGGCACATTTATGGCCGTAGCAGCTATGACCCATCCCCAGTACAGTGGCACATTGTGGGTGTGTCAGTCTATCAGCATGGCACAGTTTGGTTGAGTGAGTCTATCAGCATGGCAACCATTTTGGGTGTGAGCCTATCTAGAATTAACCGGAGAGTGTTACAAGCTGTGATGTCTTTTTGAAATTTGGGCGGTGGAATACTGCTCTACCTCATGCTAATGAAGCAGCAGATGCTCCCCGCGAGGGATCACCCAGGGCGGGGTCGAAACACTTAACCAGAAGGAAGAATCCCGCCGAATCCGAACCCTGGTGATTCGCGGATCACAAATTTAAGCAATTCACCAACGCCTCTAGGCGGGGAATCGTTGAAATCGGAAAAAAAAAAACAAGCGTAATATGACGTCAGTGACGTACATCCGGTTCCGTGGACCGACCAACCTGGAACGCATACGTTCCTGGTTTACGGCCGCAGGATGTGACCGTCACTGACGTCACTATCCTGTTCTGAGCGCAGTCTTTTCCACTACAAGACCCGGCGATTCATGCGCGGTCCTGTAAGTGAAAAGATTCTTACCTTAACCGGAGGGATCAACAGGCGGGGCCGGGCCTGTTGAGTCCGGGAATGCCGGAGGAAGAATTATTACATCGATTACTTCGGCCGGCGAAACACGTACGGGTTCAGAAACAACACGTAACTGTCAGACGGATCCGACTCGGCGAACGGACGAAACATGCCAGTGTTTCGACGGCCGACACTGGTCTCCGAGCGAACAAGTTCGGCCCATCTCTAATCAGCATGGCACATATTGGTTTATGAGTCTATCAGCAGGCACATTTTGGGTATGAGTCTAGCAGCATGGCACATTTGGTGTGTGAGTCGATCAGCATGGCAACATTTGGGGATGAGTCTACTCAGCATGGCACATTTGGGTAGGAGTCGATCAGATGGTACATGTTGTATCGAGTCTATCAGTAGGCACATTTTGGGTATGTGCAGTCTATCAGCATGCACATATTTGGGGATGAGTCTATCAGCTGGAAAATCCTATTGGGTCTGATGAGTCCTATTCCAGCCATGGCAAACATATTTGGGCTATGAGTCTATCAGCATATGGTCACATTGGTTGGGTTATGCAGTTCGTATCAGCATGGCACACATAGTGTGGTTGAGTCTCTCAGCATTGCAATGTGGGTATGAGCTGATCACCGCAACTGGCACCATTTGTGGGTGTGAGTCCTATCAAGCATGGCCTTATTGGGTCTGAGTCATATAGAAATGGATCATTTTGGGTATGAGCTCTATCAGCATGGCCTACATATTGTTGGGTGACGCCTGAGTCTAGCAGCATGCACAGATTGGGTGGTATGAGTCGCTCAGCATGGCAAACCTTTTGGGTAAGATGATTCTAATAGCTCAGCATGGCATACATTTTTGAGTTCACTCAAGATTTTCCCAACTACTTCTTGCAGAAACACTCACAAGTCAGATTGGGGAGGGCATACTCATCATGTGCACAGCCCCTTGCAGTATCAACCCCACAGATTTTTAATCAGATCTCAGGTCTGGGGCTCTGGCTGGACCATTCCAAAAACGTTCTCATTTTTATAGCTTGCGTGCTCAGTGAAGCCCTATTCATCTTGCTTGATTTGCGATGATATGCTTTTGGGTCGTTGTCATACTGAAACGGTGAAGTTACTCCTTCACATCTCAGAGCTGTCTGAGCAGACGAGCCTAAAAGGTTTGTGTGACGCTGAATGTGATCGGGTATTTTGGACACTGTCTCATAATTCCCTCCTACTCTTGTTTAACGTAAGCGTCCGCAGTTCCAGACTGAGATAAAAACACGCCCCAAAGCATGAGTGCTGTCACCGCCATGCTCACCCACGTTTGTTCTTTTGGTGATGTCAGTATTTTTTTGGCTCAAACATATCTTTTGGAATTTATGGCCAAAAATTTCAACTTGGTTTTTTTATCAACCATCCACCTTCCCCACAATGTATTTGGGAGACTTTCAAATGTATTTTTGCAAAATGTAGCCTGCTTGCATATTTTTCTTTGTAAGAAGAGCTTTCACATCTTGCCACTATACCATACTGCACATCACCAAAAGGAACACAGCACCACAAGTGAATGCATGTGGTGCGGCACATCATATTTTGGGGTGATTTTTCTTCACCATTTGCACATTGCCTGCTCGATGGTGACCCCTGGTCCACTCGGCACTCTACCTTTGTATTTCCGCAGCATGACTTGGCTCCGCCCACTTTTCCTTGTCCCCAACGCTCGCTAGAATTGATTAAGTTCCCCTGTGCACTGCCTTCATAATCGATCCAGGCTAGTTACGGACATGTTTCCCTTTCCCCGGTCCAACAGACCTTTTTTTCAAGGGGGCCATACACGGCGCTCGAGTTTTTTTTAATAATTTTTAGTGCAATTGAGCTTAAAAAAGCATTCTTTATCTAAATCATCAAGTCTACCTGTGTAGTTCAAATCGGCAGAGGAAACCCCTGCACTACTAGTTTTGGTAGATCTAAAGGATGATCTGACAGAGATCCCCCTACAAGGTGTATGGGCCCAGCTCTACAGTGTTACTGTAGCTATTAACTCCTGGACAGACATAGTAAGCTACCACAAATGCAACAAATGGTGACTTCCACCAGATGGAAGCAAAACAGATACGTTACATATTGTTTTAAGATTTTGGAAGCAACTGTTTGAAACATTTGGGCAAATAGGCTGCAGAGTGACTTAACAGTTTTTGTTTTAGGTTTGTTTAGGTGCGGCTGTAAAGCCCCCCCATACACCATGCAACAATTACCATGCAATTTACTGTACGCCAACCAACCAAACACATGTTAATAGGAGACCTTTCTATCACCTTCCAATATACTATGTATTCTATCAGGAGGACCCGGCACTACATAGCAGTGATATATACCTTCCAATCACTATGTATTCTATCAGGGAGGACTCTGCACTACATGCAGTGAATATTTTTCCATCACTATGTATTCTCTCAGGGAGGACCCGGCACTACATAGCAGTGAATATAACTTTCCACTCACTATGTATTCTATCAGGGAGGACCCGGCACTACATAGCAGTGATATATAACCTTCCAATCACTGTGTATTCTATCAGGGAGGACCAGCACTACATAGCAGTGATATACCTACCAATCACTATGTATTGTATCAGGAGGACCCTGGCACTACATAGCAGTGATATTACTTCCAATCACTATGTATTCTATCAGGGAGGACCGGGCACTACATAAAGTGATATATACCTTCCATACTATGTATTCTATCAGGGACGACCGGCCTACATAGCAGTGATATATACCTTCCAATCACTAGTGTATGTCTATCAGGGAGGACCCGGCACTACATCCAGTGAATTATACTATCCAATCCTACTATGTCTTTCTATCAGGGAGGACCTGGCACTACATAGCAGTGATATATACATCCATCACATATGTTATTCTATCAGGGAGGACCCGTACTAAGCAGTGATATATAACCCCTATTTCCAATCACTAGTATTCTATCAGTGAGGACCCGGCACTACTAGCACGTGATATATACCTTCCAATCACTATGTATTCTATCAGGGAGGACCGACACTACATAGCAGTGATATATACCTTCCAATCACTATGTATCTTTCATGGAGGACCCGGCACTACATAGCATGATATATACCTTCCAATCACTATGTATTCTATCAGGGAGGACCCGGCACTACATAGCCAGTTGATATATACCTTCCAATCACTATGTATTCTATCAGGGAGGACCGCACTACATAGAGTGATATATACCTCCTTCCAATCACTATGTATTCTATTCATGGAGACCCGGCACTACATAGCAGTGATAATACCTCCAATCACTATGTATGTATCTTCAGGGAGGACCCGCACTACATAGCAGTGATATATACCTCCAATCACTATGTATTCTATCAGGGAGGACCCGGCACTACATAGCAGTGATATATCTTCCAATCACTCTGTATTCTATCAGGGAGGACCCGGCATCTACCTGCAGTTGGATACTACCTTCCAATCTTATGTATTCTATCAGGAGCACCGGGCACTACATAGCAGTGTTATATAACCTTCCAATACTATGTATTCTATCAGGGGACCTCGGCACTAATAGCATGATATATACCTTCCAATACTATGTATTCTATCAGGGAGGACTCGGCACTACTAGCTGATAATATCTTCCATCACTATGTATTCTATCAGGGAGGACCTGCACTACATAGCAGTGATATATACTTTCACGTCACTATGATTCTATCAGGAGGACCCACACTACATAGCAGTGAATAACCTTCCAATCACTATGTATTCTATCAGGGAGGACCCGGCACACATAGCAGTGATAATACCTTCCAACACTATGTTTTTATCACAGGGAGGACCCAGCACTACACTAGCAGTTGATATAGTACCTTTTCCAATCACTATGTATTCTATCAGGGAGGACCCAGCAGCACTACATAGCCAGTGATATATTTAACCTTCCAATCAACTATGTAATTCTATCCAGGGAGGAACCCGGCACTACATGCACGTGATACTATACCTTCCAATCATTATGTATTCTATCAGGGAGGACGGGCACTAAGGGCACTTTACATAGCCAAGTTTGATACATACTTCTCTCAATCACTATTGTATTCTCTATATCAGGGAAGGTCACTATACAACATAAGTTGTTTGGTATTATCTCAGGAAATTGTATGGAGGAATCTAAAGGTGTATGGGGGGCTTAAGGTAAAGAGTATATAAAAACAAGAAAACAGCCTGAGATCTGCAAATGTATGCATGAACTTGTAAAGGGAGCTTAGCTATATGGTTTGTTTGCAAACGTGTTACCAAGTTCAGGTACACATCAGATATTTCCCAGATCATGCAAGATCCTGGTTATAATTCACCATGGTACAGAAAGGCAACAGAATGCTATAACCGATTTTAGAAAATTGCAATATAGGCGGAATGTCATAAAAAATTATAAATCATAAATCTCTGATATTTTCTCTTTGAAGGTAACCTTATTATTATTCTATGTATAAAATGAAGCGTGTTTTACTTTTTTAATGGTCAGTATGATTTCCAGCACTGTGCTCATTAGGCTCTGCCTACACCCCGCACTTTCTCTTACAGACAATTAAAGGTGGCAGGAAATTTGACTTGCAGGTGGTTTTAATGAAGCACAGGCAAAGCTTATCTAAAGCTTTAAGGACACTGGCTATTTCCTGCTGAAACATATTAATTGTCAGGCTTCTTCAGCTCCATTCATCTCAGTTTATAATAAATGGTAGTTTTAGTCTATGAAGTTTAATTTACTTTAGACGACTTTTCTTGAGCAAACACAAAGATTTTTTTAGCCTAAAAAAGACAAAGATTTTGTAAATAGGAATGAAGAAAATTTGACTTTTCTGTGGGCTCTTGAGGATCCCTCAGTCCACATTGGTACACCTCAGATTGACATGATTAGTGGAGAAAGAGGTGGGGGGTTAAAGAGAAAAACAAGTCCCGGGGGGAGCAGGTGCCACATGCTCCAATGGTGGAGGCCCACTATACCATCAACGAGTATCCTACCAGACCACCATTTTTAAATACCCGACTGAAGCATCCATTGCACCACCAGCAATTTAAAGGTGGCAAGGGTACAAACCAAACCAGCACATTCTGCTTCCAGTGGTTCCCAAACTTTTACTGCAGGGCCCCCCTTTTCTAAATAAGTCCATTATCAAGCCCTCTCCCCCATACAAACTATACAGGTTGAGATTGAGGGCCATTTCACACTAGCCATGTTGCATTTCAAAAACATTCCTAATTCACATAGAGACACAGACATGCACATTACAAAATGCACTCTTCCTACTGTCTGCTGCTAGTTCCCCTATGGTCAGCTTCCTGCTTCAGAGTTCTGCAGATCTCTCTCTCCACTCTCTGGCTTACAGACAATTCTCACACACCTCGGCCGTGCCCAACTCAAAATAGCAACCACCCTTTTAGGCCCATCCCTCAGTTTTTGAACCACTGCGGTATACCTTAAGAAATGAGCAAGGCAGTCACCAGGATATGTAGTTTTTCAATAAATTCTATAAAGTCATTTCAACTCATTTTCGTAGTGTTCCTAGAACATTTCTGGCAATTTAGGCGATGATATTATGTTCAAGGGCTTTGCAGTTTTTTCAAATGAACTGAAATCTAAAATTAAACAATATCTATATCCTCCCTGCGGCGTCTGTTGATTATTGCATATTACTGTATTTTTCAGTTCTCCAGGAAAGAAGATTAATCAGGGAGGTGGAGGAGCTGTCAGATAGGAGATCTGCACACAGCCAGATCTCTCATCTGAGCTGTATTGTTTATATCAGCAAAACCCTGCTGATATAAGCAATGCAGAGCTGTGTGTGTGAAAGCTGCACTCACACTGGCAGCTTCTTTACACACACAGCCTAGAGGGGAGACATATGCAGCAGTTCCACCTTTCCTGTGTGTGAGGAAGTTGAGATGAATTGTGTTCTTTAGTGACACCAGTTCAGTTGTGGCTGAAATTTGGTACTGATTTGAAAACTTCAAATATTTCTGCTCTAATAACTGGGTGCGTCTTATGGCCAGGTGTGTCTTATAGTCGGAAAATACGGTATATTAGATTGGAAAAGTGGAAGTGATATTGGATGATGTTCAAAGCACTCGACATTGCCATCCCCCGCTATTCAACTGACAATGGTTTTGTCTTTTTGTTTATGTGACCTACTAACCTTGTAATAAATGTTCGTTTTTATATGACATGACTTTGGGCAACATTTGTTCTTATTGTCCCCAGTAGGGCTCAGCCTAGTGTTAGGCAAGAAATTAGAGTTATACACTACCTGTTATTTTTCTCCATTTATCTAGGTCAGAAGATAACGTTTTTAGACAGTTTGAGATGCTTTGAAGTCACATAGTAAGAAAAAAATTGGTTGTTTTTTGGTGGCGTTTATTATTATTATCATTTATTTATATAGAGCCAACATATTACAAAGCGCTGTCCAATAAATTAGCATTGAGGCACAACACAATATGACACACATGTACAGGATATGACACAGGAGGAGTGGATGACCCTGCCTGGTCGGGCTTATAGGCCAAAAGCTTGGGGAACAGAGTATAATAGGGGGGAGGATGGGACTGGCATACTGGTGATCTTAGGAATGAGTAACTTTAAAGTTGAAAAAGATTAAGTGATAGAGCCTTATTATATAACATCATTATGTAGCTATCCGTAGTTTACCTGGGCACAGGAAACAACCGTGTAAATTTAGCCTAATGAACACTTCTGTGGACTGGATCATGGCTACATGTGATGTTGAGATTCAATGATTGAAGGAAATAAGTGGGCCAAGGACAACCAGAATGTGGAGAAAGATAAAATTCTTGAAATATATCTTCTAATTTGCTTAATGAACATTGTGAGACACTTACCATGCCTAAACCAATCAGTAAAGCTGGCCATACACCTTTAGATGTCTCTGTCAGATTTCGTTTAGATCTCCTTTTGTTTGACCAGAACCCAGTAATATGAGGGACTTTCTAAATCATCAAGGTTACCTGTGTTCAATCGCAGAGAACCCCTCACTACATAGTTGTTGGTAGAACTAAAGGAAATCTGACAGAGATCTAAAGGTGTATGGCCAGCTTAACCTTCTGAGCGTTCTCCCCAAATTAACTCGGGCTGAGTTTCATGCATCATGAAACTCAGCCCCAGTTAGCCGGAGGAGCGCCCGAGGTCTCGCCGTCTTCTGACGGCGGTCGGGAGCATCGGCATGTATGCCGATGCTTCCGGGTCCGCCCCCGATCGCGTCACTGGTGACGCGAAGGGGGCGGGGGTAGGCGGCGCCATAGACCTCCGTCAAACTGGAGGAGCGTCGCCTTTCTTCAGCATAAGTCCGGCGTCTCCAGTGACGCCGGGCTTATGTTTACTACCCTGAGCTGAGCTGGCAATCGATTGCCCGTGGCACGGTTATAAAAAAAACGTGCCACGTGGCAAACGCTCAGAGGGTTAAGTGTTACTGTAGCTATTAACTCCTGGAAATCTAAAGGTGTATGGGGACCCTAAGCAATTCAATCATATTTGAGGAAAAATTAAGGTAAGACTGAAGTTTAACTTTAAATACCCAGTTCTGTCTCGACTCGTCGTAGCCGAATCCCATCTACCATAACGCTTTCTCTTTGTGTCTTGCCAGATGAATTGCATATTTAAAGAATAAACAGAGGTTCGGCCGTTCTGCAACACTTTTGCAATTATTATCTTATATTTCAGCGATAGACGCTGTAAAGCCAGGTTTTAATTTCTTATGTTACTGTTACGTGAAATTGGTTTAGTCATTTTGGCGTCTTCTGCTCAACAAATGTATGCTAAGGCTTTTTAAGCGAGGATGTTATGTACAAGGTTTATACACTGTCAGAGCCATTACATTAACGGATTAGCCTTAAAAACACAAATAAATTCAATAGCTTCTTGTTCTCGGCTTTTGTGTGCGTGCGCGTTTTTCACTCTGAAATGCCATAACCGCTAAGGAAATGCAGATGATGTATTAGGATTAACAAGGAAATGGGATAATTGCAGCAATTTTTTAAATAGGAGTTAAAGTGTTTTTAAAGTGACCCCAGTCACCCTCTTTCCCAAAGACTGCAGTTAAAGTATAGAAAAGTAAACTATTCTAAAATCCATACTTATTTTTTTTACTAAAGGGGGGTACACTAATAAAGGGTGATAGCAGATAAAACAATTAAAGTTATAAAAAGTATTTTTTTACTCCCCAAAATACATATATTATCTATGGGGTTTAAGTAAAGAGCTTTACTCAGTACACTCCCCAGTTCTCTCCTTCTACTCTTTGGTCTGTGGGTTTTGGCATCTTCCATGACTAGTACATAAAAGATCGCTGGTCCTTTTGTCTGAATTGTTCAACATTCACTCACCAAAACCTAACTGGAAAAATTGAGACTCAGACAGATTGGGTTTCAAATGTCCCGGCAGCCTTTTGTTACCAACATAACTAACAAAATATAATATATAACAATCATTAGACAGACCATTATAGAGTAAAATGAAGGTCCCTTGTTGGCAGTTATCCAGCACCCTGTATCTGCCTTACCCAATACATCAGCCTCCAGCCGCACTACACCAACTCAGAGACAATTACAACACAATGCCGATACCACCTTACAGAACTAGTGCCCTGGCACTCCGACATCCTTACCAAAGGGTGGGACTCCGTTCCGTACCTATGATGGTCCCTTCCAATGACCTTTTCCATGACCAGAACACCTTCAAGGGCCTTACAAACCCGCAGCTGCTATGACAAGTTTTGAAACCTGAAAACAAAGGAATTAATCAAAGATTTATAAACCAAAGAAAAATTGAGGGAGGGAATTTCATCTGATGCACACTATCTTCTGACTGAAGTGGGATGAATTCTCCTCTCACACTGAACAACAGGAGGACCCCGCCTAGCAACTGACCAAATCAATCCGGTAGAGCTGGAACAAGATAACATAATAACATAACTAAGCATGATTTTATTTACTAAACCTTAGTATGCCATCTCCTTCTTACCCCCGGTCCCTCGCTCTGGGTCTCTGGATTTTGGCTCTGAGCCTGTCTCTCTTTCTGCACATGCTGTTGTTCACAATGGTTTAAAGAGGTCTAGTGCCAAGAAGACAAATCCAGTCTAACAGACGAGTACTAGAAATAAAGGTTCAGGTAAGTAAAACTTTTCACTGAATGCCCCAGCTCAGGTGTGCACAAATGTTATGCAAAGAGGGTCAGGTTTGGTGAGGTAATAATGTTTGGGTGTGAACCATTCAGGCTAACATTCTTTGAACCATTAACATTAAATGCAAGTGAACTATACCATGGGGAAGATCTCTCTCACACATATTTGTCGTTAGCTATTAACTGGCATAACATTGATAAAGGTTGCCTCTAGACATGTAGTGTTCCCAGCTGTCCCTCCATATTTCACCTCACCTCCTCCCTGACCATTTCCTAACTATGACATATGGAGAGTCAGTGAGAAGATTCCCAGCACTGCTCACCTCAATGCTGCACCATGTTAGTTGGGATAATCTGCATGTTGAAGCAACAGACAGGCACAACATCTTGCTGCAGGAAGTATTCTGTCCAAGTTCAGGACTTTACCATTCAAGCCAAAAACAAGGCTACAGCTCTCACACTAACATTGTAGCTGTGGTTCTTGGGAGCTCTTGAAGTAAGTTCTTTAGCCATGTATACAAAAATAACTAATTCACTGATACATTTGATGAGACATGGATGACATGATGGACATATTCTTCTTGATGATGATAGTACATGTGCCCAGAGGTGTCTATTCAGATTCGAGAAATGTCCCTCAACTTTACTTACTTATGTGTTCACTTGTTTATGAAGGAAAGCTTTTACTAAGCCACCGAAACAGACTTTATCTTTGATAAATGACTCCCATTAACCCAGAACAAACACTAAACAAATGCAGAAAGAGTGACATTTATCAGATCTACATACATGTTGTGACAAACCGGTGGTCTCTCATGGTGGAAGTGGTCCATGTGCGGCAGTGAAGGGGTCTGCTGGTGTGTCCTGGAGGGAGTTCAGAGTAGTGTTTGGGTATATCAGTTTCGATATGTTTGCTTACAGAGATCTGGACTCTGGAGTGGGGAAGGAAGGAACTGGGTGGGCCTTCCCACTCCACCAAGATACACCTGCTGGACCCTTAATGAGATGGCCAGGAGTGTCTCCATAAAAGCAGTCAGTCAGGGCTTCCTGATGAGGTGGGGAGACACTGTGCTGCTGGAGCAGTGGATACCAGGGGGCACACAGGGAGTGTGCAGCCCAGGCTGGGGACGTCTAGGTGCCAGGCTGTGATAGCTTTTCCCTGAGCTAAATAGAAGAGCCTGTGTGGCCCTTGTGTAAGCCAGGAGGTTTGGCATTTCCGAAGACATTTGTGCTGTGTATAAACCCCTGTGAGGGTCATTTCTGTTGGGACTTTTTAAATAAATAGGGCAGGAGCCCTTAAGAAACCTGACGTGTGGTTTGCCGAGATTGCGAGTACACCTTTGAGGCTGATTCCTAAAAATGTATATGTATATATAAAAACATATTGATGCAATTGGATCAACTTACATATCAGTCAGCCATCATTTTAGAAGAAGATCTCTGCTGCCCTTTCATCAACATTTCATTTTAACCACGCCAGCCTATCAAATACAAGATTTTAATATAACTTGTACATGAAATCTGTCTGCTTCTTAGTAGTGTTGGTCAAATATTGGAATGTCTAATATTCTTGAATACGGCGGCGCATATTCTACTTTTTTTTTCTAATAAACATGATCCTGTGCTTATGGCTATGCATTGTGACCATTCATTTTAAAGATACTGTATATACTCATGTATAAGCCGAGTTTTTCAGCCCAAAAAAATGGGCAGAAAATGCTCCACTCGGCTTATACTTGAGTCAGCCTATTGTCCACTCACCTAAGCTGAATTACCATGCTGAATTTCAGACAGGCAGCTGCAACTGCATATCATCGCTCAGCTCTCTGTGATTGCCGACTCACAGCTGATCGACGTCAACAAACTCCACACTGCCACCTGGTGGCCAGTTACTAGTTCAAATACAATTTAATTCAAATAATAATCATGTGTTCTCTTAAATTTATTGAGGTTGTGGCACTAAGATTCACCTGTTTGATTAATTACTAGGGGCAATAGTGCTTTCTCTATATTTTTTCTCATTTAGAAAACTCCACTATCTGACTCTGCATTTCCCATACGATAAGTTTTTCCACTTTTTGTAGATAAAATTAGGTACCTCGGCTTATACTCGGGTCAGCTTATACTTGAGTATATACGGTTATCGTATTTACAAATATCAAATCAAATATAAGTAGACTTATTTGTGAAATATTGCGAATTGGAATATTGCGTATGCCGCTCATCACTACTCCTTAGTTGTTATGGACTCTGTAGTCAAAAAGCTGGCAGAGCATCTGTACATCCGAACGCTTCTCTCTTGATTCGGTAACATATTAAAATATTCCTCTAGAAATAGTTGCCTGCTACAAACTCTTGACTTGTCAGCCCTTTTTCTTTGTACCATTTTATTAAAAAAAGAACACGGCTCCTACATTGCCGTCAAAGATTTATGATGCTTGTGGTACTGGCGTCTCTATTATTTATGTTTTGTCTGACTTTGGCTGAACTGAATCTAAATAAATTGTAATATTAACCAAAAGTCAATTGTTTTATGACTTCTCCATTCTATCTGTTTTGTTGCCAAAGGAATTTTATGTCCTTAAAGGCCCATTAAGCCTCAAGTACCCGTGATCAATCAGGGAAAAGCACAGGACTTTGAAAAAGGAAGACTCCAAATTTGCAAACAGACTGTATTCATATATCGTAGATATACAAAGGATGAAAACTCCTTATGGAGACTGCTAAGGATGAACGCTATGGGTAGATCAGTGCGCTTGCCTATTAGCGCCTTTTTGCACTGCTTACAGTCTTTCAGGTCACTGGGCATAGATTTTGGATACTTCCTCCTCCTCTTGCCTTAAATCTGTGTTATATTATTACTGTAACAGATGGGGGAAGCTGCATATATTTTATGGAGAGTTACATGAAACAATTATTTATATTCTTGCTGTATTGTTGATGGGAGCTGTTTTAGTGCCACTTCCAGGTTAAATTCACACGTGCGGTTGTTCACAGCGACGTTAAACACTCTCTGC
>CM070034.1:24018666-24028974 GCA_036250615.1 Ptychadena robeensis | reverse complement strand
GTTCAATACGTCCACTCCACAGGTACCGGTACAACATCTTAAGGTGTGGCATCCCTGTGTTTGTGAGTTTCCTTCGGTGTGCGAGTCCAAGCCTGCGCTGGATCAAACAATTAACACCATTAGGCTGATCATATGTCTGTACAAGCCTTAGGATGCCCTTTGGGGTTAAACATGTTGTGCAAAAGTACAGCAAGCTTTTAAAGGTGGACATTTAAAAAAAAAAGACTGTTATGTACGGTTTTCTTATAAAGAATTGCAAGATAATTTTCGTCACAAGAATACTTTAGCCCACCTTCCACTAAAAGTCCCACGGAGGGAACTTCTAGACAAGTCTCTCATAGTTGAGGTGACTATGGAAAATTACACGCCTCTCTCATCCTTTAAAGTGGGAGAACTTGTACAATTGGTGGCTGACTAAATACTTTTTCCCCACTGCACAGCTCCAACCTTTTATTGTGACCCCATTATCTGCAGACCAGCAACCAGAGAATTGAATGGTCCAATGGTTGAGTTCTCCTGCCTTAAAGGTGATGCATGTCTCTCATCATTGAAGAAATGGTGCACATGCGCTGGGTTCCAGGGTCTACAATGACTCTTGACGTATATTTAAAAAAGATAAATGGAAATGTGAGCAGTGGAAGAACTGCTACTTAGGCGAGAAAGTAAAAAGTACCTTCATTTGCCCTATTTAAGATACCTCTTGCCATGTCACCAAGTAGCTGTTCTGAAATTAGCATTGGTTAAGGATTTAGGGACAACAAGGTTTTCTTTTTGCAAAACTTTTTGAAGCTAGAATATATATTATATATACATACATATTCCTAGGCATATTGCTTACTATCTGACTATTTTGGAATTTAGTAAGCACTTGACTTTAATATCCTAATATGACTCGGGAGAAGCATCGGTGCGACACTGTGTGCCTTTCCCCTCGGTGAGTATTGATATTGATGAATGAGACACTGATCTGCGTGTCCTCTTGCATTGTTGATGATCTCATTTAAGTTTCCACTTTGTGGCAAATTGATTGTACTTTTTAATGCTATGAATGCCATGTGACTCCAAAATGATTTATCTTACAAAACAGTTCAGCGTTTCGGATACTCACAACTGTATTGCCTACGATAAAGGCTTTGTAATGTTCTTTGCTGTATTCGACAATGTAACAACTGAGTGAACAATCATTTTGGATCATTAATTTCGAGCAAAGCGTTCTTTGTTTTTATTTAAAGCTTGACGGGAAAAAAAATGTCATTTTCTACATGAGTGTTTGTGCCATTTAGCACTGTACAATTCTGTTTAATGCAAAGGATAAAAAAAAGGAAAGATTTAAATAAAACAAAAATGTAATTTTAAAAGTATGCCTAATACATGAATGCTGAAAGTAATGAATGAATTGAACTAAAAAGGCAAACGAATAACTACACAGTAGAAATATGTACATGGCTGAACAGCTAATAATGAAGGACCACGAAAAGGTTATTATTTTTTTTAATACATGTTGGCAAATTTGTCATAGTACACTTATCAGAAATAATTCCTGTAGGTAATATACTACTCCACTATTACTACATTCATTTACTATGAGATGCTACCTTAAGCATCTTGGTGGATGAGGAAATAAGGCTATGGGGGCGGCTGATCGCCTCTATTTAGTTGAGTGGGCTTGTGCAGCACGGTGGCTCAGGTGGTAAGCACTCTGACCATGCAGCACTAGAGTTCAAAGGTTCTTAGGTTCAAATCCTGGCCTGGGCACTATCTGCAAGGAGTTTGCATGTTCTCCCTGTGTCTGTGTGGGTTTCCTCTGGGTGCTCTGGTTTCCTCCTACACTCCAAAGACATGCAGTAGGGTAATTGGCTTTCCCAAAAGAAAAAAAAAAGATTCTCCTCTGTTAGTTACATGTGACCTATGTGTTAGGGACATTAGATTGTGAGCTCCTCTGAGAGACAGGTAGTGATATAACTATATATGCTCTGTAAAGTGCTGTGTTATATGTTGGTGCTATAAAAGTACAAGATAAAAATAATGTGCCCACTTCAACTAAGGGCTTTGGTTGGTTGTGGCCCATGATCTAAAACGTGAGTCACTATGATCACCCCCATAGATTTGAATGGTGTGCTATATCTACAGATTAAGCATTATTTGACCCAGGCACCCAGGGTGCAGTTTTGCTCTAGACCCTTGATGGATTTTGAACAGGAGTGCTCTAAATCTGTGCCAGAGAGACACTTGATTTCCAGACTCTATGCTGCTCTCCAGGCGGCAGCACCCTCCCATTCCCGGCGGTTGAAAGACGCCTGGGAGCGGGATTTAGGGATGCCTATTTCGGCAGCGAAGTGGGATGCCATCTGCTTGGCAGCCCATAAAGCTTTTCAAAATGTCACTATGCAAGAAACCAACTATAAAATATTGTCACGTTGGTATAGAACCCCGGAGGTCCTTAAGAAAATGTTTCCACTATTGAGTGACGCCTGCTGGAGATGCAACAGAGACTGTGGAACCTTGCTTCACATTCGGTGGGAGTGTACTAAAATCACTGATTTCTGGAGAGAGGTTCATGATCTGATTGTTAAAATCACTGGAGTGGACAGACGATTATCCCCATTACACTACCTGCTCTACACCACTCCCAAGCAGAATCAGACATCATTTCAGCAGTTTAAGACACTAGAGAGGCATTTAATCAATGCGGCGAAAACCCTGATCCCTAGTAATTGGAAGTCGGAAACAGTACCAACTATTCAGGAATGGCTGCGTTAGGTTAGACATGTACATGAGATGGAACGCATCGCTTAAGGATCGGGTCGTGCAGGAAGTGGAGGCTGCAACTGACGAGGACTGGGCTTAAATCAGCCACCCTGTCGGATCACACAGTTATCCGACAGGATGGTAAATTTTAGCCCGATCCCTTTAGTTCGGCTGGGGACGGCTGCCTCCAGCCGAAGTAATGTGCTGCACATTAAGAGTGCCGTCCGATTCTCGGCACTAGCAGGCGGGCATGATGACGTCATCACGCCGCTCTTAGTGCATAGAATCGGATAAGGAATAGATGGTAAATCGTACCGTCTATTCCCAGCTTAGATAGGTGAATAACACCTCACAGCTCCAAATATGCTAATGTAGACCTACCTAACACCTACCTCCATGAGGCTCAGACCCCATGCTGGTTAACAGATTGTGTGGATTGGAGCTATACCCCAGACTATGTATTCCCAGTAATAATAAACACAGCAAGTCCAGTTGATTTGAATTACACTACAGATATACAGTGACCTGGATGAATGAGAACCTTCACAGACACTACATTCCAATGACATATTCTACCCCAAAAGCCAATAGTCACCACTTTACTGCAATAGCAGTACATAACTGGGGGATGTGTTTATTTTGTTTTACCAAATACGGCAAAAGAAGTCTTTGCATTTTTTTTTTAAAGCTTTGACTTTAGAACCCCTTAAAAGTTAAACCAATATTCCTGTAAAACTATAGATAATTGAAAGATGTCTTAAAATGTTAATATGATAGGCATTTTATTAAAGAAAAAATATAAAAATATATGCAAAAAAATCGAAATTAAAGTTCCTTAAAGTTTTAAATATTCTTATTCTCTCAATATTGTAGAACTGGTTCTAACTTTAAAAAATGTATGTTTCAAATTGATCTTTTATTTGCAATCATGTCACATCTCTCTTGTATCTTCAAGCATGCTCTTTGCTGAGAGAGAATAGATTGCAGCTCGGATCAATATATCCTTCTCACTTTCAAAACTTTTTATATATACGTTGCTTAAAACAAACGCAGGCACTTAGAATGCCTTCTGGTTGTGAAAAGCATTCAAGATTCCCCCTGAAAGACAGTAACAAATTGTAGAAGCGCCTAATTCATTCCACTCAACACCTTTCCAGCTTTAGGTAAGGAATTTATCTCACGTTCCCATTTATTTTGCGGCCCAGTTCAAAGCTTCCTTTAGCTCCTTGATCTATAAACATATTTGCTTTTCCATTATCCACCCAACATTTTCTTACCAACATCATTTAACCAAGATCAAACCGCATATCTCTTGTGTCATCCTCAATCTTGATTTTCAACCATTATTTGCATTTTGTTGAGTTGAAAGAACACTTCCAGCTAAATGTGGTGATTTATATGACAAACAGTCTTCACGAAAAAAGAGTATGAGAATATTTAATGTATATATAAAAAAGCTTTATATTTTATACCCAAGCAAATGAATTCAACTTGTTTAGCTTTTTCATATTCAATGAAAAAAATTAAATAAAATGTGATTCTAAAGCATTTACTTTCAAATAAGTAGTCATGCTCTAATGATCTGCAATTTCTCTGGTGCTGAGCTTGTGACAAGTAAAGATGCCAGCCATGTGGGACTGAAAAGTTGGGTTGAGAGTTGACCCCATTGATAACTATGAGTTAATACTGTAAGAAAGCCATTTGGTGGGGGGTTTTTTCTGCGTAGAAATACGTCAACTAAATATATTTAATTTAATAAATATTTAAGGAAATTTTTTATTTTTTTAAACACATTGAATACATTTTTCATAACATTATAAAATAATATTCGGTACAATACTGAGGTGAGTTGCCGACATAAATGGTGGTGAAGGTTTTTGCGGTTCATGCATTGTGCGGAATACAACAACATTTAGCTTTTCATTCGCAAACAATAGTAAACACATAATACAGCAGGCTGGGAATAGGGTCACAAAGGAAATAGGTTTCAGGGTCATAGGGGTAGAGAATGTCTAGTTATGTTACGACATCTAGCAGAGCAAGGATACGGTAGCGTTCTCCCACATGTAGTGCATGGATGTATGGTTTCCACCTTTTGTATAGGCGAATCTTAGTTGTGACTGGGCCTTTGTCCAGTTCTTTTAGTTCTTTGTAGAATAAAGCTTGTAGCTGAGATGTCACATGTGGTAAAGTTGGCAGGGTCTGATGTGTTCATTCTTTCATGATTGCTCTGCAAGCGGCAAGTAATGATATATGGACTTTTGTTTCCGGGGAGATGTAACTAAATAGTAATAGCAAGGGATCTAGGTTGATTTTTGAGGTTAAGGAACTTTCAATATTTCAGTAAAGAACCCCAAAATGAAGGTCCTCCTTTAGGCCCTGGTTCTGTCTTTAAATTAGTCTCTGGCATTGTCTTTCTACACGTATGCACTTGTCTATAGAGGTTTATTAACTACTACTTTTAAAACAGTTGACAGAGTTTCCCATTGATACAGGATGCAGTGAGCATGGGAACCAGCAATGATAAACTGACTTGTACAGCCTGTAGCAGCTCATTCAGCACTGGAGAATTAGTGAGGGTACATTGGCAACACTGGAAGAGGATTATGGCTTAGAACATTTTGAACTGTGCAGGAAGTATGTGTAAGGGTTGAACCTTAATAATATATCGGTGTGTGGTGTGTTTTTCATAGATATAGATCCTAGGTGCCCAACCTGTGGCCCTTTGGGCATTCTTCAGCGGCCCTCCTCAGTCCTCCACTTGTGGCCCCCGAAACCTTATTGTTCATGCATAGGGCATAGGAACTCGTATTGCATCACATAACCTCACTGAATCAAAATGTGTATCACCATACTACAGTGTTACCCTATGTGTGAAGTATAATTTAAAATACGTTTTGTTATTTAAAAATGAAAAATAACGTCTTCTAGCTCTGCCAGCTGTCATTCCCACATTAAAAATGCTTCTACAAGTCAGTATAGATCAACTCAGTTGCCCACCTCTGATATAGATTTGATCTTACCACATTCCAGTAATCTTTGTATTTCTTCCATAGGGTGGGGGGAGTGGTCTGGGGGTCCTTTTAGACTTTACCACAGTCCTCCACAAAAGCGGACCTAATTGCAGTTAAAAGGTACCCTACATTAACAAGGGTTATCCCTGTCAATGGGGTATGGCATTGCTCCTGGTTTAGCTTGGGGGGGGGGTGCACATTTAATGTCCCCTTTCCTGGCAGGTCAGGTCTCCTGCAGGGCCTTATTTTTCATGGAGGGGGAAGCCATGCTCATTCATTACATCTCCTTACTAGTGATGAGCGACTAGGCAATATTCAAATTCGTGTAATTTCGCGAATATCCGCCATAATATTCAATTCCATATTCGTAATCTCAAATATCCGCACTTACGACATGAATTGCGATCTAAACATCGCAATTGCGATCATATATGCGCAATGCATGCAAGTCAATGGAGCTCGGATATTTGACTGGGAGAATATCCTTCATTTCCGTTTTAAAAAATCGCATTGCGATTATATAATCGCGATCCCATTCATTGCAATGGATTGCGATTATAAAATTGTGATTATAAAAGCGCAATAAATCGCGAAAAATCGCGATCGCGTCTGATATCCGATGATATATTCGCAAATATTCGCGAAATGGCGAAATAGCAATATTCGAGCCAAATATTCGAAAATCGAATATTCGAGCTCAACACTACTCCTTACCAGAATATGCCAAGTATGATCTGGATGGGATCATATGGAGACATGTTTGTCTACTCCCACTTGCCAGGCCTGCCAGATCCTATGCCAAATGGGGCTTCTGGTTATGGAATACTGGGGGGACCACCTTCCTGGTGGTCTAATTTTTTTGCAGTATGGAATATATAAACAGATTACAATGTAATCTGTCTAAAGTCTCTGCCTTCTTAAGCCCCCTCCCCCCACTTCCGAAAACTTAGGCACACCTATGCCAGTTGGGCAATACAGGCAAATGCTGTGAGGATCCGCCCACGTCCAGATGGACAGTGCTGGAGGATGCTGCCCCGGCTTGTCTGGAACAGATAAACAATAAAAAAAAGTGTGGCTTAGGGTTACTTCTTTTTAGGTCATTCAAATCTATCTTGAGCAATACTCTAGATTACCACCAGGGTGGTTATTTTCCTACTCACCAATCTCCTATCTCAGACAGTAAGGCTACATTTGCCGCCTAGTTTTTAACTGCCTGGTAAACAAGCTAAAATCCCAATGACCGGCGGACACCACATGAGGCATTTCGGGCTCATATTTTTTTGTATGCCGGCTGCTTTCGGTCTGCAGCAGCCTGGGTAACGACTGTGTAAATTTAGTTGAAAGTAAAGGGAAAGCTCCTAATCAGAAAGATACTTAGCCATAAAAATCTGACAGATAGTTTAGCCCTTATTCATTGTACCCAAACTCAAAAAATTCAGATAAAGGATGGACAAGTGCACATCTTAAATCCCCTCATCTACTAGTAACATCATTTTTGGAGGTAAAAACTTTTAGAAGTTTTTTTTATATCTATTTCTACCAAAGGAACAGTCTACAGTATATGATACTCCTTCTGAATGCTTGAGGAAGGTGTGAGTGATTGTTTATAGCAGAATTTATTAACCCAGAGCACTTCTATGGGCTGACGGAGCATGAAAGAACGCATGGTGAACACGTTACAGGAACAAGGCCTCTGTTTTTCCGAATTTGGCTTTAGCTCCCATGAAATGAATAGCAACTCTAAAGATAATAAGCAGGTTTCATTTCTGCATTAAATAGACCAAAAACATGATAGACAACAAACCAATTTGTTTTGACATTGTAGAAATGTATTTCAAGCTGAACTTAGGCAAACATCTAACTAGACAGAATAAAAGTAAATACAGGAGCTGTTTTACGTATCTGTTCAGTTGGTCTAGTTCTAGGAAACCATGGCCAAGATGGTGAAGACACATTTTATTTTACTGTTAAGAAATGTACTAATCATTTAACCCTGGAACATGTATACTTAAGCAGGATTGTCCTGCACTTTTTTCTTTGGCAATGTATCAAATACTGTTATTTTTTTAAATTGAGAATTTATATAGCAAATCCATAGCGTTAAACATTGTATGTCTGTAGTTACCCGAGAATGGGCCACTAGCTGTATTTTTATGCTGTGTAGTTACTGCTTTTAAATGCAGTAATATACTGTGCTATACTTTAATACTGCCCCTTTAATGCTTCATACTAAAGCTGTCTGAGGTACTTGTTGGAAAGTTCAGCCACCTGCATTCCTGAAAATAGGTAATTTGTACTTTAGTTACCTTGGTTACGAGGATGGTTAACTCCCCAAAATTTTGAAACTCTTAGGAAGCTTCTAGGCTGTTTTCTGTGTATCCTGGAGCGGTGTTATAGGCTCTCCATAGGCTGGAGCTTGCCTCCGCCTAGACCAGGGACCCTGGTTAGAAGAAGCCGGTGCAAGGCCAATGATTCTTCGAGTACCCCGGTTCGTATGACTATCCCTTGGTCCTAGACCGTCCTGCACCCTCTGGAAGGTGGCCTCCTATCCAAAAGGTACAGCAGCATTATGGATAAGTTTGTTACTGTAGCTCCTAAGCTTGAACCCCATCCCTGCCTCCAGGTGATAGTCAAAGACTGTATATATTCCCTAGTAAACTTGTACATATCCCCTATCTGCTGTCTGGACCTCAGTTACTGTATGGGAGCCGAGCGAATGAAGAATCAACCGAACCGCGAACGTAGCTGCACTACAGAGCCCAGCTAGGCTGGTAAAATAGTGCCACCAGCCGGTTCGCTATGTCCTATCAGTCATTTACATTATGATGACTTTTTATTGGTTATACACTGAAGATATTTTACTATTGTATTTTATGTTGACAATGCAAGCAACAGATTAGGTGTGAATTATTTATACATACGTCATATTTTTTAAGCTTCTGGGCTGTTTCTGTTCAGCAAGGGTTCCAAAGCCACGGGACAGCATATGCAGCAAGTCAGCAGTTTTAACTTTCTTTACACTCTAGGTTTCAAATTAATTTTTTTCTGTTCCAGCATGAAAGGTTTTAGCAATTTCATTTATACAAACCTGCACCCAGACCCCCTCATCATCGTAGTGGTCTTTGTGAACATCCATGAAGTTCCTTAGAGGGGCCCCACAGAGTCTTGAATTGTTTTCCGTTTTTTTGTTTGCCATCGTAATTCTGTTCTGCCAAATCTCCCGCCGTCTCTTATAAACATTCCGGCGAAGACTTCTGCTCTTTTCATAATGGATTGTATAAATTAATGTTCCCAAATTATTTTCATTTTATATCAAATGGTTGTGGCGTCTCTAGGTGCGAATTGAATTGATGTAAATAAGACAAGTAGTCGAAGGAAAAACAAATTTTCTTTTATGCCGACTCCACAGTTCCTTCTCCACTCGCTAAACTGCAAGCTTTGCCAAGTAGTACACTGTCTATAAATTTATAGCGGGAAGTGGAACATTAATTTTGGCAAGCTTTCATCTGCTTGGTTAGTTGAAAGTCAGGGATCCACAGAAAAATGCCTTACCTTAGTGCAAATGCCAAGTGCCATTGTGTTTGCTTAAAAGACAAAAAGATTAAAAAGAATGTTAGCATTAAATCTGGCAGAGGAAGAGTCAGCCGTAAGACTTTGTTCATAACCGTTATGAAATACAAAGCCTTGGCCATTCATTGTTCCCTTAAATAAAGTTCATTCTTAAACCCTTGTCCTATCTACCCTGACTCAATATTCTGTTTCCTCAACCCTGTGACTTTCCAACAATCATTTGCTTTATTACATTTCTGATCCCTTTTTTATCTTAACACTTTGTTCCTTATTTCCAAGTACAGTCGCGTACTTGGTGCATAGTGCATGCTCTAGGAGACTTCTTTCTTTTTTTAAGAGACAAGAATGCTTCATAATTTGGGTATAAGTATGGCACATACATATGGCACATTTAATGAATTAGATAACTTAGTAGATAAGTTATCTTGAGTTTCGCTGGTACTGTCGATCCTGACATACCTGTCAACCCTCCTGTTTTGGTCAGGAAAATTCATGTGTCTTTCCAAACTCTGATTTGAATAAATCCCGGATATTGAGCAAAAAGGTGTATTTACAGATGATGATGTGTAGGGTAGAAAGTTAAGAGGCAGAGTAACACCCCCTTAAATTAGCCAACCAGCAAATAAGACTGAGGGGACGTCAAACATCATGGATTGTCACTTCCTGTATTTGGAACGTGAAAAGGCACTTCTGCATTGCAAGTACTGTAAGTGACACTCCGCGATGTCACTTCCCGTAAGTTTCCCTAATAAAAGGGAAAACTTAACAGGTATGTGGTACTGTTATCAGGGACAACTGTTAGATTTCATGCTAACATAAAGCAGGGTACACACATGAAGATATGGGCCAGTTCGATGTCCGTTTCGAGCGCCGTGCATGCTCACGGCCATATTGAATTGTCAGGTTTGCGGTTTTATATTGTCAGGCCCGCAGGACCCGGGTTAGCGCTGGGGTACCAGGAGCAGGGAATCTAAGC
>CM070034.1:23995517-24018566 GCA_036250615.1 Ptychadena robeensis | reverse complement strand
ACATGTGATGACTTGAGCAGGGGAACCTTCTGTGCAATGCATGATTTGAAACCATGATGGAGTAGTGTTCTATAGACAGTGACCTTTGAACCTGTGGTCCCAGCTCTCTTCATGTCATTGACCAGCTCTGTAGTTCTGGGCTTATTCCTCACCTTTCTTATCATCAATGATACCCCACGAGGTGAGATCTTACATGGAGCCCCAGCCTGAGGGAGGCTGACTGTTGTCTCTAGCCTGTTTCATTTTTTAATAATTCCTCCAACAGTTGAACCATTTTCACCAAGCTGCTTGGTAAGTGCATGGTACTTTCCCCAGCATCTCGAATATTGAAGATTACAAGGATATAGAACTATATTCAAGACCTTCACAAATTCTCGAGGTGCTGATATTTGCAATTGCAATTTGAATATTCGTGCTCAACACTAGAGTAGAGATGGACTTTTTAAAGGCAGAGCAACAGGTCTTTGAGTGGCAGAATTATTGTTGATTGGATTGCCAGGTGTTCAAATACTTATGTGCAGCAGTGCAATACAAATGCATTCTCTAAAATCATATAATGTGATTTCTTGATTTTAAATGCTGTCTCTCACAGTGGGAATGCACCTACAATGGGAATTTCAGACTCGTCCATGATTTGTATGTGGGCGTATTAACAAAATCACAGGGTGTTCAAGTACTTATGTATCTCACTGTCAGGGATGGTCCTAGGGAGACCGGCACCCTGGGCGAGCACACCCCCCCCCCCCAAGAAAGTACTCCAGGGGTGTGCTGCTGAAATCTCCTCTACTCTTTTTCTCTCCCAGACAGGAGAGAGAAGGAGTAGAGGATGCCCAGATGCCACCCAGTGCTTGGATGTGCTTTGGGCTCTTTGGGGGGGGCAGTTTCGCTGATGGAGGGTGCATGCCGACGGAGCGTAGAGGAGATGGGCGGTCCCCATACTGCCCATATGTAAAACCGCCACTGCTCACTGTATAAGTATAACTATATTGCAGCAGAAAAAAAACGGTTACATCTGTATATCTCTGGAATAGCATAGAAATAGAAATCCTTTGGCAAGTACAACAGCACTAACATGTTTATTTTATCTGTGTATTGGCTGTTTGTTTGGAGTTCATCTTTAGGTGATATCTACATATGACCTTTTCCGGGTGCGGCGATATTTATAGTACTTCCCACGTGTCTTCAAGTTCTTCAGTAATACCAGATATATAAACACCAACTATGTCATGACTAAAGGCATCACCTAGAAGACCTCTCTTCAGTCAACTGCAGTATGATTCCTTTAGATGAAGTGTGCAGTGTGCAGTCATAGTTCTGCCTGTCTGTTTTAGAAGGGGACCCATTAACACAACCTCAAAACTATCTTCATCAAAGCCCAAACTCTTCCTATTGACATGCATGTGACCTATTTTAAAAGCGAGTCGGGAAATCGAGCCGTAATCAGTATGAAAGACTATCGTACCGACAGCTTGCCATTTAGAAAGTATTTCTTAACTTATTAAATATTGCATTTGCCAGTCCTTTGTTACGTCTCGTTTTTCTTGGGCAAAAAAAATGGAGCGGATTAAAGAGTTCTCGCAGTCATTTAATCCCAGGTTCCTTCTTTGTGTTACTTTGGTCTTGGCCCAGAAAACAGAACCAGCTAAAGCATCAAAAAAAGATTTGAAGGTTGTCTGGATCCCTAGCAGGGAAAAGTGAACACCATTTCTTTGTGTCGTATAATACCTTGCTCTCTTGTTCATCTGCTAGAATCTTTCTTATTTCTGAGATATCTGGCTATTGCCTTTTAGCCAAAAATGAAACTTTTTTTTTTCCCTATTTCTTCTTCCTCTGGTCTTTAACAAGTTTGATATCTCTTCCTCGTTACTTGACAAATCTTCACGAAGGCATCTGACCTTACATCTGCTCCCCTATTATCTTTTTTTATTTTTGGGTCTCCCTGTTGCTAATGATCTCTTGTCTGGCTAAAAGAGCAGAAAAAAAAAAAAAAAATCTTGTTCAGTTCCTTATCCTGTGTTAAGGGAAAGGTGACAGTCACTTTTCTTATGCTTGCTCACTCCCTTTATTCCCTTTCATGGTCTTTACTGTTGCTCTGTGCTGTTTTCTTTCTTCTTTGAAGCTCAGACACGCATCCCATAGTTCTCCGGTATGCCCATTTTAATATTTTTATTTTAAAAATGAGGTTAACACAAGTTAGCCAACAAAGGTTGGACTTTTAAAGTAATATTGTGGTCTAAAACCATATAGAAATGTGTTTTGTAACAACACTTTCTAAAATTAGAGGGTTGCATTAGTTTTATTTTGTCAATACTTTTTTCATTTCGTCTATCAGTCAATAACACAGATCCTGCCTTTGGGTGGCTACAATCACTCTTCTGAATCTATAGAGAAGCAGTTTATCTGCCCTTGTCGGCCTTAAGGCCCCCATACACCATACACTCTTTCTATACAATTTCTGTACAACTTTTTTCAACTTTTCAAGTGAACCCAATTGTTCTTCACAATACCCCTAAAGGTGGGGATAGACTTTCCCAAGGGGAACACCAGGTCGCTACCTCTTAAGGTAGGATAGGTACACAGAAAAGCTAGTCTAGGGGGACCAGGGGGGACCTGAGAAGATATCAGAGGCCCAGGCATCATCAGCAGAGCGGATCATAGGCATGAATCAGTAACACAGTTACACAGATAGCATTCACGAGCCTGAGCAGGACACAGAGACCTTGACACTGAGGCACCTGTGAGAAGGGCAGATCCACTCTTATACTTGCAGGAGAACCATGATTTGTCAACCAGGACACATGACCAATACCTTAAATCCAGGAAGTGACACACGCTGGTCCTTTAGGAAGTGCTGCAGAAAACCAACAGCATGCTGTAACTAGGGAGAGGAAACTGTGGACAAGATCCCAACACAACAGTAATGGTTGCTGAACACGGTGCCCAGGACCACGGCAGTAAGTAGGGGGGCAATGGCACATAGCAGCCGCTGTTACACTTCTGCCTAGGTCCACATTCTAGATCATGTTTTGACATATCACCAAAGCACAGCATATTTAGAGATATACTTAGTGAAAACTTAGTACTTAGTATATGATTCACTAAGATGGCATAATCCTTTCTAACATAACCTACAGACTTGGGTAAGAGGCTTAAGGAACAGTCTGGTAATGGGGAACAGACATTATTCAGACATTATTTAGACATTAAACATAAAAAATATTATTATAATAGTGCTGAAAGGTACTGCTACTGAATAAACCTTGGCCATAAATAGCTCTTTAGTGGTTCAAAAAAGTTCTTAGGGCATGAAAAATCCACTGCAATTTCCTTTTATGCATTATACATTTTTTTTATATATATGATATATTTATATATTTTTTATGCATTTTCGTAACAGAAGCCTCTTATCAGAGTTTTTAGCATTTGTAACCACCAAGAGAATCAGCATTTTGGGCATTCTGTCACACATGGTTCCAACTTCTTAGAGCATCTTAAGCTGGCCATACACCTCTGGATCTCTCTGTCAGATATCCTATAGATCTACCAACAACTATGTAGTGCCGGGTCCTCTGCGATTGAACAGGTAGACTTGATGGTTTAGAAAGTCCCTCATATTACATGGTTTTGGTAAAACAAAAGGAGATCTAAAGGAAATCTGACAGAGAAATCTAAAGGTGTATGGGGGGCCCTTAGTCACTTTTGTGGCCTTTGATTTGAACTTTATTTTTATTTAGCAGGCTGAGGTTCTGAGGGCTGACAACATTGTATTAACTTACTCTAACACAAAACATTTGCCACTATCCTGGCTGTTATATATTGAACCAAAAAAAGTGGCTGCACAGTATAATAAAACATATACACACAAGCTTTCTGAATACTTTTTAATTTAAAACTATTATATGGCACCCCCAGTGGTCACTTGTAATGTTGCACTGGATCCCCCAGAAGCCTGGCAGACAAATATAGAATCTCTGATATGGTTTCAGGGTACAGCAAGTAAGTATATATTTTTTAGGACTGTGAAGCGCTACCCCACCGTATATATCATATCAGCTCAGAGGTAGGTCAAAGTTAAATTTTATATATACAGGTATATATTTTAGATTTTCAGTATACATCTGCTTTAACCACCTAGCCGCTGAGACAAACCCAGTTGTCCTGATTTTATTTAAAAAACAAACTCCGAATGTAATGAGATTGTAAAAACCAACCATACCCCCGATTCTCTATTCAGCCACATCTATTCCAAGAGTCCAGGTCCACCCCTTCTGCATTATCGGTGAATGGGGGGGGGGGGGGGGGGGGGGGGGGGGGTCGCGCCATAGACCTCTATTTTAATAAAGGGCTGTCGGTTTCCCAGCCCACATCATCATTGACATCAGCAGTGTGGACATGACTAGGGGGAGGGCGGGAAGTTCAAGCAGAGTACAGTTTACAGCGTACGCTGACCGCTAGGACGGTTAAATAAATAAAAAAAAAGATGCTACATTTTAAAAATAAGGGCTTTATTTCCAGAACATGAAACTGAAAAGAGTGACCTAAATGTCATTTATCAGTGCTACATTAAACTTTGTACTCAGCATGATTATAGTGAGGGATTTTATGTATTTGCATTATGTTTAATTACCATTCATATTGTAAAGCACTTACTATTTAATTTATTCTTCTTTGTGATCATTATTACTTTCCTCTTCTTCACCCTCCTGCCCTATAGACCCCATATGTAGTCCGTACTTTATAGATTTCCACTTCTATTCCTCCTCTGCCTTACAGAAGAAGAAGACACTTTGCTGTCAGACTTACGGGCTGCAAAGTGGTTAATTTACTGTACTGGCAGCAAGAAGAAAATATATCAACATTTCCAACCATTTTTGTTTACTAATGCATACTTGAAGGGGGAGGTGTGGATTGTTATTTCCCAGCAATAGTGGAATAATCTGTAAGCTTTTCTGGGAATACATCTGAATGTTGAAAGGGTTCCTTGGGCTAAAGCAAGACTGTTCAGGGAGGGAGGGGGGATGGCTGGAGTCAAAGATTTATCTTTAGTAGGGAAAGAAAAACCAAAGGAGTCATCTGCCAAAAAATTTAAGTGGAACTCTGCTTCTGCTAAGAGAAAAACAAAAACAATTCTTCAGATTGATTATAATCATTCTGGGCCTATCTTTTCTTTATCCTCCCTAGCGTTTAAAACAAACCCAGTTCATTCACTGTTTGAGCTCAGACAGTGGTGAGTGGGGATCGAGCGAACCCAATATACCCCTGGAAAGCTGCGCGATTTCCGCACCTGCCCTGATGATGTACAGATGACGCCAAAGGGGTGGGTGGGTTGATGGGCCCCTATAGACTCCATTGGGACCCTATAGACCTCCATGTTAATGGAGGGGCGTCGGTCTCCCAGCCCACGTCGCTGGCGTCATTGATGATGCCAGAGACATGGACAGAGGCGGGAGGAGGGTGTGAATTTCAAGCAGAGTACATTGTACTCTGCTATGATCGCCCGTACTGTGCTGTTAAAAAGCAGAAGGCTAGGGAGGTTAAAAGCACATTGACCACAGTGCAGGTCATGGCAAACTCTTTACACAGTAGAGTTCAATGGAAAACACACAGCATCACATCACAAGCCATATACCATATTTTTTTATGGTTTTCCAACAAGGGTGCTTAGCCTTCTTCCGTGTTTTCTGGTGCACTGAAAGCCTTAAACCAATTCAGGTCATCGGGTGTTATAGCCCATGTAGCTAAATATAAATGGGCCCTTCAATCTTTTTTGAGATGGCCATAGACCATTTATGCACCAGATCGCTTGGTGACGTAACTAAAGATTGGCTACACAGAGAAATGCCGATCAGAAAAAATGAAAAGGGGATGAGGACTGCATGGGTTGATCGAAAGGGCAGATCTTAAGGTCTCCAATAAAATTCTTCGATTTCCAATAGATCGACCAAAAAAAAAAACCAGACATGTCCGATCAATGCCCGATCGATTTTTCGTACAATTTTTTTGACATTTCGGGCAATCTCACACTTTAATCATGCACTAATATCGAAGTGGCGCGCTTTAGAAACTTCATTGCATACTTCTCTCTCCAGTGGTCATGCTGGAACTCGTATGTGAGTTTAATTAAGCACAATTTTATTGAACTGTTGGGATAGGCAGTAAGCCAATCCATTCAACAACAAAGATTCTGGAACTCACAGTGTATAGTGTAACACCATTGTAAGAGCTACTGAAGTATGATCTCTCCAACCACTTACAATGGTGACCTGAATTTGACTAAACCCAAAAATACACAGTCACACTAATGGCTATAATTGGGCTTTATTGTTTTTTATTGAATTTTTATAAATATTTTCTTACAATATAAATTACAAGAACATAACATTTGTTACTTCAACTATATATATATATATATATATATATATATATATATATATATATATATGTATTTTGTATTGTATTAATGCTTAATGTAATCCTGTCTTCTTTATACTTATGTTACATATTATAAGCAGACATTTCACCATTAGTTGGGTTTTATGAATACTGCCCAGTCCAGCAGTAGTGTTGAGCTTGAATATTCCAATATTCCCTAATATGGTGGCGGATATTCACAATTTTGAATATTCGCAAATATGAATTAGAATATTAGTAGAATTATTAGTGAAATTACACAAATTTGAATATTGCCTTTGCTGCTCATTATCCAGTATAAGTATAAGATTTAAAAACTATAATGTGATTTATCCCAAAAGCGAATGGCCTTTTACATGACCAGACCACCTTCAAGGGCATTACAACCCTGCCACAGCCGTGACAAGTTCTGAAATCTGAAAACAAAGGAATTAATCAAAGTTTTATAAACCAAAGAAAAATTGAGGGAGGTAGGACGGGAAATTTATCTGGACATACTATCCTCTGACTGAAGTGTATGGAATTCTCCTTCCACACTAAACTACAGGAGGACCCCTCCTAGCAACTGACTCAACCAATCCGGTAGAGCTGGAACAAGATAATATTATCACATAACAAGATAACACAATAACATAACTAAGCATGTTTATAAGATTTACTAACCCTTAGTATGCCAGCTCCTTCATAACCCAGTCATGTAGTCCCCTCGCCTAGGTCTCTGTCTTTTGGCTCCTGGCCTGTCTATAATTGTTGGGGAGAGCATGCAATGGTAATCTGAGAGGTTTGACACAGCAGAGGACATGAAGGTCTTCTGCACCTTTAACACAGCACAATCATCAATGTTACTTCTGACTAATAGCTCAAACATCCTTCAAAGAATACCTGTGCTAAAAGAAGTACAGAGTCTGCCATTGCTGACCACCTACTGAAAATTCTGCTTGCCTGGCTGTCATGCTGACCCTGCGGCTTGCATACATTCAGAGTCACTTAAACACATGACTTATATGAAGGAACATTCTTAAATGAATGATAGACAGAAGACAAGAGGAAGCAATGCAATGAATTACAATTCTCATTTATGAACTTGGCATTGATACTGGTTACTCAAAAATACTGGAGGCATCATGCAATGTTGTCATGGAAACAGACAATCCTCTCTTCCCAGCCTCTCCCTCTATTCTTCTATTTTCCTTTCTGTACATTTATTGTGAATTATTTGTTGCTTGCTGCATGAGTGCTCCCTGGAGTGTTCACGTCTTGGTTTTTATGCAAAAAAAGGCCATTCTTATCCCAGATGGCTGACTGGGAACAGGAAGTATTTAAACAAACTATGGGATGTATAAATAAACAGAGGCAACAACAATAAAATCATCAACAATGCCTAGACTATTACAATGTGCAGGTAGGTGGACAGCTGTAGTTGAAATGTCCACTTAAGTACTGTTCAGTACTGTGGTTATGTTTCTGCAAGAGGCATGGTGACACCCATAGTTAAGGTGGCACCATATTTAGTTTTCATCCATGATACCCATCCAAGATACCCAAGAAAAGCATGGACTTCTGAAAAAGGTCTACTGTATGCACACATGGGGTAGCAGAGACCAGGAGTTCTTCTCCACAGTGTGTCTGGTCAGTTGCAAACTTTTCTACTCAGACTATGAGCTTTTCCATAGAAAACTATTTGTAAGACTGTTTAGGTGCTCCAAAAATTTATATATCAAAAAACATTATAATGAACTAAATTCCATGTTACATATTCCAATTGGTTCTTGTGATGCCCAGTCCTGTGCAATGCTGCGAATGTGTTTGGGAAATGCTGCAACAAATAAAAGAATGACATATCTTCTATATAAAACTAATAGCACATGACTGAGTATTATCACTGAAACCACCTACATTGGAAAAGGAAATGCTATAATGTTAGTCAGCATTATCCACGCCATGGTAGCAGCAGATCAGCAAATTAAATCTGTGAGAAGGGAGCGTAGAACCCCCCTTTATCAGCTTCCAACTAATAACAAAATCTAACAACTGGTCCTTACCATCATTCCCCGACAGCAGGTGCCGGAATAACCACAGCTCATTGAGAACCCAACGTGAGTAACCATTTCAATGTACATTACTTTACAGTACTTTACATATAATGTTATAATT
This sequence comes from Ptychadena robeensis, assembly GCA_036250615.1. Lineage (NCBI taxonomy): Eukaryota > Metazoa > Chordata > Amphibia > Anura > Ptychadenidae > Ptychadena > Ptychadena robeensis. The sequence continues at coordinate 24,010,001 of CM070034.1, read as the reverse complement.
ACAGATTAGAAGGGGGAGTTTAGAATTTCTAGAATGATCTTCTCATATTTAGCACCAACTTTTGCCAGGGTTATGGCAGTTGATTGGCTCATCAAGGAGAATTTAGTTTTACTCTTGCAGATGAAGGCATGTTATACAAAAACAGTCACTCAGCATCAATAATATTCTACTTCTAGGTAGCCATTGGTCCATTTTTCAGTTGATATTTGCCCGATCGATCGCAGCACATTTGTGTTGATCAGCCACCATGCTTCCCACCATAAACGATTGACCCCAAAAAATTTTCATCGAAAAAAGATCGGATCGAAAGCTATACACCTCGACACCTCTGAGAAATTTACATGTCTATGGCCAGCTTTTCATATACCATTTATTGCCAATTTATGCGCCCGATCAATCGGTGATGTAAATTAAGTTCAGCTACACAAAAAATGCAATCAGAAATGAAGAAGGTATAAGGCCTGCATGTCTCCAATGTCTGCATGTCTCCTGAGGTCTCCAATAACGCCCTTCAATTTTCAATAAAAATGGACATGTCTGATCAATGCCCGGTCGATTTTTCTTTAGATTTTACGACATTTTGCTTCATCGCACACTTTAAACATGCATCGATTTGTGAACGATGAACGATCACTATGAACGATCGCTCAGAAATCGTACAAGAAATCAAAATGTCTATCGCCAGCCTTACAAAGAATAACTTTTTTTTTATAAGGAGACCAGCCTTGTGCACGTAGATAACTTCATAAACAAATGCTAGAAGCAACTCTCGCACAACTTTTTTCTCGCACAGCTACATAAAGCCAGTATAGATGTTTGCATTGTTCTGTATTGTATTTACCAATTGTAGGTACTTTATGTTGTCAATCCCAGCAAATCCTCTTTCTTGATCTTCAAGTCCTTTAAGACTTGCAGTACATACAGGTATCAGATTTTTTCATTTGCATAAACTCTCCCCTGCCAGTTGCAGAAAGCCGTACAACATAACAAAGATTAACATGGATTCTTGTGATCATTACTAGAAGAACAAAGGGACCGATTTCTTTTTTTTTTTTTTTACCATTGAAAATGGTTTTGAAATACACTTTCTAATAATCAATTTAATTAAAAGTTAAGCAGAAACCTGCTGGGAAAAGGCTACACCCCTCCATCCAGTGACGCGATCGGGGGCAGACCCGGAAGCATCGACATACATGCTCCTGATCGGCTGGGGAATCTGGCGGACTCAGGCTGAGTTCCATGATGGATGAAACTCAGCCTGAGTTGACTCAGGCCAAACACCCAGGAGGTTAAATGCAAAGGCCCTTTACCAATCTTAACCATACAATTTCTGTACAATCAATTTTTCTTCTACCAAAACCATATAATTTGATGACCTTTCCAACCCTTCCAATCACTATGTGTTCTATCAGGGAGGACTCGGCACTACATAGCAGTGATATATACCTTCCAATCACTATGTATTCTATCAGGGAGGACCCAGCACTACATAGCAGTGATATATACCTTCCAATCACTATGTATTCTATCGGGGAGGACCCGGCTCTACATAGCAGTGATATATACCTTCCAATCACTATGTATTCTATCAGGGAGGACCCGGCTCTACATAGCAGTGATATATACCTTCCAATCACTATGTATTCTATTAGGGAGGACCCAGCACTACATAGCAGTGATATATACCTTCCAATCACTATGTATTCTATTAGGGAGGACCCAGCACTACATAGCAGTGATATATCCCTTCCAAATCACACCAAAAGTATTATCGATGGAAATCACATTTATCACCCCATGGAGGTCTGGATTAGGAGTCACACTCAATATAAAGTGGGAAAAAAACACTACAGGCTGATCCAACTTTGATGTAATGTCCTTATAACAAGTCACAATGAGGCTCAGTAGTGTGTGTGGCCTCCACATGCCTGTATGACCTCACTACAACGCCTGGGCATGCTCCTGATGCGGTGGTGGATGGTCTCCTTAGGGATCTCCTCCTCTAATGTCTCTAATTAGATTAAAAATGTATTGTTTGCCAACTGTAGTAACAGATATTTGATAATTGTTTTGGGATCGACTGAAAGTGTAATCAATTTCAATACAACCAATTAAAATTTCCCAGCATGTCCAATCCTTTTTCAATACATTATTTCCCAATTTTAATTGTTTAAGGTTGATCTAACCATGTGAGCTGCCATAGATAAACCAAAATAAATTTTGGTAATAATAATATAATAATAATAAATAATAACAATAAACCAAAAAATTGTGGATGGAGACAGCTTATCGGAGGCTCAATCAGGAACAGGGAGGTCCATCTGCAGCAGAACCTGCCATGCAGGAAGCTGACGCAGAGGACAGTGAGGGAGACAGTCAGGGAAGACCACATACATATGGGGTGAGTACCAAACACCATCTCTTGGTACTCATCTTAAAAGCTCACTAAAACGTTATATATATATATATATATATATATATATATATATATATACACCTATTGCACTTTCTTTGATCGATACTCACAATGCACTGTGAATCTGATTTCACCGGTGACACCTGTATTTAATCTGGTAATAAAAACATAAAACAGATCTGTGTAAATTGGACATCACTGGAAGGTCTTATCTGCACACAAATAAAGGTTTGGTTTACCATGTTTATAAAGCCCTCACCTCACCAAAACCCTCACCAAATCTGAAGAAGCACTCAAGCCATGTAAAGTGTTCTTTCCAAAACTGTGCTCCCAACTACCCCCTCTAAATATTGCTGTATTGTTATAGTAATATAATCCTGGGAGGCTGTAATGGCAATGGCAAAGTTTCTATGAGGGAGTTTAGTGTTTTTGAATTTGGAGAAGTAACTAGTGTTTAGGTGATAAGCACAGAGGTGAGCAAATGCTTGGCCATTTATGGAATAAACACCTCCTGGCCAACCAAAAAAAAAGTCAAATAGGTATGAGCCTCCTATTAGATAAATTTGGAGTTGCTGCAGTTGGTCAGGTCTAGGTTCAGCAACAGCATGTGCTCCAAGAATGAGGTCAGCTGACTACCTGACTATACTCAATGACCAGGTTATTCCATCAATGGATTTTTTCTTCCCTGATGGCACGGGCATATTCCTAGATAACAATTCCAGGATTCATGGCGTCAAATTCAGGAAGCATGAGAAAATATTTTCACACATGGATTGGCCAACACAGAGTCCAGACCTTAACCCCATTGAGAATCTGTGGGATATGAAGGTGTAAGGTTCAGGAATTAACCAATGACAGGAGGAAACTGTTAACTTACACAACTTTATTATCGGCAACCCAGCAGAGGAGCGCCAGAAACTTTTAGGCAAAAACAGGTGCAAAGAATTAACAATAAAGGGTGACCCCAATAGTCCTGGTAGTCAAACTGTTCAGTCCGCTGCACTCATGTGGAAGGAGAAGTAAGGCCAAAAGTAACCAGTACTTGCATAGTCACAGGAAGATCTCCAAAGCCTGGCGGGGACATGCTGAAGCAAGATTCTCCAGCCTCCGTCCGCAGTTCTCCACCTGGGATGCGCTCCCAGCCACCCCACTGGAACCTTTGGAAGGGTATGGACTGGACTAGGCAGGGTAACCACATAACTGGGGCTTTCAGGAACAGTGCGTGCAATTTTGCTTGCCGGCTGCCTGCACGCCAGACCAGACTGAGGCAGGTTTAGAGTCTTGGGTGGGAATGTGCCCAGTTACCTCCACTCCATAAGACTCCTTCATGATGAGCTGACATAGGTGGGCGGGGGCGGGCCCTCCCTCTCCCCTTACATACCCCGGGAACCCAGGAGGACCAGGGTCCGGGCACTTAAAGTGCACTAAACTTAAGTGCACATACCCTGTATGTGGCACTACACTACAAAAGCTTTGCCCAGCTGTCAGACTCTACCATTTTCAATGTAAAAATAAATGAATGCAACACTGGATGGAAATACATTTTATGACATTGCAGAAGCTTTTCGAAACAATGCCACAGCGAATGTATGCCGTAATCAAAGCTAAAGGCGGTCCAACGGAATATAAGTGTGTGACCTTTTTTTGGTGGCAACTTTTTTTTGGCCAGGCAGGGTATAATCCTGGCCACACAATTGTTTTAAACGAACTGTAATTTTGTGTGGCATGGGTCAACCTACAATCGTTTACATCCAATTATAGACTATTTCCTAGGACACAGCATTGCATTGTTTCTACAATTCTAACATGAACACGCTATATTTGAACATTCTCAGCTGAGCACAGCGGGAACGTCAAGATACTGTACACGCACAATGGAACAAAAGATGTAATGAATGCTATTCACAAAGTTGATTACTTTCTGTTACCTAAAATATCGACACTGCGTTACCCTTTAACCATGTGTCTGCCTGATTCCAGCCCATTTACAGATTTCTGTACAATGTACCACTGCGTTGTGTCTTCAGGTCACGTCAGTTGCCATTTACACTGCATCTGCTTTAATTGAATGTGCGGTGTTAAACGTATAATCGCTGGTTTTAGGTTTGTTACAGTTTAATCTGCTAGCGTGCTGTTTGACATGCAAGCTAGTATTTACACACCAAGAAAAAAAAAGCTGCAATCTTGTCTTGTCTTGTCCTCACAGGCACTCCGACATCCTTACTAAAGGGTGGCACTCCGTTCCTACAACGGTCCCTTCCAATGACCTTTTCTCTGACCAGACCACCTTCAAGGGCCTTACAACCCTGCGGCTGCCGTGACAAGTTTTGAAACCTTAAAACCAAAGAATACATCAAAGTTTTATAAACCCAAGAAAATTGAGGGTGGGAGGGAAATTCATCCTACACAGACTATCCTCCAGCGAAAAATGTGGTGAATTCTCCTCACACACTAAACTACAGGAGAACCCCGCCTAGCAACTGAGCCAAATCTGGTAGAGCTGGAACAAGATAAGATAATCATAACATGGATACCATAAACAACATAACTAAGCATGTTTAGAAGAATTGCTAACCCTTAGTGTGCCAGCTCCTTCTAACCCAGTCACGTAGTCCCTCCGCCTAGGTCTCTGTCTTTTGGCTCCGGGCCTGTCTTTTCTGGTTCCCCTTTGCCCTGGCAAAGTACATTATCTCCATTAGTGTTGAGCTCGAATATTTGAATTGCGGATATATTCGATGAATATCGGCTATTTGAGAATTTGCATATTTTGAGAATATGGCGGCGGGTATTCGAAATTTTTAATATTCACGATATTCTGCATTGGGATGCTTATAGCCATCGATTGCGAATATATTTTCACAATGCGAAAATAAATAGCACATGTGACCATTCATGTTGAAGGTGTGAGGCGATTATAATTGCGAATATTTCCGCAAAACACTGGCAATTGCGTGCAATTGCAAATATTCACAAATATAGAATCGAATATTGTCTATGTCGCTCGTCAATATTCTCCATTACCTGACCCTCTGCAGCCCACCCACAGTTGACAGTAAGAAGTGTAGTGCCGTGCAAGTGTAGTGTGTGAAACCACTCATGCGGCCAGGTTCTATAGGGTGGATGTCCTCTGCTTGCTCACCAGGTTCCACTCACAGCCCAATAACTCCAAGGTCCACACCATCAGGTAGAGGCAATTTACAGTTTTATTGAGGAATATGTACATGCTTTCACCATCACCCAGAGGGAGGGATACACACACAATATACAGCATATACAGCATATATTACATAGTGCATATATTACAGTTAAGTGACCGTTTCTCGGGCCACTACACTCGACACTAGACATCTTGTCTCCATTTAAAATCTTTGAGCAAAAGGAAAAAGAAGATTCAAAACTATTTTTAAAAGTAGTCAGATGTTAAATGTTAAAGACAAGAAAGTTCTTTGGTTACCTGCTACAATAATACAAAGGGAAGAAAATATCAGTTTATAGATTTCTTTCCACATGCAACTAAATCTATACATCACAAGGTCTAAAATTGTTGCACCTGCCCACGTGGACAGCTCTCCATTGTGAATGTTAAATGCTATTTATTAAGCTATCCTTTGACAATTTAGGACCATCAATGCTTCGGAAACAGAGAAAGGATAATGGCCTGTGGAGAGGAAAAGTATCTCTTACCTGATTGCATGAATTATTTACTTTACAATGCACAGACAAGTATTCAGAAAGCTGGATGCAAAAAAGAAATGTTTTTTTCCTGTACATTCTACTGATTTCCTCTTTTTAGATGAGAACTTTTGGAAACTTTCAGCAGGAACAAGATTGTATCTGTGAAGTTGTCAGCAGTGTTGATCAGCCTAAAGGTAGCCATACATGCTTAGATCCCCGTTCGTTTGGCTGATGATTAGTGATGGCTGAACTTTGGCCATGTCCGTCTGCGAACGGGCAGACCCGACTTTTAAAAATGTCCGCCGTCGCCCGTTCGCGGGCAGATTCAAATTGCCTGCCTCTGAAATCTGAAAAACCAGATGTGACGTCAGTGACATCACATCCGGCACCTGGAACGCATAGTTCCTGGTTGTGCTAGCCGGTTGTGACGTCACTAACGTCACATCAGGGTTTACGAGCCGGCTGTTCACTGAAAGACCGGGTTCTCTACCCGGTCTTCAGTGAAATATTCTTCCTGCGACGGGATCTCGCTGGTCCTGATCCCACCGGAGGAAGAAAAGAGGGCTCCTTCTCGCCAGCGAACAGGGCAGATTGAACACACGTACTGTCCGCCGGCAAGAAGGAGGGCGAACATGCTTGTTCGCGGCAGAACTGTCCGCCTTGCGGGCAGTTCGGCCATCACTACTGATGATCGATCACAGCGCAGTGACGTCACCACGGGAATCGTTGGGAAACTTTGGAAAATATGAATGGGATCGAAGGTCTCTATCTAAACTAAGGTTGATTGCTGTAAGATGCTGTGCTCTGAGATCTGTTCCCTAAATAAAAGCTGCATGTTGCGTTCTTTGGCCAACTATTCAACAGCCGTGCGTGTGCATGGGAAAAGTTGGCCACAGAACGCAAAGTGTATAGGAAAAAAACTAAGTGTTCAGAAAGGTTAAGGAACCTACCTATTGTCCGTCTTTCTTTGGTGTACTTATATTTGCAATCCTTCCCAAAGTTTTCTATTGCTACCCAGCCTGTGATCATTTGTGAGACCCCAGAATTGTAAAACGTCAAGAGGACCCTTCTACCAGTATGTCCCTTCCTGAGATTAAAGGGACTAGTCATGTGTCCTGGCTGCACTTGTGCCTTTCTCACAAGCGCCTCAGTGTCAAGGTTTTTGTGTCGTGCTAAGGTTTGTGAGTTCTATCTGTGTTCTTGATTCATGCCTGGGCTCTGAGACTCTGCGATCTGTTTAACCCTTGCCTTCCTGCTTTGACTCTCCTGTTGCCGACCCTGACCTGTAACTATGCTGCCTGTCTTGATCCATTGCTTGCCTCACTACGTCTCTGCCTTCTCCTTCGTTCCTGCGCTGTTCCCCTTAGTTATGACCTGGCCCGCTGACGACGCCTGTGCCTCTGATACCTTCTTAGGTGTCCCCTGGTCCACCTTGACAAGCTGCTCCATGTGCCTACCCTCCCTCAAGGGGTAGCAACTTGCTGTTCTCCTCAGGAAGTCTATCCCTTCCTTCAGGGGTATTGTGAAGAATGAGTCGGTTCACTTAGACAATGCCCTTAGAGGAGGTAGGACTCGTGGCACACTGCTGGTCTGTAATACAAATAATCTCTTTGAAATGGGTGGATCAGTGGCAGTTGTCAACTTAATGTGTATCCCCAATAGTAGGTTTACTTCCATCTCCAGTTATGGTGACTATCTGGTGGCTAAGCCTGAAGAAGGGATCTGCCGAAAGCTTGCTTCTCTAATGACTTCAGTAAGCCAATAAACGGTATCACTTGAACTCCAAACTCTCTATATTTATCGATGGCTAACACGGTACAATATAGACAAAAGCTATGACAATGATGAAGTTTTCCAATTCTGGGGTCTCACAAATGATCACAGGTTGGGTAGCAAGAGAAGATTATGGGAAGGACTGCGAATATAGGTATACCAAAGAAAGACAGACAATAGAGATGGTCGAATTTTTCGACTCGCTGACTTGGTAAGCTGTTTGCAATGCCTCTGAAAATTATATCATCACCAAAATTGTTGGAGACATATTCTCATGTGATGTATTTTGATGCACTTATCATACGCTGCAATACTACAAAGTTAAATGGCTTAACTTTGAACTTAAGTTATGAACAAACCACATGAGCTAGAGCAATGTAATGTTCCCTCAACTCTTCCTTACATCTCCAGATGTTTAAGTTTATTATTCCTTGCTCAGGGTGTGGCGGATTAACAAGGCCTTAGTACACCCGGCAGGTCCACTGCGGCTCTTGCGTAGTCCAAGCCGGGGGGGGGGGGCGGGCGTATCCACCCCACCAGAACGGTAGTCAGGGTGTCAAGCAGGGAGGACGTCTGGACACTGTGACACTGGTTAAGCAGGGCTATTCTGCTCACCGGCTGCACGCACACCGGTACAGGCTGCAGAGGCAGAGATGGCTGTAGCACAGCAGCGTGCAGTTCCTCTCCTTCTCTTCTATCAAAGAGCTCCTCCCCAGGGGTTGTCGGGGCCTTAAAGGGGACACTACCTCCAGACTGTGGGCCCATGCCACTACGATGTCATCAAAACTGTTATATTGAGTTTATTTACCATATACAGAAATTTTTGTTGAACTGTCCCTTTAAGCCTATGTCTCTACATTGTTGTTTGATCCATCTGGACCCCCTACGTTCAGCGCAGTGCTTGGTGGGGGTCCCGATGGATCACATACACGTTACCTGCCCGGTGGATGGTCTGTTCTCACGGCCCTGAGCCGTTCCACCGATACAGGGGTTAACGTAGGGCAGTTAACGTAGGACAGTTAACCCCTGCATTCGCAGATGTTGGAACAGAGCATCCATCGGCCAGCTAAAGTGTATGTGATCCACTGGGACCCACCCAAGGCACTGCGCTGAACGCAGGGGACCGGACAGATCACACAGCACTGTGGAGACATGCCCTAAATCAGAATATTAACATATTTAAAATCAATATTATTAGATAATATTCAATAGATTAAAAAAATTACCTTCTTGGCAGTAATCCAGTGTGTGGCTTGGGGTAGAATGACCAGCACAGGTTGCCAGCAGCCCGGCATGCGGCCCCTAGATGCTGGAGCACCCCTAGCTGCTCGGGCCCAGGATGGCAGTGCCCTATGTCCCCCCCTGACGGCGGCCTGTCCTGAGCCTCACTCTGGATTGGTTACCTCATTCAGCCAAGCTGGCAGCATCCTCCATTGATGTCCATGCGGCATCTTCAGCTATGTACGTCAGTGATGATGCTGGGAACGTGGGGGCTGCCTGTGTTGCCTGACTGCAAAAATGAGCCCCAAGTCCTCACATCCCTGGTGTCAGCGAGCGGCCAGAAAATTTAAACATGTTATATTAAAAAAAAAAATACAATTGTATCGCCAGGAGGTTAAATAAAGTGGATGAAAAGAAATATCTTTTATATGTTGTGCAATGCCACAAAAACAATCAGGTAATGTGATTGAAAGCATTCACGCAGCTAAATATCTTGAACTATCTAACATATAAATAACAATTAATGATTGTGCAAACAGTGGGAAGGTGTTTTTCATGGTGACATAAATGGCGTCAATGTTCTTCCTCATCTGTGTGCTGACAGGAGATCATAACAAGATTATTAATTAAAGGAAACTGCTGCCCTCCTGGGGGAATCACAATGTAAAGTGACAGGTTGGCAGATGACAGAGAATGAAGTAGGGCCCATATAAATGATGACAGGGTCACATATGTTCTATACCACTTTCCAGCTCCTGTGCTAACAGCAGACACTATTTTTTTTGCTAAGACTCTAAGTTTATAAGATTTAATCTCATATTTGTCCTTGGTATTTTATATGGCCTGCTGTGAACATCATTGAAAAAGAACTATTGTCAGTGAAAAAAGCACTTTATTTCTAAACCACACATTGATCGTGCCTCCGTCTTGATGTCTTGCTCATCTAAACTCGGCTTAGGTTTAGTCACAACTATTTTAAAGGTCAACTCCAGTCTTACATAAACTCTTTCACAGTTTTACATGCTCCCCATCTGCATTGAAGTAGACCCAACCTGCGGCCCGGCCCCAAAACCTAACTGTTAATGCATAGGGCATAGCAACTCATAGCAACTGTGAAGTGGTCACATGCTTTCCTAATCAACTTTGGCGCTTCTACATCAGTAAAATTTTGAATGTTGATCAGTTAAATGGCTTAACTTTGAACTTAAGTTATGAACAAACCACATGAGCTAGAGCAATGTAATGTTCCCTCAACTCTTCCTTACATCTCCAGACGTTTACGTTTATTATTCCTTGCTCAGGGTGTGGCGGATTAACAAGGCCTTAGTACACCCGGCAGGTCCACTGCGGCTCTTGCGTAGTCCAAGCCGGGGGGGGGGGGGCGTATCCACCCCACCAGAACGGTAGTCAGGGTGTCGAGCAGGGAGGACGTCTATAAAATATTGCTTCCCTATGAGCATAAAGCACTACTCTGCTGCATACATGCTTTCACTTATCCCAATTTGAACACTTGGATCTTCAAAACCCTTCTTGGTAGAACCTTAAAATTTTAGGGCATGGTAGAACATTCACATAAAGATATACTGCTGTCATGTCTGCCCTTCATTCAAATAGAGAGATACTGCTGTCATGTCTGTCCCTCATTTCCATAAACATACATACTGCTGCCATGTCTGTCCCTCATTGTCATAGAGATATATACTACTATCATGTCTGTCCCTCATTCTAATAGAGATACATACTACTGTCATGCCTGTCCCTCACTTCCTTAGAGATACATGCTGCTGTCTATGTGAGGAACTATCTATAAAGGGGGTTGCTCTCTGGCAACCTCCAGGGGGTCTCACTGGCTCTCTACCTATAGGGAGTGGCAGGTCAGGGGGGCCCATGAAAACAATTTGCTATGGGGCCCAGTGATTTTTAGCTACGCCCCTGTCTCCAGCCCTGCTATCATTGGTCCCTTTCATTCGCAAAAGATTTTAAAATTATGAAGGATGGTAGGACACTGTGATGATTTTAGGAAACTATTGGCCACACACTATTAGCCCATGATCCAGCAGGGGACAGATCCTTTTCGGATCAGGATTTTCACCCACCCTCCCTCCCTGAGGCCTGGGTGTTTGGGGTATTATGTGTTCTGTAACATGTCTTGTTTTGCTTTCACAGCATGGTGAAAGCTTAAAAGTACCGCAGGAGAAAATCGGACTTTGAACACTTCTTGTGGCGTGTCGGTGTAAGAAGGACAGTCCCAAACACTGGCGAAATTGCTTTCTAAGGCGGTGTTTCAGCCCCAGTTATGTTTCTGTATTTAAAGTCATTCTATAAGATACCCACGAGCTGGTATTAAAGGGCTGGTGGCTAGTACGCTTAGTGTAAAGAACTCGGAAGAAGTTGGTGGCACTGTCAGGCGACCCCCCCCTTTACCTGTTTTGAGGCTGTATATAGGCTGTGGCCATGTTTATATATACATTTACACTTCAAATTATATATAAGACTTTTCCAAAGAGTATATTACGGTCTCTGTCGTTATTTATATGAATGGGGTGTGTTTAAGTTCAAGAGACAAAACGGCTCAGTACTCCCTGGGTCAAGACACTGCAGCTTTTACACTTCATACAAAATATTGGCATTTACCCAGCATTGCAGATCTTTGTACAAGTTGAAGAAGCAAATGAATGGTTTTAAAGGTAAAACATGGAAAATTACTATAAAAACACCATAGTCAGTGCAATCTTAGTGTTCATGCCCACTAAGTGTCTAGATGTCAGTTTGCTGCTCCTCTAACCCTTTCATTTATACTTGTAGCTTGGTTGAGTTCCTTCCTTTGGTGTATTTCTTCCATCTGTACAATTTTTCCCACTGTTGACTTTCAGTAAAACTCAATTATTTTATTGTCTTTAGTCAATACTTGGGTTAATATTAAGAAGACACACTAGTATATATCCATTCGCCAGGTTAATTTTGCTGAAAAAAATAAATCCTCTGTGGTCTGCGGATTTATAGTCAACACCAAACAGGAAAGCTGTGCACAGCTCTTTTACAGAGTGTGTGTATCTGTGCAAAGGTCTTGATAGAAGCAGGCATTTTTTTATTGGCTCCCTTTTTTCTATTGGAACCATAAATATTTATATTATTCTTTTAATCTTCTATTGTACCTCTGTAGGAAGGTGGACTAAGAAGTAAGTGTACTGTACCATGGTCATTTAGGGGTTAACTGCGTTCCTATGAAAATGTCAGTGAATGTGTTTGTGCTGTTATTGGGAAAAACAAAGGTAACAATGTATAATTCTGGAACATGTGATGATGTGACCTCATGAGCCATTTGGGAGGCGACTAGAAGGTTATGTAAACCTAGAGTTTGTGGGTAACTAGGTCTTCGTAGCAGCAGAAAAGCACAGAGCAGAGGTGTAATGGCTCCAGTAGGGAGCAGGCCTTAGGCCTTCATATCCAAAGACCAGGCCTGGACTGAACCTAAACTAAGGCCTTACCCTTGTTCCCTGATTGGGGCAAGGGCATCCCTAGCCTAGGAGTAGTCACTGGGGTGAAGAAGGCTAGAGTAGAGACAGAGGCTGCTCCCAAATGGCTCCAAGGGAGAAAGTGGAGTGTACCTGGCACTGTGATGTCATGGACCCTTATTGCAGGATGTGCGCAAGGACCTGCTAACTAAAAGAAAGCCTGCTCAGCCGCTGTTGCTAGAGAGGACTGTGAGGCCTGGCTGCCCCTTGAATGGAAGGGAGGTGTATGTCCGTGGAGGCCTGAAGGGAGTCTGTGGCAACGGAGGGGTGAGATAATTGTTGTTGTCTGTTTCACCCCTGTATGTGCGGTGCACTCGGTGCTAGAATGGGGCGGTGTTCTTTCTTTCACCTCTTGTTTTAAATGATAGCACTTGTCTATAAAATGAAAATGCACACCTTTCAAGTCTTTGGATCTCGCATTTCATTTATTGCATTTGCGTTTCCGTAAGAGGAATTAACCCTTTCTGTTTGTCCTGTGCCTAGGCACTGCCAAATGACAGAAGGTAATGGGAAAACCAAAACGCTAGCTATACTGCTACTACAAAAGAAAGATTGACTCCAACCCAAAATACCACACATAAAAGCCTTCTAAGAGATTGTTGGCCTAAAATGTCGTTTGAATGGCAAATTGTGAAAAAAATACCTTCCTGCGAGCAGCTCAAAAAAGGTTTTTCGAACTGGGAATGGACATGTCCGTAAATCCCAATCTAGGCAGATTTGAGAGAGGCACACAGGATTGGCTGCAGAGCCCCCCCCCCCCTCTTCCCCCCACACACTGACTCTAGCAGCTGTGATTGGCTCTGCCCTTTGCCTGTGTTAGCTCTGCCTGTCAGCTGAGAGCTGAGACACAGGCAAGGGGGAGGAGCTCAGCACTGCTGCTACTGACACAACACTGGGTGCACCAGATCTCCATCGAACGGGAATCGGGGTGTAAAGTGGTGACATCAGTGTTGAGCGCGAATATTCATGGTGGTGGATATTTGACATTTTTAATATTCAAAATATTACGCACAAGCAAGTTTATGACCATGCATTGCGATAATATAATCGCACAGCATGCCCACATGCGCAAATTTGTGTTTACGGATATCGAATAAAAATATTCATTGAATAATTCTCGAAATAAAAATTTGAATATATGTCGATCATCACTAGAGATGGTCGAATTTTTTTTCAAAAATTCTACCATTTCAACGGTTTCAACTTAATTGCAAAGCCCCTGAACATGGTATCATCACAAAACTTGCTGGAGATATACAGAAGTGTTGGGGGGTATACTCCAAAAAAGAAAGTATGTCTCTAACACAAATAGTTTTTTTACAAATCAAGTTCAAAGTCAAGTAAAAATTGTGAAAATCGGAATTTCGACTTTAACTTTGAACTTAATTTATGCAAAACGTACATATGCTAGAGCAAAATGTTCCTAAAGCAAATGTTCCTCCAACCCTTCTCTACATCTCCAGGAATTTTGGTGATGATACCATGTTCAGGGGCTTTGCAATCAGCTCACAAATTTAGCAAGTCGAAAAATTCGACCATCTCTAATCATCACTAGTCACCACACAGTCGGGGGTCAATCAAACGGGTATCGACCCATGAATAGCTAGCTTTACTCGTAAATCTTTTAATCTAATGACTAGCGTTGAGCTTAAATATTCAAATTGCGAAAACATTTGAGGAATATCGGCTATTTGAAAATTCACAAATTTTGCGAATATGTCGGTGGATATTCGCGATCTTGAATATTCATGATATTATGCAATGGGAAGCTTTATGGCCATGTATTGCAAATATGTATTCGCAATGCGAAAATAAATGTGGGTGGCATGTAGTGATGGCTCGAACCCGGAATTTGATGTTCGCGAACGGCGAACTCGAACTCCG
>CM070034.1:23921777-23944279 GCA_036250615.1 Ptychadena robeensis | reverse complement strand
AGAGGATGATGTGGTCAAAATACTCATTTGCCTAATAATTCTGCACTCCCTGTAGAGTTATATGTCTTTTATGAAGTGCGGCCCTCAGTATCACTATAGGGCCGCACATAACATTTTCAATCTATACTGACTTGTGGCATTTTATAATGAAAAAAGGAGAGCAGGCATAGGTAGAAGATTAAATTATACTCCAAGCATTAGGGAACACTCTAGTACGGTGATGCACATTTTAATGCAGAGGTTACTTGCTGCAATATATATTATAAAATCCTCCCCCATTCGTTAATGGGATAGTGGGAGCATATGCACTCACCTGTCCGAGTGAGTGACTCACTCAGGGGCAATCTGGGTTGCTGATTGGCTTTCATGTAAGCCCCTCCTCCTCTTCCTACTCTAAGAAGTGGATAGATGAGTTCCTTCGCCGTATGCATTAACAGTTAGATTTTAGGGGCCAAAAGTGGAGGACTGAGGAGGGCCGCTGAAGAATGCCCAAAGGGCTGCAGGTTGGGCACCTGGGCCTTAGGGGATTCAAACTACTTACCTTTATCTTTACAGAGGCCAAACAATTCTTATCCCAAGCTTGGTGGTCAGGATTCAAGAGGTTACCGCTATCTTAAATGAAAAAGTTGTTTGAGCTGATATGGGAATCCTGGATTGCTATACATACCGGCAATAGAAAACACACCTGTTGTTGATCATTTAGTAAAAAAGTTTCCTGCTCTCTGTTTTTATATTTTTTCTTTTTTGCTTTTCTCTTGATGACTCAGATTAATTAGGTTTTCTGTGTCTCCCCTTTCTGCCTCTTCCTCTACTTTTTACTTCAGTAGCATTGCCTGGGGCAACCACCAGAGCAACCAGGTTCTTTTCAGATGCCTATGTTCAGATGACTGTCACACACGGCTTGCACACAATTGTGTGAATGTCCACACAGCTGGTTAGGGGTTCACTTTTACTAGGAGGAATATATAATATATACAGGTTATTTCACCATCACCCAGTGAGGCAAGGATGGGCATACAACTTGGGGACTATGTTCCAAACAAACTAACCAGTTGCACAGAGGGGCTGGCTGATGGGTCTCTTACCCAGGATCAGGAGTTCAGTAAGCAGCAATGGTGGTTCGGACACTTCTTGAAGCCGCATCAATCCACTCGGGCAAGATGAGGGAAAGACTAACACCTTGTTCCAAGGTAAGCACAAAGCCTGTGAACTACTGAGAAAGAATTCAAAACAAGAAATGTATAACCTCTGCCCAGTGGGAGGGAATTGACAGTCTCTGGGCACGAAGGAAAAAGGAAAATAGGGGGAAAAGAACCATGACCTCATGTCCTGGCAGCTGCTGCAGAAAAGAGACAATTTCTTACAGGTATATACACAGATATAAACAGCATACTCACAGCATGTCATGGTCTATCCACAACACATACATACATACATATATACAATAGCTATATACAGCTAGAAGTGTAAAACCCCTTCACTACACATCCTCTTCATTTTATTCTGTTCTTGATTTGGATTCGGACAAGTCATATAGGTATTGCTCATTGCCCATGCTACACTTGTTGCTATTTCTTTCTAAACAGCCTGAAAAAACTACTGAGAATGAATGTCAACTGATGATGGTGGATTGTGGACTCATTTTTGTTACTGTATTTAGAGATTGTTATATTTCTAGTAGAGATGGTCGAATTATTTAAAAAAAAATCTATGATTTCAATGATTTCGAGTTAATTGCAAAGCCCCTGAACATGGTATCATCACCAAACTTGCTTGGGATATAGAGAAGGGTTGGGGGGTATACCACAAAAAAGAAAGTATGTCTCTAACACAAATAGTTTTCACAAATTAAATTCAAAGTCAAGCCAAAATTTCGAAAATCAGAATTTCGACTTTGATTTTGAACTTTGACTTTGATCAAAAACTCCATGTGCAAGAGCAAAACTCTTTTTTTCAAACATTCCCACAACCCTTCTCTACATCTCCAGCAATTTTGGTGATGATACCATTTTCAGAGGATTTGCAATCAGCTCACAAAATTAGCAAGTCGAAAAATGTGTCCATCTCTAATTTCTAGTACTGTTAATCCCTTTCATGTTTAATATTCTAAAACATAATAAAAATGTATTGTTGCAATCGCATCTTCTGCCCAGATTTTTCCTGAGCTTTAACATACTGCATGTGTAGTCCTTTCCAATAACAGGGTTGTGGCTCCTGCTGCCTACAAGTGTTGGTTGATCACATTTGAAGGGCGCTAGTTGTAATATTCTGCACTATAGTTTTTTCCTTTATCATTCCTGTCTATAAGACCATTGATAGGCTGTCAGCCTTATGTTCTCAGTGGGATCTCTAAGGTCACGACATAAAGTATACTTGTGGGATCATCTTCAGCCTCCCGTCTAGTATCTTCTCTTCCCCCACTAAATGGCAACTGTGCATTAATGAAGATTGGAAATATCACAAGAGGTTTCCAGTCATAATGAGAGGTTCTGAGAATATACAGCCTTCTGATCAATATGCGGCGGTTCTGTCTGACAGGGAACACCCTTCTCATTATCTTATCAAGTGAAAGTTTTCCTTTTTTCTGCTTAATATATCACTACACCAATTCTGTTAGAAGGTTTGAAATAGATATAATAGATATCAGAATTAAAGTGAAACTCAGCTCATTGGTCCTCTCTGTTTCTGACTAGAGATGGCATGTTCTCCTAGAAAATGTTCTTCTGCTAAATAACTCATCATTACATCATTATCAGCTGATTTACCTGCCCGGGTGTACTCCTGTACCGCGCCTGATTCATGGAAGTGGTACAGAGTACATAGTACTCTGGTTGGGGCAAAAAAAGGGGAAAAAATTCCCAGAAGAAAAAAAAAAGGCTTGAGAGGGGCCTGTGCTTATAAAATCTGAGTTTTATTGGCCATTATTAAAATGATCCAGAAAATAACCAATGTGTTTCGTGGCATTTAGGCCACTTCTTCAGGCTACAGTAAGTATTCAAGGTCTCCTGCCTCTTGTAGTACAGTCACTCTCAGGGCTACTTGGGTTGCGGTCTGCTCACCCAGAGACGACAGAGAGAGAGACTACGAGACTAAAAAAATGCCTATATACAAGGTGTTTTTCAACACTACATCTGTTGGCACCCATTGCCCGGATCACAACAGCTCAAATATTTAGTACAAATACCCATCGTATTTGGTGGATTTTAGATCCTTTTACCCATTTTTCTTTTTTTCTTCCTTTTTTCTTCTCCACCGAACCCATATCCTAAGAACCTACATCCTAGGACCCCAAGGAAAAGATTTGGATTGGAACCCCTTCATTGTACACAATACTCTGCAGCGTTTCACCGTCCTACCTCCTCCCCTCTACACATCATGTAGGGTAGTAAACCACCTCCTTAACATGAAGGTCAATGGCAATCCCCATGCCTCTTCAACCTCAATGATGAGACCAAAGAGGCTGTGCCGGAAGTGATCGACAAGCCTGCTGAGTTTAAGGGAGAATCCCTGAGTGTAGCTCTGGGTGACTTTTCCCCAACTGCACACGGACAAACCACTAGGGAGGTTAAATAGTCCAACTCTGATTGACTGGTTGTGTTTTAGCTAACATAGGATGCAGAAATTTGACATGATCAAGAAATTATTAGCAGAAAGTCAAGGTGGATCTACCTGATAATCTGATTTGACATATGCTTCAATAATATTTTCCTTTGCTGGAGAACTTTTCATGGGAGAGCACTCCATACCTAATGCTGACATATTTGTGCTCCCTTCTTTTGGTTCAAAGTGTTCAGTGGCTTTGACTGGCAAGGTCGGAAGGAAGCAAGTCCCACAGAAGTCCCTTCATTCCACTAGTGAAGCATCAAAAGAAAATATCAATATTAATACAATATACAATAAAAATCAGATAGATACAATGAGAAAGATTGTGAAGTGTTATATTTTTGCAGAAATGCTGCATAAAGTCACCCTTATCATATTTTTGTGACAGATCATTTAAAAAAAAATTGTTTTCTTTTGGACAGAATTCTGAAATGGTTTCTACTTTGGATAGCTATGGCAAATTACATAACATCTGTCACCTTTGGAAGTAAATAGTGCCCTATTGGAAGACTGATGTCCCCATTGGAAGATTTATCTCCCCATTTGAAGACTGATGTTCCCATTGGAAGACTTATGTCCCCATTGGAAGACTGATGTCCCCATTGGAAGACTTATGTCCCCATTGGAAGACTGATGTCCCCATTGGAAGATTTATCTCCCCATTGGAAGACTGATGTTCCCATTGGAAGTCTTATGTCCCCATTGGAAGACTGATGACCCCATTGGAAGATTTATCTCCCCATTGGAAGACTGATGTTCCCATTGGAAGACTTATGTCCCCATTGGAAGACTGATGTCCCCATTAGAAGACTGATACCCATATAAAAAGCCTTAGCTCCTCTACAGATAAAACTGCATTAAAAAAAGAATGACTGGCTAAGTTGAATTATACAGTACCATTATTCACCTTCATTCTAGAGACTTCCCCTGCAGTACATTTCTGTTCTCCTAAATGTGTTCATTAAATCCAGTCCCTTTAAACAGGTTGTCCTGGACCGCCTCCTTCCTCACATACTCCATTTCTGCTACTTAAGGTCTGCATACCAGGCCAAATTCAGGAATATGAACTGATTCTGCTTTAATAATATATTTAGCATCTAACAAAGTAGTAATCCATCTACCTATTCAATTAAACATTACTTAACTGAAATCAATGGCTTCAACAAGAATTCTGCTAGCTGTAGCAATATTTGTTGAAGATCAATGATCTTAGAGGAGCCCTATCCTGCACAGAGCTAATAGTCTTTCATAATAAGCTTTTTTTCCAAGCCCGAAAAGGAAAAAGGTATAACAGGCTCCATTGGCATTAAATGTATCAAACATAGCCATCATTTTTATAATATTTAATATTATTATAGTTCCCCCTAGAGATGATAAAATTATATCGACATGCAGAATTTGTGAGTTAATTGTAAAGCCTGAATGTGGTATCATCACCACAATTGCTGGAGATGTTGAGAAGGATTGTGGGAAAATTATATTAAAAAGGTTTGTTCTAGCATGTTTTATAATATGTATTCTAAGGGTGCTGAATAACTTCCTCAATATGTCATCCCTTAATTCAGTAAATAAATATGAAACTAAACAGAGGAGAACCTCTGGTGTACAGCCCTAGCAGGATTTTGAGGCACTTCATAGATCAATTACTATCGAATTATAGTTAAAAAACTTATCTTTAATAAGTCATATATGAGGACCAGTTAGTGTAAAAAACATAAAAAAAACATCATTATATTACAATAAAATTATTTGTCATGAGTACATATGAAGTATTGTTGTTGCAGATGACACAAAATCCATAACTGAATTCACAAAACCAGTGTTCTCAACATCCTCCAACATGTTTCGCCCCATGGGCTTCCTCAGGGAGGGAAATTCTAAAATACAGATATATGTATATTCTAATCACACAAAACAGTTTATTGCACTGTATCATAACATTAGATACATCATTGTTACATTCAAGAAATACCATCATATACATGTACGTATTGTTATATCTACATATCCTTATTAGGTCAATATTTCAGATGTTTTCACATTTGTTGCTCCTGTATAAGATATTATTCCACAATTACTCTTATCATTCAATGTTTTAACAAAAAAACTCTATTGTTATGTCCAGGAAAGTGCCAGTGTTCAATGGAAGGTATCTCCGTGCACCAAGCTGAATTTCTGCCATATCCCCAGTTTGGGATCCACTGACCCACTGTGGGGTGTGTTCTGGGGCATTGGTGGGGCTCACCAGCATGCTCTTATATCTGGGTTACCTTCAGCAGCAGCAGCATACCTGTACCAGCATTCTGGTGGGGTGGATGCCTGCCCCACTACCTGGACCACGCCAGTGTTGCAGTGGGCAGTCTGTCCGTGCTGTTTCCATACCGGTTACCCTCAGCACTACCCAGGTTATGCAAATACCGGTCATTCCTGGCCTTGCTACCCCCTGCCCCATATGGGTTAGGCGGTCTGTGTAACCTTTTGGCCACCCATCTACTGGCCGTTACTTTAGCTGACATTTGACTGTTGTGGACTATTGTTTGACGTAGTTTATCTCTGCCTGTTTAAGATCGCAAGACCCTCTTGGTGCCTCAGTGTTTTAATAAAGTTTTCCAGCATTGTCAAAGCCACCTCATGTGTGCATAATTCATTGTTTGATTTCGCTTGAAGGGAAAACTCTGATGGGACACAGACCCCCCCCCCCCAAAAAAAAACCACATCAATCCAGGGGTAATTTTCCTATTTCACTTTTTATAGATCATAAACAAATGAATCAAAACTTGGAAAAAATGTATTGCATGTTAATAATGCCATAAAAAGTATGAAACAACCATATAATGTTTAATTTAATACTTAATGTCAGTAAAAGTCAAACAACTGTTTTTTTAAGATGTTACATCTGACTTTTGAGTGAGGCTATATGTCCTCTAGTGGACAAAGACCCAAAATGGCTTTCTCCTTCCACATTCTATATAAATCCAATAGAAAAAACACAGAGCTTTACTTTTAAGAATTTAAATAGAGCACTCTATGTTTCTTTTTTGGTTTCTGGAATTTTGCTTATTTTTACAAAGATTTTGTGTAATGTAGTGTAATCATAAGGAATTAGGTAGTGGAGACAGAAACCACACTTAACAAACTTTTCAAATTAACTTTTATTTATGAGTAACAGTCCCAACTTAACACAGTGAAAGAATAAATGAATAAAGTTAAAAGTTACTTGCTGCTTCGCAAAGTATGCAGCCCACTGTTCAGGTAGAGTCTCTCGCTCTTTAGGGAGGGGATACTTGATACTTTGATGGCTCCTGCAGCACAACCCCAGGGATCTCCACACATGCCTTCAGTCACCAGAGGTCAGGTAGCACTGCACTCCACTGCACTTTGCAACAAGAACTTGCCAATCCCAAAGCTTTAGTGATGTCCTTGCATGGCCATACACTTGAAATTCTTTTTTTTGAATATCGAATATTAGTAGAATTATTCGCTAAATATCGCTAATTCGAATATTGTCAATACCCCTCATCATTAGTCAGTTGTTTCCTTGCTGCCCCAACTTGGTGCAAGCAGAAAAATTATAAAGAACAGCAGTAAAACCTAATAAATGATGAATGTATACAATGCTTGTAGTAGTCCTGACTACTATTAACTCTGAAACACACAATTATGTAAAATAAATTACTAATTAAACTAAATAAACACAAAACTCAGAATAAATCCCTGGTCCATCAAATCCCGGTTGATGGACCAGGACCACTTCTCACTGACCTCCATAGAGTTCCTGGTTTTCATTGTATTAGATGTATATACAATATTAGATGAGATAGAAATATTTTTTCAATAAATATCAATGTTAACTTTTCCCCTTTGATTTTCACACCTAAAATTATTGAAATTTGGATTTGGCCAGGAAAGTCACGGGACTAGACGGGAGGGTTGACAGGTTTGACCATTACACCTTGTACTCTCCAGTTGGCGGAGAAGAAAAAGAGGGCACTAAAAAGTGCTGTTCTCACCTAAGAAGTGACTAAAGACAGAGACAATTTAATATATTGCTTAGGGGTATTGACTTCTTATTTAGTTTCTGTACCTTAGCCAATTAATATATATCAGAAAATTTGAGCCCTGGATTTGGGTGGACAACCCCCCAAAACCTTGAAACTAGTAGGTTGGCATTACAGATACCTCTATTGGGGTTGTCCACCCAAATCCAGGGCTCAAATTTTCCGAAAGACAGAGAGAACTCTGGGAGGAGGTACATTTTCAATTGTCATTAGGAAATGTAACATAAGAGTGTACATTTTGCCAAAATATCCAATCATGGGATCCATATCTCCAGGATATAGCAAGTTCTCCAGCCTCACTTTAAGTGTTTTAATTCTAAATCCTTGTGTACTAATTAAATGTAGCTAATAAAGTATTTACTTCAATCCTTCAAAGCAACAGTTAGCTAAATTAACAGATCAGTCAAGGTGTTATGTTTGTGCTGAATAAGGGTTTTCTATGTATTGAGGGAGTCGTGATGGAGAGCTTAGCATTGTCTTCCGAGAGAAAGCTCAGGCACCATAGCGTCATCCAGATCCAATGTTCCAGCTCCGCTCTTATTGACTGCTTTTTTCCTTCTCTTTACTCATTCTTCTGTGCCACCTTCTCTCAAGTTCCAATTGTTGTGACTTCGTATTTGCTGTATTTGCTTGCTTCTTGTTCTCAAATTCTGCTCCTATATCTGTGGGATCTCACATTAGATTTATTTCTTTGCTTTTCCACTTGCCTGTCAACAAATTGTCACATTGCATTCAGGGTCATATTAACAATAAGTGCAAAAGAGACATCTGCCCCGGGCCCACCAGTCCACAGGACCAATAAGAACATTGAGAATGTTTGAAGCAGCTTGTATCCCAAGCCAGTTAGGTACATACATTATAAATACGAGAAGCAGACCTTTCCCTGCATCAAACCAACAAGGAAACCCATCAATCTATCCTCCAGTGCAATCACATAATCCAAGATACGTCACATTAACCAACATACAGGGGATGAGAGAGATCATGTAGGCAAATGTATTCATCTCTTCTTGATTAACTGCAAAGAGAAAAAACATTTTTAAAAATAAATAAAGTTTCCCCAAAAGTAGGACCTAACTGCTACCCCCCCCCCCCATGCGTCTAATATAAGCGCTTCCCCGAAAATAAGACCTACCAGCTTCTATCTCTGCTGCAATCCAACAATCAAGGCTGTATGGTAGAGAGAAGACTCTCCTTAGTAAAAGGCACATGGCAGCCCGCCTGGAGTTTGCCAAAAGGCACCTGACAGACTCTGAGTACAATGAGAAACAAAATTCTCTTGTCTGATTAGACAAAGACTATTAGGGCTCGTTTCCACGATCCCGCGCGTTTGTAGCCGCGCGGCTGATAGTTGACGCGCGTTTTCGCGATGCTATTTTTTTTTATGCAGATGTGTATGCGGTTGGGACGCGGATGCGGATGCGCCCTAAACCGCACCCGAACGCGCACAACCGCACCAGTGGAAACTATATTGAAATTTCCAATGGATGTGGCTGCTTGCGCTTGCGGCCCCGTGGCGGCCGCGCGGCTACTAACGCGCGGGATCGCATCAATGGAAACAAGCCCTTAGGTGTGAATGGCAGGCATCGTGTTTGGAGGAAATTATGCACAGCTCATCACCAGACCAATACCATCCCTATAGTAAAGCATTGTGGTGGTAGCATCATGCTGAGGCGATACTTTCAGCAACAGGAACTAGGAGACTAGTCAGGATGAAGGGACAGATGCAGCAATGTACAGAGACATCCTGGATGAAAACCTGCTCTAGAGTGTTCTTGAACTCAGACTGGGGTGACGGTTAAGCTTTCAGCTCTAAGCACACAGCCAACCATAAGCACAAAGCCAACCCTAAGCACACAGCCAACCCTAAGCACACAGCCTACCCTAAGCACACAGGTAAGATATCAAAGGAATTCCTTCAGGACAACTCTGAATGAATGTCCTTGAGTGGCCCAGCCAGGGCCCAGAGTTGAATTCGATTGAACATCTCTGGAGAGATCTTAAAACAGCTGTGCACCAAGGCTTCCTATCCAACCTGATGGAGCTTGAGAGGTGCTGCAAAGAGGAATGGGCCAAATTGGCCAAGGATAGGTGTGCCAAGCTTGTGGCATCATATTCAAAAAGACTTGAGGATATAATTGCTGCCAAAGGGGCAGCAACAAAGTATTGATCAAAGGCTGTGAATACTTATGTACATGTGATTTCTCCGTTATTTTATTTTTATTAAATTTACCTAAACCTCAAGTAAACTTTTTTACACTGTCATCATGAGCTGTTGTGTGTAGAATTCTGTGGTAAAAAGTTATTGAATGCATTTTGGAATATGGCTTAAAATGTGGAAAAAGTTATGTGCTGTGAATACTTTCTGGACACACTGTATCCATATATCTCATTATTAAATAATACAACCATTGTACCACTACTATGACTAGTCATAATATATATTTTGGAAATATATTTAAAGTCTTCATTGTTTCCTACTCTGATATATATCACTTTTTATTCCCCGGCAGGGGTTGGTTTGCTATTATTTCATCTCAAACCGATAGTGGCAGAATGTGCTGGTACGGGCAAGCGCAGCTTGGTTTTGATCTTTTATGTATGCCTCTGGCTGTCCCTGCTCCGGCTGCACAACACACTGCGTGGACCACACCGCTGCCGTCTCCTAATGACCACACAAAATGCAGACAGTATACAAAGCAGCATCATGTTTAAACCCAGCTGGGTGTCCATCATAGG
Source organism: Ptychadena robeensis (assembly GCA_036250615.1). Taxonomy (NCBI): domain Eukaryota; kingdom Metazoa; phylum Chordata; class Amphibia; order Anura; family Ptychadenidae; genus Ptychadena; species Ptychadena robeensis. The sequence continues at coordinate 23,933,879 of CM070034.1, read as the reverse complement.
AAAACATGTAACACCACTGTTCCTAATTGGTTCCTAGGCTAAGCATTGCCATTTGCGGAGCATTTCTGGGGAATAAAAATGAACATATACCTCCTTCTGTTTACTTCCTCCTGAAATAACACCATGCACAGGTAATCATTAGGTGGGTGAGTGTGACTTTTTGCTAAGAAAATAAACACAAAGAAAAAGTATCTTTTAGAAAGGAAAATAGGTGAGTTCAAAGAGTAGATAAATCACAGGTTTGCAAGATTTGCATTACGGTTTATTTTAAGTGCAGCAGGAGGGCTTAGAGAAACACATTTTAAGTTGGCAATACCATGGAAACCCGGCCCCGATGCCTACCGCAAACTTTTATTAAGGAGGAGGAAGAAAAAATTAGAGTGTGAGGTTTGTAGTCAGAAAGCGGCTATTTGTCAGAAATATGAGGCTAATGGAATTCATTTCTCTGTAAAAGAATAGTTACTTATTATTTGCTCAAATACTTTTCCTGTAACAGGTGTAGATGTTTTGTGTAACAATAAATAGGTGCCTAACTGATCATAATAGCTGTCCAAAACGATTGATTCAAGGAAGAAGAAAGACATGCCTGGATCCAAAAGACAGAGACCTTGGCAGAGGGACCACACGTTAAGAAGGAGCTGGCATACTTAGGGCTTGTTTCCATTAATGCGGCGGCCGCCGGCAATCATTAAGATTCGTCGCCGCTTAGAACTGCATCTCATGGCCCCGGTCAGATGTGGGCGGAAAAGGTTTTCAACCGAGTTTTCAGGCGGCAGGGCACTAGCCAATTAAACAACATGGGTGTAGTTTTATCCACCCCATGGCCAACCGCGGGCTTCCGTAGTAGTGGAAAGGGTTCTTCTGTGTTTTTCACCACACTTCCGTCAGAGGATAGTGTGCGTCGTATCAATTTCAAGTTCAAATCAAGTTGAAATGGTTGAATAGTCGACTCAAATTTAAACCTAATTCATGTAATAATTATATATGACATATATATATTGATTTTCAGAAAATAAGACAAATTTTTCACCCCCAAAACCCCCCAAAAATTTTTTGGGGGGGGGGAGGGAGTGCCTGCGTCTTATGTGCCAGCTCACCAGCTCTCCCGGCACGGAGATTAGCTCTCCCGGCACGGAGGAGCTGTAAGTTGAGAGATGCCAGCCGGTGTCCGGCTCTCCCATCTGTACTGTATAATTGCCTATGCCAGCAGAACTCAGAGCCCTACTGGTATAGACAATGCTGAGAGAGATAGATGAACTGGCATCTATACTTCTCTCCTGTCCGTGGAAACTGCAATCACTCGCAGCTCCCAACAGCAATATCTGCAGAGAAGAGCAGAGACTCTGCAGCCCGTGGCCCCCCTCTCGGTGTGGAGAATGTTGTGCTGAGAGTGTACTGCTGCTAGTGACACCTACTGGCTAAATTGAACCTTGCATTCATTGAATTCATTGCATTAACCCAATTGATGTGAAAACTAATTAAATCTTTTTTTCTGATTTTACTGCCCTAAAAACTGGATGCGTCTTATGGTCCGGTGCATCTTATAGTACGAAAAATACGGTATACATGTAACATTTTCCAAATGTTCCTTTAACTGCTTCTCTACATTTCCAGACAATTTGTTGATTATACCTTGTTCAGGGACTTACCGTATTTTTCGGCATATAAGACGCACCTTTTCACTCCCCAAATTGGGGGCAAAAAAGTGCCTGCGTCGCACACTGCGTCGCCGGTGGTTGCACATTGGCTTCCCGCCAGCTCTCCCGACAAAGGGGAGCTGCGGGAGCTGTCAATTCAGATGAAAGAGCCGATGTTCGGCTCTCATATCTGAACTGTCTAAATGCCGCATCCCCTGCATCCCCACGACAGAATACACAGAGGAGAGCTGTGGGCTTTTGGGACGGTCGGCGCCCCCTCCTTGGTGGGGGTGTAGGGGGTGTCAAAATGCTGGGCTGAACACAGAACACTGAACAGATCAGTGTAGTGTGACATGTTCAGCTGACAATGTACTGCTGCTAGTGACACCTGTGGCTGAATTGAATATTGCATCCAATATTCAATTCAAATATCCAAAATTCATTGCATTATCCCAATTGATGTGAAAACTTATTAAATCTTTTTTTTCTGGATTTTCTGCCCTAAAAACTGGGTGCGTCTTATGGTCCGGTGCGTCTTATAAAGCGAAAAATACGATAATCCTCACACAGTTCAACTGCAAAAGTCACAATTTTCATCTCTTAACCTGAGTATTAGCTAAATTTTACACATTTTGGTTGATGAAAAATATGGCTAAAACTTGAGTATATATGGTAGTCGAAATGTCTCAACCATCTTAAATCAGTGCTGGTAGCAGTTAACCAAATGTAATTGGTCTCCGTATTATTTTTTTAGGAAAGTTAGCCAGGGGGAACTCATAATTGTGTGAATGTTATGGGAGCGATTGGCCCCTGAAAAACATTGACTGTCATGCTATTATTTTCTTGGGGGGATTGTTGTTTTCTGTTGTTTTTGTTGTATCTTCAAGTTGCATTCCTGGCAACCACCCAATCGTGTACTTTCTTTCTTTCTTTCTTTCTGTGAGACGTCTCAGTCAAGCCAGTGAATTTAATGTTTATTTCCCCTTTAATTCTGAACTAAGGTTATTCTTGCTGGGAATCCCAGGAGCCCTTGGGTTCTCTCTCATTTACTGTAATCCATTTGATGTGTAAGTTCCAGTTATCATTCCAGTTTGTTTGGATTAGACCATAATGGATCCAAAAAAGAAAAAGTCTCACCATGACTCAACTATAATATGTTATATGCCATAGTAGTTTTAATTTTCAAACTATATTGGAATACTAATGGCAAATCTACATTTTGTTACCTTGTTACTCTGAATAATTATTAAAATTTTGGCAACCTGGTCAAACTAGTAATCAAATGTATCCTGCAATTTTTACACCTTGAAGCAGACCTATTTTTTCTTCTTTTTGCTCACTGTGATCGACACTAGAACCGAAAAAACGGGCAGAAAGCAGCAAAAAAAGTGCAGCAGAGGAGGAATCCAGACATCTCTAAAAGCAGTGAAAGCCAGGAAAGTACCTGATTACGCTGTCTATTGAATACTACTGAGATGCTGTATCTATCTCTAAGCTTCTAGGCAAAGCAACGGACAAGGGATTGATTGCTCCCACTCGAAAACAGCAATAGCGGCATATTATATGGGCCAGATAGATGGCCGTGTGCATGACGCTCAAATCGGCCATCGATCCGGCCCATATCTGCAGGTCTGTACCCTGCTTAAGGATGTTTTTTGTTAGGATTGTGGAATGCTATGCCACCATCTTGCCAGGTTAGAGGTAAGACAAAGTTCCTTTAATTTAAGACAACTCCATCATTTGTTCTCCTGCTATAACCATTATTTAGCATTTCAGTGTGGTGGGCCCCCTGGCCAGAGGTCGCTTCCCTTTTAAGGTCCTGCTCATGATGTACCTGAGACTCCAGAAGAGATAAAGCCATGGCCTGCCCAGGTGGAGGAGCTTTTTGATAAGGGAAAAAGAGAGGCACTGTACGCTCCTGTGCTGCATCCACCTCTCCCTCTGCGGCCTGTTCCAGCTTGTGTGAGACCGGTGAGCAGAATAGCATGTACCCCTCTGATTAGCCAGTGCCATGGTGTCCAGTTGTCCTCTCTGCCCGACACCCTGACTTTTGTGCTGGTGGTGTGCATACTGCCCCCCCCCCCTGGTTTGGACTACACAAGAGCAGCACTGGAACTGATGTGTGTACGGAGGCTTGGTGAGTCCACAGCACCTGTCCCGGGGACCCGCATCTCTCCTCCATCCTTGTCTGCGCTGTTACTGGCCATACATCAGTTGAGTGGATACTGATCTGCAAGCTCCCTCTATCAGGTCGAGCATTTGTTGAAGCAGCACAGTCACTTCTTGTCATCTGGTTGATTCCTGAACCTTACATGGATAATGCGGACCCTTGAGGTATGCTGAACTCTGGGACCAAATGTCTCCTGTGACCTGTGACCTGTGACCCTACATTTGGCATGTTTTTCTGCACAGCACATATTCAATGCATGAGGAGGCTATGCAGACCTTGGCTGTGTCCTCTACATAAAGGTTGTTCTCCAAGCATGCAGGGCTCCATATTGAGGCAATCCAGGGTGCATGTAGAGTCTGATCAATTGTCGATCATCATGGGCACAGGCGTACTTTACTAGGCAAGGAAATATACAGTTCAGTCACTGGCACTGATCCTAGTCAGCAGAGTGCATACTTGTGCAATAGTCCATGACAATCCATAGAAGTGGTACTGCTGCCCAGGATTAAATAAGTGTCCAGTTCCCATAGCTAACTAGCTCTGGGGCTGAAGGGGATCTCCAATTCAGTGTCATTCCCCAGATGTGCCCCTTTGAAGTTAGCCCTCTCCATACTTGTCAAGTTTCTGCATCGGAGACCCGGGGGGCGTGCAGGAAATGACGTCAGTGACGTCACTTCCGGCACATGGATCGTGGTTCTTCCGCGTTCCACGTACCGGAAGTGACGTCATTGGCGTCACTTCCATCGTTCGCCCGGTCTTTTGTCTGATCAAGCACGGAGAGGGTGTTACTCTCCCTGCTAATGTCCCACCCACTTGTACTGATAATGTGCGGAACGGCAGGGAGAGTTACGCCCCCTCCCTGCCAGAACAGCTCGATTTCAAGAAACCGGGAAAAATCCGGGATTTCTTGAAATCGGGATTTGGCCGGAAAAGCCACATAAAAACGTGATGTTCCTGGCCAAAACGGGAGACTTGACAGGTATGGCCCTCTCTCGCCTGGTGTGATATCACCAGGTTATCACACCAGGGGAGAGAGGAAGCCAAAGGGAATTGTACTGGATACAGTGATAACTGTATAAGTAAAAAAAACACATTTTCAAATGAATAAAAAATTTTGTTATAAACAAAAAACAAATATAAATACATACTGTTTTGAAATACGTTTTTTTAGAGATGTTATCATTCAAATAATACCTTTTATCAATTTTATTTTTAATCGTACTTTTTTTGTACAGACACAATTTAGGAAGTTACAGGCCTACAACATAAAAAATAAATTCCATTAAAGTCTATGGTGCGCTTTTGGTACAGAAATCAGGACCTCAGCAGAGCGCTAGGGAGGTTAAGTAATAAAAGGAATAAAAGTTTGACAATGAGTGACTACCCTGAATAACTTATCAGAAGTCTGGACAACTGTGTACATCCAACATTTAGATGCACATCTGTTGTGGAAGCGCTCGGGTCTTCACTCAGTCACCTAATTAGTCCAGTGAATCGACAAACAACCACTTGGAAAGCAAACAAATATGGGATGTCACAGGGAATAGCTGTTATGTTAGGTTTGCTAACATTTTGCTTAGATGCTTTTTACAAAGCTGCGTGTATCACAAGGCCCTGTCATGGAGCGATCTATGAACTATTTGATGAGGTGGAATGGAAACCGGAATCTTTTCACTGGATGTCATCTTTGCTAAAATGCCGCTGATAAAATGACTTTTGCATCTCATGCAAACAAATACAAGTACCGTATTTTTTGGACCATAATACGCACTTTTTCACCCCCAAAATCGGGGGGAAAAAGTGCTAGCATCTTATGGTCCGAATGCGAGACCACCGTCGCCCATTGGCTCCCCGCCAGCTCTCCCGGCAAAGAGATTAGCAGAGGAGCTGTCAAATATGAGATCCGCCCACGGCTGGATCTCCCATCTTAGCTGTATAATTGCTTATGCCAACAGAGCCTAGAGCCCTGCTGGCATAAGCAATGAAGAGAGAGATAGATGAACTGTCATCAATTCCTCTCTCTGTGTCCGAGGAAACTGCAATCACTGCTGCTTCCATGGACACAGGCAGCCAGAGAGGAGAGGGAGAGCACATGGTACATCTAATGGTCCCCATACATGGGTTGATACCCGCTCAATGACGTCACCATGCTGTGCTTAAGAGCGTTCCTCGATTGGGCAGTGAAACAATGCACATCACTTTGCACAATTAATTCCCCTTTGGTACCCTGGTTCCCATCAAAGTAATGGCAATTGAACAGGGATCTACCAACATTTTGGCTCCCTGTTGACTGAGCTTTCTTCTAATGAGATCCAGACTGAGGGGAAAGGTAGGCCGGAATAAACTAAAGGGAAAAGTAGGCCTTGGCGGGAGCAGCGGTGCTGCGTCTCCTTCCTCTCCTTCCTGCAAGAGCACCACCCCTGGGGCGGAACTCACCCCTTTATCCTCTTCCTGCCCCTAGGCATCTTGGTCCGGCTTCTTAAAGGGCCCCCTACTCCTGTCTAGCAACCCCTCGCCACTACACTGGTTGTTTGTAGAGATGGTTGAACTTTTCAACTAGCTGAATTTGTGAGTTGATTTCAAAGCCCCTGAACATGGTATCATCACCAAAATTCCTGGAGATGTAGAGAAGGGTTGTGGAAACATTTGAAAATATAAGTTTTGCTCTAGCACATGTAGTTTTTGCATAAATTAATTCAAAATTTAAAGTCGAAATTCCGATTTTCAAAATTTTTACTTGACTTTGAACATAATTTGTGGAAAAACTATTTGTGTTAGAGACACACTTTCTTTTGTAGTATACCCCCAACCCTTCTCTACATCTTGGTGATGATACCATGTTCAGGGGCTTTGCAATTAACTCAAAATTGTCGAAATGGTGCAATGTTTGAAAATTTTTTGGCCATCTCTAGTTGTTTGGGAAAAGTAAGGCTTTGAACCTCTGAAAGTCAAAGTCCCCCAAACTAGATTATAGCTAAAATAAAAAAATGTAAAGTACCAAATCCATCTAGAAACACTTTGCCATACAGTATTGACGATTAGACTATATATCTTTTGTGAATTTATTTTCTAATAAAATAACATTTGCAGTTTTACTCCCAATGATCCCAATGTATGTTGAACATATCAGCATATATATATGTAGGGAAATGTTTTAGCGTACATACATTCTTTAGAATTTACATTTGTAAGCAACAAACATTTGTGTAAATTGTCTAGTGAATTGCATGAACCCATAAATATCACATTTCATAAGCTTTAGAATGTTTTCAAACCATTTCCTGGTAAATGATGGGAAAATGTTTAAAGATTCCGCAGGCTTACAGCTTTGTGGGTCAGGCAGTGACCCCGCATAGTGCGGGAAAATACTTAACACTACAAAGCGATGAAGGTGGAGCTTCAGTAATTCCCACGTGTTGTGTTCACAATATGTACTGCCAGATACTGGAGGGGTCAGTGGAGGGTCTGTTATGGAAATACCGCATCATTACTAAAGGATATTAGAGAAAATATTGTGCCATGGACTGAGACTTCAATTACTGACAGGAGGATAGATGGATGTATCTAGAATATGATAACACTATCCATGCAGTCATGAGAGTCAGCCATAAATACACAGGACAGAATCTGAATTCATTTATATCCTTACTATGGCCAACATGTTTTCAGCTTTAGATGAGAGAAACTGTCTCACTTCCAGTGCTCATCACATGCAAGCAATGGGGAGTAGTGTTGAGCAACATATGGTATATTCGAGTTCGTGTAATTTCGCGAATATACAAAGAAATATTCTAAATTCATAAAATTGGATTCAACTGTATTCTATTGACTTCCATTGCGAGCGCCTGTTTGCAATGATTCGCAATGCAGCTTTACAGCTTCTCTTCTTCATTCTGTGATCTTAGCCAGTAGGAGCACTGTGTGTATTGCGCATATCCATTTGTAATCTAGACAAATATGCGCCATGTATGCTGGTACACAATGTCAAAGCACAATATGATGAATATCCGCCATTGCGAATATCCGAGCGCACATTCGCGAAATATTGCGAATTCTTGAATGACGGATATTCATCTAATATATTCGAACTTCGAATATTCTCGCTCAACAATAATGGGGAGCATGGCTGATGTCTAACAGGATGGTACCCAATATTCACCCTACTATTACAATTTTTCTTCACCATATTTGTAGGTGAGATTCCCAATAACTTCCTGTCCCCATAAGAAGTAATGGGGGATCAGCCCAATAGGGACACAGATGATTAACATCTGACAGAAGCTCTAGCTCGGGGTTCACAGTGTGATATTATTTTGCCAGAACCTCCCTGGCATTACAAACTTTTCTTTCCATTTTTTGTGGGATGAAAAGCAAAAACTTTGGTTGAAATACATTACGTTGAATGGGACTGCAGGTCCCCATCCAATGTAATGGATGGGCTGCCAACCACAGAAGTTCTGCAGCTCGATATGGAGGCAGCTCCAGCCTTGACTATTCCCACAGAGTAACCCATAGTTCGGCCTCAGTACCACCCATTACACTTGTACTGTCCCTTTGACAACAACATACATTGTGCCTTTGCAATGTAGGGTCGGCCATCTTTTACTCTCATCATGGAAGTAGGCCATATGTCCTTACCTTTATGTAATAAAGGGGGAGATGGGAATGATGGATGGGGTCTTTCTGTTGAATGGGGCCATCTAGAAACAAAAAAAAAAAACAGAATAATTCAGTCTCAAGGGAGAATATTGAGTACACATAATTTGTAATTTAAAAAAATCCTGAGCTCAGGTGCAATTAAGCTTGTTTGACAAAGTCAGAGGTTATTGTGTGACAGGTATTTCCATGCCAACTGCCTGAACTGCTGAAAAACAGTGTGAGGTCAGTCTACAGTAAATAAATAACAGGGGACAGGAATATTCAGAATCTTACTTAATTGTGACAATTGAGTTATTGTATTGCTCGCTGTTACACTGAACCCAGTGTATACACCACATGCTATTTTACCAGGACAGGATTCAATATAATTTGTGTGTTTGGGAGAAGCCTAAAACTTGATACTGAGTTATAAGAGACCTAATAAAGATGATGCTTCCATTAGTTTGTGGGAAGGTGGGACGTTCATTTTGTAACTAGAATATATATATATATATATATTGGATATAACAAGTCTACACACCCCTGGTAAAATGTCAGGTTCCTGTGCTGTACAAAAATGAGACAAAGATAAATCATTTCAGAACTTTTTCCACGTTTGATGTGACCTATAAACTGTACCACTCAAATGCAAAACAAACTGAAATCTTTTAGGTGCAAAAGTGTGCATACCCTTAAGATAATACTTTGTTGAAGCACATTTTGATGGTATTACAGCACTCAGTCTTTTTGGGTATGAGTCTATCAGCATGGCACATTTTGACTTTCCACTCTTCTTTGCAGAAACATTACTGACATTTTATTGTAGACTTTTTATATCCACTGTATATAATCATATTAATTTCAGCATGCCATATTCCCCCATTGGGGTGACACCATGGGACGCCAAACCTAGTAACACCATTTCCCCCAGATACACAATACACAAATATCAAGTTTTCCTTCAATCATGGACCTTTGCAATGTTTCCCTGGATTTGTGGGCTCTCTATTATTTGCAACAGCTCTGAGCATTGCACAGAGGGATGTAGGAGATTGCAACCTTGCAGCTGACAGTGCCAATATTATAGCAAGAAATTTGCATAGAAGACACCAATGGTGCTTTAGGAGATGAATATTAGGTAGACCTCAAGTATGCTTTAACTATCATATGAGTAGTGATGGCTGAGGCGGACAGTTTGGCCGTGAACATGGATGTTCGCACTCCTTCTAGCCAGCAAGCAGTATGGATGTTTGACCAGCCCCGTTCACCGGCGAGAAGGAGCCCACTATTCTTCCTCCGACAGGATCAGGAGCAGTAAGCTTCCGCCGGTAGAATAATCTTTTCACTAGAAGACCGGTAGAGAACCTGGTCTTCTAGTGATAAGCTGGCTCCAGAAACCGGAAGTGGCACCAGTGACGTCACATCCACCAATCAAAACCAGGAACTTTGCATTTCAGGTACCGGATGTGACGTCACTGAGGAATCTGCCTGCGGACGTCGGACTTCTTTTAAATTCCGATCCGCCTGTTCACAGACAGATCTGGCCAATGTTCGGCCATCACTCCATGTGAGACAACAAACTCTATAAAAAGTTTTGTTTAGTACAAGTTCTCTTCAAATGGGGAGCCAGAGAACCCCTGGAAAGAAACATACACGTTCAAAGAAAGCCTATCATGTTGACCATTTAAATTAAAAAATGTACTCCTATATGACCCCTATGGCCAGGCAAGGGATATGTTTCTGTTGCCACTGACCTATCAACTAATATCTGATAGGTTCCTTCAAGACATTTTCCCTTATTTTAGTATTTATGTGCCCTAATAGCAGTCCTTTAGACTTGCAGAACACATTTTTCCTGAAGACTAGAAATGATCCTCAGACTGAAGAAAACCAAATTATTCAATGCTTCTGGCATCAATGCTAAAGGTTTGGCCCATTTTCACAAACCTGAGATTGTGATAAATAACCTTTAAGTGGACTGTATTTGAATTTAAATGTGATCACTATATAAAGGCCAACGGAGCCTAGAAAAACCTTGTTTCGAATCAGTGGGGGGTTCCGACATGCCAGATCCATCTAAGCCAATAATGGACTCTTTGCCATAGACCCCCAGTGTGAGAGGGAGTGCTTAACCCTGCAGGCACCCTGTATGGATTTATACATCCTTTACCTTACCCCTGAGCGAGTGCCAGGTTCACGCTGACTAGTCCAATGAGCTCTCAACACAAAAAGGGTTAAAAAAAGAAAGCCGGGAGGTTGGATTGAATTAAGAAGGGATAAAAATATGCAACTGATATTCTCTCTGCGTCCAGAGTAATTCCACACGTCCAAGCAAATAAATTCCTCTATTTATAGCCTGAGAAGGCATGTTTATTTAAAAAATGCCGCTACATTCTGCTCCGTGAGAAACGACCCCGTACTTATTTGCAATATAGTTCTGTAAACAGTCCGACTTCTCAGAGGAAATTCTCCCCACACCAAAGAAAAAAAATAGATGAAATTTGAAGCATATTTATCAAGCTAAAAGGAAACAGCAGTTTTGCTTCTGAACTTTGATGAAATGTCCCTACTTTGATCAGGTAATTTATCGAGTGCTGAGATTTCGGCAAGTAAAGTCACTTACAGCTGAGTTCTGGAGAAAAAAAATATTTCGCTATCGGGACGGTGGTGGAATCTAGTTCATAGCATATCGGAAAATAGGTGGATTGTTGAAGAAATGAAAAGGATATTTTTTTTTGTGGTTCTTTCATGTCTTCGTGCATATCTAAAGCTAAAATTGTCTAACCCCTTCTTCTGAGTGCAGCCAATGCTAATGCAAAAGGTCCAATATAAATAAGACAAATCTTCAGAGCCTATTAGTTGGGGATGTTGGTAGTGATGGTTGAAAACTCTCTATTAAATTTGGACTTGTTGACTTTGTGAGCTCATTGCAAAGCCTCTAACATGGTATTATTGTAGCGTAGTTACACAGACCAGTTAAGGTACTGTCTACTGAAAAACTATGTCCCATGAGGGTCCGGGCCCGAGGGGTATAAAGAGGACTCCCAGGAAGAGGAGGGGGTCCTAATGAGATAGCAGTGACTGGACTATCAAGCTGTCTCCAGGCTTGCCGCCCTCCACTGTATATAGCTGTGTGCTTGCAGACGATAGGTCTAATAGCACGCACTCTCCTACCAAGACACAGTTGCTAACCAACCCACTGATTTGGATTCTTCCGATCTACCCTATGCAAGTGGGGTGGTGCATCTCGTGGGCTGCAAAAGTTGACTGGTGGCTATACCGGGTGCCCCATTCTCCGGTGGATGAGCTCAACCGTCTCCGTTATCAGCAGTGGCATGCAAGTATCACCTCCCTATTTGGCTAAATAGGAGCTGCCCCAACATAGGGCCCACTGTTCTAGTTTAATACTTAGTCTCTGTTTCAGACTATTCCCCTGGTTACAAGTTAGGTTTTGTCTGAAACTGTTGTCATTGCATTGAATAAACCGGTTTGCAGCACGTTCGACTCGTTGGTTGATCCTTGAACCTGTACATTATCAGTAACATCTTTAGCATATTCTGAACTTGACCCAGGTAGGTACGTTGTATCCTACACACCAAAATATGTGGCGATATGATGCCCTCCCCCCCATAGTACCTCTTTACATTGTATTCTACA
>CM070034.1:23902841-23921767 GCA_036250615.1 Ptychadena robeensis | reverse complement strand
AGGTACCTCTGTACGTTGTATCCTTCACACCAAAACATGTGGTGATATGATGCTCCCCCCAAGGTACCTCTTTACGTTGTATCCTTCACACCAAAACATTTGTTTTATAGTGATAACTATGGTGGGGATTGACAGTATTGTTACTTTTATTCACTGAGCTGGTGACCAACTGAGTGAAATTAGGGGGTGGGGTCCTGTCCAAAATTTGCTTAGGGAACTGATGGGATTCTCTTAAACTGGTATATAGCCTTAACCTTTTGTTTTCTCTAGTTTTGGAGACTTTAAAGAAGAACTAGAACTATTTTACTGCAGTCTTTTCAGGAGATCTTCCATTAACTGTCCAATGGATAACCTACCGCATATACTTGAGTATAAGCCCATCCTGAGTATGAGCAGAGGTATCTAATTTTATCTACAAAACTGGAAAAACTTATTGACTTGAGTATAACTGAGTATAAGCTGAGGGTGGGAAAAGGGTGTTTTCTAAATGAGAAAAGAAAGCCCAATTGCCCCTAGGACTGAATCACACAGGATGGGTTTTCAAGGCAATTCTTATGTTTAAACATGAAAATACATTTGCATTTAAAAAGTCTTTTTTATTACTATTATTATTATTATTATTATTATTATTATTAGGACCAATTCATGGAATCAAAACGTATTTTTTTTTTTTACTTTTTTATTGGAAAATTTTCACATAGTTTAACAAGGAAAAGATACAGTGCTTGAAAGATAGACACATTCCGAGGCATACAGATTGCCAAACTCAGTTACAGAAATATATTGCCAACAGAGTGTCACGTGTGTCCGTATATGGCATCCGTGCCCAACATCCAGTGGGATGCTGTAGCTTTTCACAAAACAAACCAACATAGCATAAACATAAACAAACAGAACATAATAAAATTGGGTTTTGAAGGGGGGGGGCATCATAAATCCCAATAAATCCTGCATATCGTCCCAACAAGTATGCTAGTTTCCGGTCCCACTATGATTATCCCAGATGAGCCCGGTCCCAAAGAGAGGGGGGGGGAGCCATTTTACCCCTCCCGGGGGGGGGGGGCAGAGTACACTGCCGTGGGGGGATTGGGGGATAACCATTGATGCATAATGCACCGACGAGCTGTCAATAGACAGAGTTGGGCCCATTGTGAGAGAGATGACTTAATCCCTCGCTGACTGTCCCTGTCCAGGTACGCAAAGAGTAGCAACATATGTTCTTTAGCCAAGACCTCCCCACTTACTCGGTGAATGTAGGTAACCACGTCCCGCCAGAACGATGCAATGGCCGGGCAGTCCCAGAGACAATGTTCCACTGGTGCTTTATGCAGCCCACATTTGGGACAGCAGCCCGAGTGAGAAATATGCGGGCCCTTGCTCGTTGCAATGGGGTAAAACCCCATATAAGCATGATGTAGGATCTTGAATTGGGTTTCCCTCCATATTTCGGACGTAATTAGGTTGACCACCGACAGGTAGCCCTTAAGTAGCTTGTCTGGGAGATTGTCATCCGGGAATGCCCTGGTCCATGAGGAGGTGGCAAGGGCCTCCGGGGAGCACCGGGTCTGTGTGAGTAGGAAGTTGTACATATTAGAAATAGTCACCACCTGTTTAGCCAGCATGGAGTCGATACGGTACTCCCCAAAGGCACCCTGAGGGGTGGCACCCAGTGAGCGCCAGAAACTGATAAACTGCCAGTAGTAAAAGCAGTGTGTGGGAGGGACCGCATATTTGGCTTGCAGGTCTGGGAAGGTGAGGAGAGTGCGGGAGGAAGCATCAAAAAGATCCGCCAATCGGACAATGCCTCTCTCTGCCCACTGCCTATAGAGACTTCCTCGCCTCCCTCCAGGCCACCACCGTATCCCTGAACAGGACGTTGTGCTTGATGGGTGAAGGCAGTTTTGCTGGGGGGCAGTGAAGAAGGGCCACCAAGTCCCATGGGGCGGCTAGGGCCGATTCTATGTGCCAGTTGGAGTACGTCGAGGACCTCTGGATCCAGTCAGCAGTGTGCCTCATCAAACAGGCCAAATTGTAGAGCCGTATATCCGGCAGGGCCAGGCCACCCTGGGATTTGGGTCAGTTTAACATATGCTACGCGAGCCTTGCCCCCCTTCCAGAGGAATTGGGAAAAAGCCCTCTGAAGTAGCTTTACGTCGGTGTGTCACAGGAGGAGGGGTATGGTCTGGAGGGGGTATAGCAGTTTAGTAAAACTGGACATTTTGTCAAAACTTATTTTCATCTTTGAATCATAAGTAGTGGAGTTTTCTATTAAATTCCTTCTCCATTAACAATTAATAAATGGCTTCACAGCTTCACAGAGGCTGTCTGTGCCTGTGACCCGGGCCTGGTGAGTGGACCATGACCCTGACCCCCGACTCGGGTATAAGTCGACGGGATCTTTTTGGGCCACTTTTTGGGCTTAAATAGTCAGCTTTTACATGAGTATATGCGGTATTCTCCAGACAAAATAGTTTTTATTTCTATTCCCGTTGTTCCCATCTTTTGTTTTTATATCATGTGACACTGTTCTGGCAGTAATTGCATTGTTTGTAGAGTAACAAAACATGGTATATAGGTATGTAATCGCCACACTCTACCCCGCCCTGCTGACTGGATAGTAAAATAGCAGCAGCAGACTGATGTAGTCAGCCTTATGCTCACTCTTCCTATCAGTATATATGTAAGCATGCAGCACACCAGTGATGTCTCTTCCTATCCTAGGCTTAGTAGTATTTTACAATAAACTTCAATATGTTAATATAGTCTAAAGCTGGGCATAGACTTATCGACCCCAGGCCGATGTCATCACGCACCACTGGTCGTGCCAAGAAACGTCTGCTCACTGCTTGTGTGCCAGCATTTACATTGAAAGGGGACGATATTCCCCATCCAAGGTAATGAGATCGATCTTAAAATTACAGACATGTCCGTAATTTGTCAGATCGTTTCTGGGCCGATTTATGGCTCGGCTGCAAATCAAAACGTCTATGGCCACCATTAATGTTTGCAAATGCCTTACAATACAATACAAAATGAATAATAGAGATCTGCATTAGTTTATGTGTTTTATATCTATAGGAGGTCCAGCTTTATGATGAGATCGCAGCAGATTCCCATTTATGCTCCCACATATGGCGCTCACTTTGGGGTTATACATTTTACAGTTGTATTTCCTTGTTAAATGAATGCAGAAGGTCTTAGAATATGATTTATGAACTCTCCTTTGTGGATTCAAATACAGAATAAGATGTGAATTTTCAAACTTCATCAAACTTTAAACTGCTTTTCTATCCTTTAATGACTAGAAGTTCTTGGGAAAGAATCCAGAGGAAAGACCACATGTCTTCTCAGCATGGGAAAAATATGTTGCAGGTTTTCCTTTCCCCTCTCTTCACCTTCAGCCTCTCATATGTAGTTTCCCACGAAGACACGTGCTAGTGGTTTATATCTGTGATTTTAGAAGGAGAGATGTGAGCTACAATAATGTCGACCAATTTCAAGTTTCAGCCATCAGAATTTTTCTTCCTAAGACTTCTCCTCAAACTTTAATAATATTCCTTGAAGGCAAAAGGGCACCATTTTAAAGAAAGAAAGAAATACATATATCATATATGTACATCTCTCTCGATCAGTACCAGATAATCAGATTTTGTATGGGATGGATTAAGGCCAAATAGGGCCCCAGGCATTAATAATATATTTAGTAAACATTTAGTGACAGGGAATCGCAAGGTTGGGGTGATGTCCTCTTTAAGACACCGACCCATGAAGCCCCCGGGCTGGGAGCCTATTTAAGCAAAGGGACGGCCCCCGGTTAGGTGCTCAGTGAGAAAGGACCTGATGGAGATGGTATGACTGAATTTACCTGCCAAGTCCCAGTTACCTTCAGGCACAGCCATATCAGCAGCAGCATTCTGGTGGGTGGATGGCAGCCCCCACTCCCTGGACCACGCCAGTGTTGCAGTGGACAGACCACCTGCGCTTTTCCTGTGCCTGCTACCCTCAGCACAACCTGGGTTACACAAGTACTGGTCATACTTGGCCTTGCTAACCCCTGCCCCACGTGGGTTAGGTGGTCTGTGTAGCCTGTTGGCCACTCATCTACTGGTGGTTACTTTAGCAGCATTGGACCGTTGTGGACTATCGTTAGACATAGATTATGTCTTCCTGTTTCAGTTCATAAGACCCTGTTGGGGCCTCCGTGTTTGAAAAAAGTTTGTCAGCATTGTTTGAGCAGCCTCTTGACTTTGGTTGATTCCTGAACCTTACACACAGGAGAAGACACTTCATTTCCATGACCTTACCCTTTTACACTGTGTACAAGTGCAAGGTGAGGAATGCCTGCATCAATAGTTCACACCTTTGTTGGTATATATCCAATATTCACTTAAAAATGCATGTCAACAAATGTATAGCAGATAAAGACATGTTGACCAATACGTGGACACAGTGGTGCAGGGATGTGACACTATTTCGCTTCTATGGCAGGGGTGACATCAAATCATCTAGAGATTTTTTTCTACACAAGGGATAAATTACTTGCAGGTTAGATTGAGGACTCATTGAGTTGTTAAGTAAATCTATCAGTGTGACAGCTGCAGCTTATACTTTTGCTTGCTTCCACCACTTGTAAATGGTATGGTCCCAAGTGCCAAGCCTTCTGCCCATACCTGCAGCAGATCCCCTGAATATATATTGTGCATTCTTGGTATTTCTTTAGTAGTGGAATGAGATGCATGTTTCTCTGTCCAGGCTGAGCAACGTTAAATTTACTCTCAGCACGCCATATGGGGCGACCCCATTGGTTTCCAGCACCAAAGCAAGTGATGTCACTACTTAACATTTTTGAGGTATGGCAGTCAATGAAGCCAGATTTATAGAACAAGCCGAAGCTTCCTTTGGGTCCCCCATACACCTTTAGATTTCCCTGTCAGATGTTCTTTAGGTCTCCTTTTGTTTTACCAAAACCATGTCCTATGAGGGACTTTCTAAACCATCAAGTCTACCTGTGTTCAATCGCAGAAGACCCGGCACTACATAGTCGTTGGTAGATCTAAAGGATATCTGACAGAGAGATCTAAAGGTGTATGGCCAGCTTTTGTTTATGGCCCCCGAGGGCAGGCTTTGGACACCCTTGCAAAGTAAAGCAAAGTTTATTATAAAAATAAGGATAACATGCAGGCTTGATAGACCTCTTGTTTGCTTTTTGTTCTTCTCTTCTGTTTTTCAGTTGTTCAGAAAGGTTAGAACACAATTCTGTCTTGTTTCATGAACCTACAGTTGGCTTTGTCAGTAGATAAGATGAGGCGTAGCAGTCTATAAAAAGATCAGTGCACATTCTACACTTCTTCCTGTACACATACATTGTAAATATTCAGATGTCATAGACCTTGTAATACACTTTACAGAAAAGGCGTCTTTATTTTTCTCTTGTGTTCTACACAAGAGGTTTCTCATAAGTTCCTGCAAGGACTGAAAGTGAGAATGTATACAGTAAGCAACAAAAATATAGATACATTAGAAAAGAAAATATGGTGTTTAACCTTTACCCACCTAATATATACTAATATAATTGTGGTTTTTATGTTCTGGCTGTAATCCTAAATGTGTCTTTTTGATTTTGAACTAAAAACGGTAATCCTGAGCAGGACCATTCCTATGCGGAGTATACATGTGCATAGGGCCCCTGGATGCTCTATTCCACACGCATATTCCATATGCATAGGGCCCCTGGATGCTCTATGCCACACACATATTCCATCCCTCCACTTAACAACTCCCTCCCTCCACAATGCTAGAAACGGGCCTGACCCTGAGCCACACTTACCTGTCCCAGATGAGCCAGGGACGTTCTCCAGCAACGCCCATCTGGTGTCTTCCTTCAGCATACATGTCACTGACGCCAGGGACATTAGGGCATTAGTCTGTATTACCATTTCTTCATAGGTGTCCGCACACAGGGTTGTGTGTAGTTAGCTAGAGGGTACTGTACATTAAAAAAAATACATTGTGATGTTTACATTTCCATATTGCTTTAAACAAAAAAATAAACCGATCTAAATGTACCAATAGGGAGATTAAAGTAGAGTTTTGGTCATACATTAAAAATAAACTATTGAGCTTGCCAGTAAAGTCTGCATGGGTCATTTCATAAAGTCCCTAATCACGTCCTTTGATAGATCGACAAAAAATTACAGACATGTCCGATCCCTGCCTGATCGATTTTTTTGTGTGATTTTGCGTCATTAAAGTAAGGGCGTGTCTCCTCTGTGTTCTCGGCTCCGTCGGGTCCCTGTCAAAGGAATGCGCTTAGTGCAGGGGAGGGAGGGGGGGGGGACAGAGCCGAGAACACAGAGGAGACAGCAGCGGCTGTTCTTCTGCCAGGTGGATGGCAGAACAAGAACAGCTACTGCAGTAGACAGGGTGGATCGGCTGGATTCTCAGGATAAAGTTAACAAGAAATTTTCCATAATTTGTGCCTAACATGCTGACATTGGATGGTTTGCTCAATTTATAGGTGCTGAGTGACAAGTCTACAGACCTATAAGTCAGCATTAAAAACCCTAAAAGCAACTTACTCTGCAATATTTTTTCATTGCACTGTAGAACAAGATAAATTTGGAAGCAGTGCAGCATTGTTGCCATAACATCACAGGAAAGTGAATTTGCCAGGCCTCATCCCACTTCCACACACAGTGTCAACATGCAAACTTCAGCACGACATTTGCAACTAGAGTGATAACCCCTTGAGCCACTGTGCCAATTATATGTTTCTTTTTGTAATGTTCATATCCAACAAAGTTGGTGACAGGGGTAGTCCTAGGGGAGCCCTGGATGAGCAGAGTGAGAGAAGGAGAAGACGATGCCCCATGCCTGGGGAACAGGGATGTTCTTCGGGCTACCAACCCCCCCTGTACAACAACTGCAGTCAGATTTTGGCGATGTGGAGGAGATGGAGCAGTTTTACATGTGGGCAGTATGGGTGGAGGCCTCCCCCCCCCCACATTTCTACCCTGGGCAACTGCCCATACTGCCCAAATGTAAAACCGCCACTGGTTGGTGATTATACCATGTTTTGCAATTAACAAAATCAGCAAGTCCGAATAAAAAAAAAGAAATTTGACCACCTTTAATACACAGCTACTCATTTCATTACTCATTCTAGAATATAAAAAAATACATACATACAACATTTTGGGTTTTATCACATATCTAACAGCCCCACATGTATGAATGATCTCCTCATCACCTGCCACAAAGGACATATCTCCTCCTCTGGACTTGCAGACTATACTAGAGCTTCATGAATAAATGATTACTCCGGCAGAACAATGCAGCTGATGTGCTTGCAGTACACAGAAACGTAATTTTATTGTCTATAAACAGATGGAGATTTTCACACACAAAGAATTCCCATCATTTCCATGCACAAGGGCAGAATGTCTTGATTAGCGCACGCCGGTGACAATTGAAAATAATAAGAGGTGCATGCTGGGATTTTCACAGCGCTGCCCGCACACATGGGAATGTAAGCCAGTGTGTGCAACTCGACATCTCTGACATCACCGAGCATTTCCATATGTAGGGTCACGTGTCTGTTTCCGGCCTACACAGCCTGGGCCGCGCTCCTATATCATAAACTGACGGCGTGAGAAGCAGGAAGCAACTCCGGGGTGAATCCAACGCCGCTTTTTAAACACAGCAGTGGCTAGGGAATACCACAGGATATTTTTACTTCTACGCATCTTCGTTACATCATCCCACGGGACTATTTATGTTAAAGGCCACAACAATTATTTTTAGAGGGATTGTTTTTAAGGAGTGCTTTCAGCTGTTTCTCGTTTAAAACATTTAAATACATTTAAATCACATTCTCACAGTGCTATGAGAGACGCACATAGAAAGCATAGAAAGTATGTTTTAATACTAAAACATAAAGTAAAAGGTTTTTAATAAATAACAAGTTTTTCATTTATTAAGGAGGTACACAAAGTTGTGTCTTATTGTGTCGGCCTTTGCAAAGACAAGATAATTTTGCATTTAATATATTTAATGTCTCTCAATTTTTTGGGATGGGGGGGGGGTCACAAAGGCAGGACATTACTCACAGATTCCCAAACATGTCAAAATATAATTAAAATCATTGGGAGGTAATTTCATCATATAATTAATTGTACCTCCCTCCCTAGATACCCTCCTGGGCCTCACATCCCAACACTGCTCAGTTCCTAACCATATGGAACAAAGAATTACTCCCCTGGGGTAAAAGTGAAATGAAAGACACTGTCCACCTTCAAAGGCCCCAACTGGCCATGATAAGGGAATACACCTACGCCAACACAGTACACAAAAACGGGTGAAAAGGTAAATAACTTTCAACACTGCTGCAGTCTGACAAATGACTGAGACCCCTGTATTTGGGGTTGGGTTTTAACCCAATTTAACCCTTTGGTTTCTGTGCTCAATTCTGTCATGTAGGCCCTATGTTTAACTTTTTTGACAGCTCCAGGCCTTTCTCTATTATGGCAGGAATGTTAGCAAATATTGGGGATACTATTTGCAGGTGTTTTTGCACCTTGTGTTTTTTGGCAATTTTTAAGGGTGGACACCACATGTTGCATTTACAGTGAGGGTCATATAGATAAGAGGTATCGAAAGTCTAGGAGATCTCTGTTCTCTTTCCATAATGTGGGGATTGAAAAGAAATTGCGGGGACTCCACCACTACTGTTTGTGCAGAGTATTTGTCTAAATATGAATTTTCTGAGAATCTGAGATCATAGAAATGGTTAGACTATAGGGAAGACAATGCTTCTACTTTTAGTGATTGTGTTTTGTTGAATGAAGATTAGCACCCACTATTCCCACAGCCTCCCTCCAGGCACAGCAAATCCTATACTTGCCTCTGAGATGGGAGGTCAGCTGTGTGAAAATATCTCTTCCCTACCCAAGATACAGATTTCATTGTAAAGATATTTAGATATGATAAGCTCCTGCAACTTCAAATATTTACCCATGATTTTTATTGAAAGCCCCGTGCATACATTAGCTTAGACTATTCTAATAAGGAATCTTACTTTTTCATGATACAATAGTAAGTAAGGTCACAATAAATACATGCCGCACAAATGAATTGAACATTGACTCAACTGTTGCGTTCTATCTTTTCCTCGTCTGTATCAAAGCACAACGTTTATGAAATGTAAAAAAAACTCTGTAATTTATATTGTCTTCAATAAAAGGTACAGAGGCTGTAGAATATATTTCATTTGCATCTTCCCAACAACATTAATAACCTAGCAAATGATGAAGTCATGTACTGTTTCTTGTTTTTTTTGCGCCCTCTGTGTTCCTATAACACCCAGTGCAAAAAAAGAGGGTGCACAAAAGTGAACTACACAAAAACATGAGTTTCTTCGGTTTCCCCACACTACACAAGGAGCTGAGGGCTCTTCTCCCGAAAAGGGGTTACTAAACTTGGTCCAAGGACTCTAATTCCCGTTCCCCAGGGGACCCCAAATGGAGTCCAGTTACCTGAGTACTCAGAGGACCCCGTTCGCCTCCTGAAGAGGACCCCCGTTTTTAGGGGCTGCCGGGCCGTAAGCAGTTCCTCCCTGACACTTTTACAACACCCGTACTGGTGAACGCAAAGACAAATGAGAATTAGGGTGCCGGGGGGGGGGGGGGGGGGGGGGGGGGGGGGTAGACAAACACTACATAAAAAAGAAATAAAGTGCTCAGTGAAAAAAGTCACTGGGCGGGCCTAGAGGCTGGCTATTAGAATTCCCCCCTGGAGGCAGATGCCTTAAAAAAGCCTGCTTACCGGTGCTCTCAACATTACATGCATTTCTAGTGAGTGGTACTCCCTAAGCACTATGCAATACTAGAAAATCACCCCCTTGCCTGCCACACAAGGAGGCACGGTACACTGAGGGTGTCTTCATGACCCTTGGCCAGACCCGATAGCACCATATCAACCAGTGCTCAGCCTTTGCCTTTCCTGTTTAACTGGACTTATTGTTCTAGCATGATGTTCTGGCCAGACTGATAAGAACAGATACTACACTTGATCCAAAAGGCAGAGAAGGTTATAGTACTGCTATCCTTACATTGGTGGTCTATGTAGGACCAGAAACATACAGACCTACTACCTCCGCACTTGCTTTCTATTATCAGCAATAGGCCAGATCGGAGGTAATAAAAATACTTACCTAGTCAAAATCCAGGTACGCTCCTCCTTCAGTGATTTTGGTCTGCTGCAGGTTTCAAGCGCAGAGGGGTTTGAGAAGGTAGACGCCACTGATTATGTCTAACGTCCCAAGTCCCCTTGTGCCTAGCAGCCAGTCAGATCTGAATCTGGTGATGCTCGAGGGGTGGATCGATTCAAATCTGGATTGGAGAAGGGAACAAGACTGGAAGAGTCTCGCCCCTCCATCTTATATGTTGGAGAACTGGACACTCCAGGCATGGCATTGCGGAGATATTGAACAATACGTCTTCTAGCTTAGCACAATACACAGATTGTAGTTAGCACTGGACAGAGACTATTTGCAGTGAAACCATGGCTGGATTTTAGTTTATTTCAACACTAGGGATGGCCGAACTGTCCAACGTGCATTGAATGTTACATTTTCTTCTCGCCAGCGAACAGTACGGGTGTTTGACCCGCTCCCTTCGCCGGTGAGAAGAAGCCTATAATTCTTTCTCTGGACAGACCTTTCCCCACCTCCTCTGGCCGGAGGAAGAATTATTTTTACTAGAGACCGGGTAGAGACACCAGATCTCTAGTGCTAAACTGGCTAAGCATAGCACTAAAGATTGCGTGTCTCTACCCGGCCTCTAGTGAAAATTATTCTTCCTCCAGCCAGACCAGGCGCTGAAAGGTCTGTCCAGAAAAAGAATTATAGGCTTCTTCTCACAGGAGAAGAGAGCGAGTTGAACACCCGTACTGTTTGCCGACGAGAAGAACATTCAATGTCCGCACCGAACTTTCCGAACGACCGGATGTAATGTCCGATCAACGTCCCTTCTGGTTTAGGAACCAGAAACTGTGCGTTCCATATACCGGAAGTGACGTCATTTCCGGTATAGTTCCTATTCAAATTCCCTGCCAACAGTTCTTTAAAGTTCTCTGCGAACAGGCGGACAGCTGACTTTTTTAACCTTCTGAGCGTTTAGCCCGAATTAACTCGGCCTGAGTTTTATGCATCATAAAACTCAGCCCCAGTTAACTAGAGCCGCGCTCTAGGTCTCGCCGTCTGCTTATGGCGGTCGGGAGCATCGGCATGTATGCCGATGCTTCCGGGTCCGTCCCCGATCGCGTCACCGGTGACTGGAGGGGCGTCGCTTTTCCTCAGTGTAAGTCCGGCGACTCCAGTGACGCCGGACTTACGTGTACGTCCTCCAGCTGAGCAGGAAGTCGCGGCGGAGCATATTGTGCTCCGCCGCGATTGCCTGTGGCAGGGTAATGAAAAAACCGTGCCAAGGGCCAAACGCTCAGGAGGTTAAAAGTCTGATTCGCCTGTTCATGGACGGACACGGCCGGTGTTCAGCCATTACTATTCATCACCATATGGCCGATATCTCCAACTGATGCTTCCCAAAATGACTATGCAGAGATGGAGTTCCGGGAACATATCTGTGGTAGCAATACACAGTGAAACAGAGGAAAGCATGATCCCATCCGAGGGTACATGTTCTCCAATCCCGTTGGAACAGTGAGGTTCAGCTAACTATACCCGACGGCCACTGGGAAGGCATTTGGGAGGCAGTTCACAAAAGTTCCTTTAGCTCCAGGCAGCAGGAGACTAATTACAGGATTATCTCATGAGACACTGCACAAAATGAGACACTGCACAAAATGAGACACTGCACAAAATGAAGCCCTCCCTGCCATCACATTGCTGGAGATGTGGTGACCCATTGGGCTCACTACTGCATATTTTCTGGCGTTGCCCTAAGATTTCTGCCTTTTGGCGAGAAATCCATAAATGGATGGAACATATTCTGCACAGGGGCCTCCCGATGACTCCCGAGCATTGTCTACTGCACTACAAAGGAAGTGCCTCACCTCGTAGCCATAAAACCCTCGAGCGCCATATGCTTAACTCTGCCAGGGTCCTGATTCCTAGACATTGGACCTCACTCAGGGCTCCCACTACCCAAGAGTGGCTCCACCAAATGAGATTTGTCTGTGAAATGGAGGAACTACTTCATAGCAAACATGATAGGTTGAAGCAATTTAATGCGGTCTGGGCTAAATGGCATCTTTTTGCAGGTTCAGATGAATACAAAGACCTCATGACCCCTACCTAATGTAGCTTCTACCCTAAGGTTTACATTCTATTCTCACCGCTTTAGGCTTCTTCTATCAGAAACTGATTTTCCCGGCTGGCCTTTCATACCCACACATGCCATGGTTGTTTATATAGACATACCTGTGTAAAATCTGTATGTGACATTTTGATCATACACTATGGATTGAACTAACAGTATTTTTCACTCAGGCTAAAACCACACAACTAACTTAAAGCTGGCCATACACCTGCAGGATTCTCTGTCAGATTTCCTTCAGATCAGATCAGATCTACCAACAACCATGTAGTATAGTGACCTCCCTGATACAATACATAGTGATTGGAAGGTGTAGAAAGGTCCTCATATTACATGGTTGTTGGTAGATCTGATCTGATCTGAAGGAAATCTGACAGAGAATCCTGCAGGTGTATGGCCAGCTTAAGTTATAGCCACTGTGATTCAGATGCTGAATTTGACTGATTGTTTATCCCTTGGTTTTGTGACCTTATAGTTTCTTTCTTACTGTATTTCTTGAAAACTTGTGTACAATGTTGTTTCTGTACGCTCTTAAATCTACATGTTTTTTTTTTTTACTTCTTTTTCTTCTTATGTTATGTTCTATTTTGAAAAATTGTAATAAACTTTGTCTGTTTACTAGGTAGATGTAGGATTTGTGTGCTTCTATCTTCAACGGCATCTAGCGGTTATACAATGTCCTTGACCTTCTGAAATTCCGAATGGCTGCCTGTCCTCAGCTTTCTATAAGCAAAAGTATCTTATGCGATGAGAGTTGGAAAACTAAGTTTAGTGTCACCAGATGTTCTTCTCTCTTTTCCCACCAGCTATGAAAAATATTAACTTTAACTTGCAAAGTTTGTTTTTTTTGCTAATCTTTTCTTTACGACCTGTTCCTTTCCTAACTTGTTTTGCCTGAAAGAGCTGGAAGCAGGATTCGGGGAGAATTGTCCCACCTCAATGTCGGGGGAATTCGAAAACAAGAACTTAATTAACCAAGAGGTAGACAAAGCACAGAATAAAATGAGTCTGATATGTTTTAATTTCTTTCAAGGGGGAATCAATAGGAATTTTCAATCTCCAAAGAGGGAAAACAAAGTTCCAATACTTTTTCTTCTATCATTTTTAAATTAAATCTAGAAATACCCCACAGCTACAACCTGAAGTATCATGTCAGTTATTATTTCCAGCAAAGCAGTTGACTGTACCTCGTTTTCGTGTTTTCTCTGGAATGCTTATTTACTTTGTAAGATGGAGATGCAAATGAAAAGCATTATTATTACACAAAGATCTGGGTAAACTTTATTTCTGATCTCTTTTATCAGCATCGGAATAAAATGGATCTTAATCCAAGACTAAAAACTAAATTGGGGATCACCAGTTCTTAGATATTGATGTTTCTATTAGTTGTTTCAGATTTTTTCAGTTTTTTCATTTATGTGCAACTGATCTTCTAATAGCCTTTTATGTAAAGTTCATCTAACACTACCCATTACCCATGCTGTTGCAAATATATTTACGAAGCAGCAGTGTAGCCACCCTAGAGATTTAGAAAAAAATTTTGACTAGCTGACTTCATGAGTAAATTGCTAAACATGGTTTCATAACAAAAAACACTCTACATATACATTGGTCACTCTTTGTTGCCCCAACTAACCAAGTGTAAATTACACAACCCAAAAACACTCCACATATACATTGGTCACACTTTGTTGCCCAACTAACCATATGACACAACATAAAGATGGGCCCTGCAACCATTTTAACACAAATGACACATGGGTGTAGCAAGAAATTACTTTAGGAAATGGGTGATCAACCCAAGTGTTGGTTATGGCCTAGGTGACCCTAGGTGGGCCCAAGCCACCTCACTTGGGTTGTTTACCCATGTTCTAACTATTATTCATATACAGTATTTGATATTCATCTGATTCAAAGAAAATTTTTACCGTATATACTCGAGTATAGGCCAACCTGAATATAAGCCTGTGTACCCAATTATAGAAAAAAAATATGGAAAAACTGAATGACTCAAGTATAAGCCTGGGGGGAAGAATGCAGCAACTAAGGCACAGAAATACACAGCACACAGCACAGTGTTATTATTTAATTCAGCAGATTTATAAGTTAATTACAAAGCCCCTGAACATGGTATCATCACTAGAAGTGCTGGAGATGTAGAGAAGGTGTGTGGGAACATTGTAAAGAAAAAAGTATTGTTCTAGCACATCAAGTTTTTGCACAAAATGTTCAAATTTGACTTGACTTTGAACCTAATTTCTGCAAAAACTACATATGCTAGAGCAATATTTTTTTTGTTCAAATGTTCCCACAACCCTTTCTACATCTTCAGCAAATTTAGTGATGATAGCACGTTTGGGGGCTTTGCAATTCACTCATAAAATCCACCTACAAAATGCCGTGGTTGTAACTTTTTGACCCGAATATAAGCCGAATTTAATTTTTTGAGCTCATTTCAGGGGCTGAAAACTTCAGCTTATATTCGAGTATATACGGTAACTTTATTTTTTTATTTGGCTATAGAAACTTTATTTATATTTCTAAAGCTGGCTATAGACGGTTAGATTTGCGGCCAATTTCGCTTGCTGCAAATCTAACAAGTCCACCTTAAATTGGGCCAGAAATCGATTAGCCAAATTACGGACATGCAAGGATTTTTTAAGTTGATATCATTATTTTCGATTTGACTAGCTTCCCCATCCAAAGTAAATGCCGACACAGAAGGCGTGAACGGCTGATTTTTGCCAACACTAACCGTGTGTTATCATGTCATCATGTGGGGTCCATCTGACGAGAAATCTGCATGGATTTCGAAGCATCTATGGCCAGCTTTAGTCCTGATTAGTGATGGACGAAAAATTTGCCCGGCGGACAGTTCATGGTGAACATAGCATGTTCGCAGTACACAAGGCCAGTGAAGGGGTGTGTTCCCTACCCCCTATGCCTTAACATGGAGACAAAGTTTGACCCCTCACCCCACAATCAGGTGGGACAGTATAGCCAAAAACAAATTTTTCCCTCCTGGAGGACACCCCCCTCTATTAAAAAAGCAGCCTGGCGGTCATTTTACATTAATCATGTGTGTGCAGTACTAGATAGATAGGGAGAGCTGCTGCTGATTGAGGGATGAGGGCTGAGCTACTTTGCTATGATACTCCATCCAGTTATCTGTAGCTATAGCTAAGGTGTTCTGCAACAAGCAGTTCATCATAACTGAGCAACAAAAGTCCTTTTCTGGGGGTGGGGTATGCTGTATTATGGGACCTGTGTTATAATCCTGAGCTGAAGTGTGCTGGTAGTTTTAGTTCACCATCACAAACTAAAGCAGGACATTGCAGAGAGATCTGACTAAAGGTGATGCGCTTCAGAAGGTACTGTCAGGCTGGCAGCCCACTCCAGCTAAGTTTTGGCAAAATCTGTAATGTAGATGTTATTTCTTGCCATTAGGCCTGAAAAAACAGCACCCTTTTGACACTTTTTTATTGGTATTGCCTATATGACCTGAAGGTTTGAGAAGTTCGCCCTGTATTAAAGTGAATAGAGGTATGCTGTGAACATGCGAACGGCGGGTATTTGCAGAAGTTTGATTCGCCTGTTCGCGAACAGCCCCAGCTGATGTTCGGCCATCACTAGTCTGACCATAATCAATAAAGTAAAAGAATTAAACAGAAAACATTAAAACATTAAAAGAAAACATTAAAAGAAGTAAACAGAAAAACACTAGGCATCTCAATACTCGTGTCCTCGTTACCTCATGTGCTCATAATCAGAATGGGTCAACAATATCAATTTCCAGGTTTTTTATAATTTCTGACACTTTTAAAAAAATTTCAGTTACGATGTGAGCAATGGTCAGCTAGGAGCGCGGATGGAACGTGGGTTTCGACAGACCTGAATATACAGCA
Organism: Ptychadena robeensis; assembly: GCA_036250615.1. Taxonomy (NCBI): domain Eukaryota; kingdom Metazoa; phylum Chordata; class Amphibia; order Anura; family Ptychadenidae; genus Ptychadena; species Ptychadena robeensis. The sequence goes on along the minus strand of CM070034.1, from coordinate 23,905,530 downwards.
TCACCTTATCACTGGAAGTGACAGATTAATAAGAATCTTCAGATACAAGGCCATTGGCTTTAATAGAACCACCAATGGCCTACCTTATGGTGAACCTGACACTCCTCCAATTTAAAATAAACCACCTGTGATCTAAACCTTGTAATTCGTCCAGAAAAATACAGAAATAAATAACGTCAGGGTGCGTAAATCTCCCAAACTTGTAAGTATGAGGATTAGTTTCCTGGTTTTTTTCTCATGACCTTCTCGCCAATTCCATCTGCTGAAGAGAAGAGCTAATGATCAGAATAAGGATCAGAGTTGTGCAAGAAAAGATCATTCTATCGTTTCAAAAATAATTTTTGTAAACAGTTTTATTTTTGACCATTTGGTTTTGTGATTTGTTTAATACAGTTCTATGCAATGTTTACTGTAACTAGGGAGTGACATAGCCTTGCTGTTCAATGGTATAAATAGAGGGAATTACCGGATTAAGACGTTTACAGCAAAACTGCATTTTTGGATCTACATAGTCGTTCAGACAAATTTTTGCTTTGTGTCCTGCTGGACATACCCCGTATGTCCTTTCTAGAAATGCAATAGGAAGCCAAAGGACTTTGGATTTCTAAAATGGTACATTCCCACTACTTTTTGTTCAACAAAAGAGCAAAACAATAATCTAAATGTAAAAATGAGCATATCATTCCATTTCCATGTGTCTATAATCAGGGGTGGACATAACTTTTTTAGTGAGCTCATCAGATGAGTACCAGGAGATGATGTTTGGTACTTACCCCATATGTAGGGTGGTCTTCCTCACTGTCTCCCTCACTGTCCTCTGTGTCAGCCTCCTGCATGGTAGATTCTGCTGCAGATGGACCTCCCTGTTCCTGATTGAGCCTCCGATAAGCGGCCTCCATCCACAGGTCACCAGCTGGCTTTGGGTCACATGTAACTCTCACAGTACAACACGTCTGAACTCCCAGATCTCATACCACAGTAGTGCAATCCTGCAATTTCCTGGGTTAGTAACTAACCCCTGAGACTACCAGCAGTCCAAATATCAACCTTTCATAGTCATATTCCAACCGTCAACATTCCTGTAAATTGTTTTTCCGCAGGACATTGTGCACTCTGCATGACCCCAGGACTATCGAGCCGTGATTACCTTAACCCACTACAAACTTATCATCTAATAAATAATGACAGAGTCAATTATTCTTTGGAAAACTTGAGTTTATATAAAGTAAGTGCAGTAACAGAAAACTGGCCACAGCCTGTAAACATCATGACAATTTCAATATGGGGTCGCCCGACAGTGCCGCCACTTCTTTTACTTGCTTCTAACCAGCGTACCAGCCACCTGCCCTTAAATACCAGCACGATGGGTACCTTAACCTTCTGAGCGTCTGGCCCGAGTTAACTCGGGCTGAATTTCATGCATCATGAAACTCAGCCCCAGTTAACTAGAGCCGCGCTCGAGGTCTCGCCGTCTTTCTACGGTGGTCGGGAGCACCGGCATGTATGCCGATGCTTCCGGGTCTGCCCCCGATCGCGTCACCAGTGACGCGAATGGGGCGGGGGTAGGTGGCGCCATAGACCTCCATCAAACTGGAGGGGCGTCACTTTTCTTCAGCATAAGTCCGGCGTCTCCAGTGACGCCGGGCTTATGTTAATGACCTCCAGCTGAGCAGGAAATCGCGGCGGAGCATATTGTGCTCCGCCGCGATTGCCCGTGGCACGGTTATGAAAAAACCATGCCACGTGGGAAACGTTCAGAGGGTTAAACTTGTGAATCCAAAAGCTGAACTGGGGCCAAAGCCCCCATCAGTACTTTGTGACTGCCCTTAAAGTCCTGACACGTCACAATGAGCCCCTCAAGGCTCCGTTTTCTCCATGCGGCACCGCCGAGCTTCCACCATGCTGTGACAAAAGAGAGAAAACAAACATCAGAAATCATCATCATACAAAAAAAGGGGAGGGAGGGTGGGTGATGTCACGTGCCGCAAAGAGGCCCGCCTCCTCCTGCTCTACCCTTTTCTTGAGACTGCGCCTGACGTCACCGCGCTGCCCCGCTCCACTAAACTCCTATAGCTGCCCTAGCCGTTGCCTGCGTCAATGTGCCCTCCCACTTAGCTGCGCTACAGCTCTGGGCACTCATTATCTAAACATGTCCATTGAACCCCCAGATCTCCAACAACCTTAAAAGTACAATCTTTATGTTATTAATTTATATTCCCAATTTGACACCCCATAACTGCAACCATTCATAGGTATTAATGTTTCACAGCGTTTATCCAGGTGACACATTGTATAAATTTATTCATAAAAACTGAAACAGTTTTACTTTTATACATTGAAATTGTGTGGACAGCTATTGAATGTGTTTGAGCTGCAATACCAGTTTCAGCCACTGGGGGTGCAGCCTCTAATGAGCATGTCTCGAGGAGGGAGGGGGATCTCTCTGTAGCTGAGAGACTCCCTGTTCTATGGAATACACAACAGCCTCTCAGCAGCGGGTTACGCAAAGGCGCTCAGCAACAGCAATATTGGTCCACATTGCCAGATTTTCACCTAATTATGTGCACCCCTGTCTATAATCATAAAACAAAATGTATGATTTACTTCTGCTGCCAATAGGCACATGGCTACAATACCTTAGTGGTAATTTTGGCCTTTACATACACATACATCAGACATTAGAGATGCT
>CM070034.1:23850984-23862668 GCA_036250615.1 Ptychadena robeensis | reverse complement strand
ATCGGTCGGGAGGGCTAAAAACGGCCGAAAAATCGGCACGTGTATGGTCACCTTAACAGAGAGATCTAAAGGTGTATGGCCAGCTTTAGAGTTGTCTTCTTTTGTCCACTAAAAAATTATTGTCGATCAGGAATCTGCATATGATGAAGCTGACAGGAGGTGTACTAGCCACCCCTGCTTGGATACCAAAACTGTTCAATAGAGGATGGAAATACTTCCTGTGACTAAAGACATTCAAAAATTGTTGAGCCATTATTTACAATGGCGAGGTCTGTACAAAAAGCCAAGCAGACTGTTTTGCTGTATAGAAAGATAAGGAAACAGCAAACTTTATTCCTGAAGGTCAATGAATAATTCAGCAGAAGACAAAAAGACTTTGATAATGGTGTACTATGGAGAATAGAATGACACTATTGACACCATAAGCCAGTATTTCGTACAGTAAGGCAGGGAACACACGGCTCGATATATGAGCCGTTCGAGGTTCCCTGCCTCAATGACATCATTGCGCTGCTGCCAGATATGGGAAGAGCTCTGACGATGCTTTGCATAGAGAGACCCGCGGTGTATTGAGTGTATTAAGTTTGACACCCCTGCGTTAGGTGGACCTCAATGGATCAAAGAATCATACCTGTTGTTTACTGCATTAACAGGTTGTCACGAAGTTGCTGGTTTCTCTGGTTCATGAAAGGTAAAAAAATTATTGTTAAGGTTGCCATACACAGGTCGATGCCCGTGAGATGGATCAGCCTTCAAGCTAAGCGTGATGACGTCATCGCACTGATCCCGATATCAAAGGAAACAGGAATGACTGCATTAGATAGATGACCGTGAGTGCACACGCCGCTCGAATCGGCCATTGATTTACTGGATATCTATGCATGTATGGGCACCTCTAGTCAATTTGCTGGTTGACAGTCAACTCAGTAGGAATGGAGGAACAAATTTTGACAGTGCCACAGATATTATTATTATTGTTAAAGCTGCCCATACACCTTTAGATCTCTCTGTCAGATATCCTTTAGAACTACCAACAACTATGTAGTGCCGGGTCCTCTGTGATTGAACACAGGTAGACTTGATGGTTTAGAAAGTCCCTCATATTACATGGTTTTGGTAAAACAAAAGGAGATCTAATGGAAATCTGACAGAGAAATCTAAAGGTGTATGGGGACCCTAACTCATATTTATATAGAGACAACATATTAAGCAGCACTTAAATACATAGTCATAAAGATAACTGTGTTTCAGAGTAGTTTACAATTTAAAGGCTCCTATATACGGGTCGATTATTCACTCGATTTGTGACCGATCAATCACTCTGCGCATTCATGACGATTGATCGGTGATCAATCAAGTTCTGCCCACTCTGAACGATCGATCTAACAAAATCGGAATTGAACCGATATGTTGGTTTTTTTTGGTCAATCGAAGTACATTGGTGGACCCATAGGTCCCTATGCAGAATCCTTTCTGATCAATGGATTTTGTGGAATCGGCCATTTTGGAGATTGGCTTACGTCCAAATCAACCGCAAATCTGATTCCCAAGGTGGTGTTCCATCAATTCCTGATTCGATCAATCGCCGACTCCACAATCGCCGGGAATGATCGAGGTGGCGATTTTCAATCCTATCAATGGGGATAAGACCATTGAAAGGAGTGTAGGCGATTGGCAGGCGATTCTGCAGGGGATTAATTGCCTAAGCGGGAACATAGCCTAAAGGTATTTTGTTTGGGAGGGATTAATCTACCAGTAGGTTTGCTGGGATTCAAACCTGGGACCCTAGCTCTGCATGACCACTGTACTTCCCTTGATTAAAAATCATGGCCTAGGTATTTACCAGACCTTTATTTTTACAATTATAGATAAAATAACTAACATATGCGCAACAACAAAATCATGAGGAAGCAAATGGAACTATTACTTTAAACCAATGATTTGATAAGCCACTTTGAGTTCATAAGGGTTTATAACAATAAACTTTATTTCAGAACTATGCCTGAATTCCATGCCCATGGTGCCTTCGCTTTTAGAAGCGGTCTGTTTTTTGCGAGGCTAAATGTAATGGTTTTGGACAAATATTAAAAAATGAGAACGTGTGCAATAACTGCATTGACGTTATTACAACTCCAATATAGGCTTTCAAATGGGACTGCACCTGACTTATGAGCTGATTTTCAGCTCCCCAGACCACCTCCCAACTCCCAATAACTTCAGTAATCTGCCCAGGGCGAGTCAGCTGCAGTTTATGAGGCAATAACTTGCCAGTGTTCCCAGCCAGAGATGTTACTGGGGCCTTGGGAATTTGTTAATGCAGTGCAAATGACTCACTGAGGAGAAAAGGGGGCATCTTATCCAATACAACCAGGAGGAGAGAGAAGGGGATAGGAAGAGAAAAATGATTTTAATGAAAACCAAAAAAATTGCATTTATTGTTATTTTTCATATAACAATGAAGTGATGTGTTTACAGGGTAGGAGAAGCTTGGCATTGGAGAAAGAAGAGAGAGCTACAAAATGGCTGCCGGCCTAGCCCCGTGTCAAATACTACCATATAAATCCCGTCTGCCGCGCCGGCTAAAAAGCCCAGTCAGGACAGCATATTAACTCGATCCATCTTGGAAGAGTCTGAACCTTGTTCAAAGATGTTCACTGTCAGGGTAAATAATAGCTTTACTTTCTTTTAAAAGTATTAAAAGAACATTTCTGTTTGCAAGCAGGGTTTTCAACATGATTATTACACTTAGGGATTTGGAAAGGTTTCAATTGTTGCAAAATTCATTCAATATTGAAAAGATAACGAGCAATGAAAATGAGTCAAATTTGTCAGAAGTATTATATAAATATAACAGGAACAGGTGGCGGTTTACATTCAAAGGATGGGAACACTTCGCTTTCTTTTGTTGTTGGACCAAAACATCTTTTCTCTTGGAATGCTGTAAATGTTATGACTTTAGTTTTATGGCGGCAGTGAATTCAGTAATATTTATTTACCATAAAGCACTTGTGGATCAAATCAATACCTCCTACAAATGATTTCAGTTTTAGTGCAATTATATAATACTCACGGTATATGGAGTAAAGAGATCATAAAAATGGGCCTTGGGGGATGCAAAAACCAGATTAGACAACATTTCTTCTGCTCGCCATTGCTTTCTACTGACAGTGAGCAAAATATCGAGGCACAGGGTGGCAACCTCAAATCATATGGTACTACAGTTCAATTCTGATCAGACCTCCAGCTGAGAAATCACGTGGAGTGAGTAATATGGAAACTGAGAATGGAAATTGCAAGAAATATCCTCATAAATATATTAATAAGGCGTGAGCTCTGTTGGTGCTTGATAGCTTGTCTATGCAAAGGTTTCAGGTTTCACTGGAAAAAAAAATACTGTATTTTTCGGACCATAAGACACACTTTTTCCGAATGCGAGACCCCTGCCTCTCCTCGCCAGCTCTCCTGGCAAGGAGATTAGCCGGGAAGCTGTCAGATGGGAGATCCGCCCACGGCTGGTTCTCCCATCTGAACTGTATAATTGCTTATGCCAACAGAGCCCTGTTGGTATAAGCAATGAAGAGAGGGTAGATGAACTCCCATCTATCCCTCTCTCCGTGTCTGTGGGAACTGCAATCACTCTGCAGCTCCCACGGACACAGGCAGCCAGAGAGGAGAGGGAGAGCAGAGAAGACTGGGCAGCCTCCTGCCCCCCTCCTCATGATCAGTGATGAGATGATGTGATGTGCTGTGTGTGTGTGTACTCCTGCTAGTGACATCTACTGATTGAATTTGATACTCCAATATTTTAATCAATTGCATTAACCCAATTGATGTGAACACTTTTATATATCCATTTTTTTTTCCTGGTTTTCCTGCTTTAAAAACTGGGTGCGTCTTATAGTCCAAAAATATGGTACCTGTTATTTCCTCTAGTTTTGCCAGTGGCCATCTTTAGTTCTCTCTAGTTGCCAGCATTGTTAGGATTCTACCTATTCAGCTGCAAGATGGCGATATATAATTGGGTTTAATAATGGAACTGTATTTTATATAAAGAAGGCTTAAGGGTCTAGGACTGCCTGGAGGTGGGCCAAGGCCCATATCCACCGTCCACGGCCAAAGGCTGGCAAATCTCCCCTACCTAGGTGGGGGACTTGGGGACTTTCACGGTCAGCAAGTGTGGGTCATGCAAGTAAACGAGGTATACAAGAGCAGCAGCACACATAAAACAATAATGATAATAGATAAATGAATTGATATGTAAGTCCTTGGATTTAAAACATGTGTATTCTTGGCCAATTCACAATGGGTACCGAATACAGGTTCGAAGTTGAGCTGTCCTTGTAACTCAGTGATGGGTTATGGACGGGCACAGGATGGAATCCAAATAGATGGTGTGTGGGAAGACCCCAACATATCGTTTCCGATTATTCCTTCCTCAGGAGGTCAACCTTGCTATTTTTGGTGCCCCAATATATATCCAGATAGACGCCTCTTGGTTGGTGCACCACCCAGTCCCACCAGTGCGGCCAAAGAATAGGGAGGAACGGAGGAATAGGGCTACCCTCAGGAATCACTGGATTACTTGGTATATGAGTACTTTGGTCTGGTATAAGTCATAAAGCCACAGTAGTAAAAGAAAGGTCCAAAAGCGGTCAATGCAAGTGCCAGAGTTGCTGTGCAATGCTCCCAGGATGCCCAACATGGAAATGTATTTTCATAGTTTGTAGAGGCAATGTGATGAGGTCATTGGCCGAGGTCTCCATGTCAAGCTGCCATCGCGACAAAGGTTTATGATCTGAGAGGAATAGGATGAACAGTTGAGATTAAAGCAGGAAACACGTATAGATATCAGCCAGAGTGATGGTCACTTCGAGTGGCGTGCGCGCTCACGGCCATCTATCTGGCCCATATCTAATGTGGCCATCCCTGTTTTATTATTGACCAATCAATCCCGCTTGAAAACAGGGATATGGGACATGACCATAAACCACGGTCCATGTCCATTGCTTTGCATGGAGACCACAGGTCTCCATGAAAAGCATCATCAGGGCTGGAGACATATTCAAATACTCTATAGCTGATATTTGTCAAATATATTCGCAATTCGAATATTCAAGCTCAACACTATGGACAGCCTGGTTATACTGATGAAGATGAAGCTGGTCCTGTTCACCATGTGCATTATAGAGCAGGGGTGCACATAAGCAGTACGCTGGTACGCAAATGGGTCTAAAAACCCGCTCTGCGTACCTTTTATTATCCTTCCTAATAACATCTGCAGACTAAACAGACTAAACTTCCATTCCCCTTCTCCCCCTCCTTCCTGCTGTGTGAGGAGCTCTGCTTGTGTTATGCCCTGATGGCAATCGCTCTCTAGTGACAACCAGTGGCTGAAGCTGATATTGCAGCTTGAGTTGAGATTACAGCTCCACACAACATTACTATCATTTAAACACTACTGTAAATGGGGTTTTTTATTGCCAACATTCTTTGGCAATTTTTATTGTTTTTATTATTAAACATATACAATTTATGTTACTTGAAAAACTACAGGGAAGATTTAATAACTATAAAAGGTTGCAGTTAGGGGTGTCAAATTGGGAATGCAAATTACTAATTCAAAAAAATAGTTGGAGATCTGGGGGACGAAAGTCAGAAAGGCATATGTAAGGGTAAAATCTGACAAGAGAAAAGTTACACTACTGAGATATATAATGAGATCTGGGGGTTCAAATGGTGTTGTATATTTGACCCAAAGCCAGCTGGGGACCTGTGGATGGAGACAGCTAATCGGAGGATCAGGAAGAGGGAGGTCCCTCTGCAGCGGAATCTACCATGCAGGAGGCTGACGCAGAGGACAGTGAGGAAGACCACCCTACATATGGGGTGAGTACCAAACACCACCCCCTGATACTCATCTGAGGAGCTCACTAAAAAGTTATGTGCACCCCTGATTATATGACATGACTTTATGTTAAGAAGACTATAGCAAGGAAGATGATTCTTTCTTCTGTAGTTTAAAAGACTTCCAGACAGAGTTCTCTTCCAAGATTCCAAGGGCCCCCTATTCTTTGGCCCCATTACCACTCCATAGGATACTTCCTATACGTACAACATACCATGAGAGTCTCTGATACAAAAGCCAATCAGAAATCGTATACAATCTAAACTGTTGAAAGCTGGCTTATTTAGACATCATATATTTTTGCTCTAGTATTCCATGATATGTTCTTCTGTTGTGTCATTCTAGATTAATACATGGTTTGTACATTGAAACCCCCCCCACCACCATTTTGTAGTTAATGTATGTTCACACTACAGATACTACATATATAAAAATACATAGGACATCTTTGGAATTATAAGAACTGTAAATCTATCATCCAGTTTTTGATGCTGACAAAGATGCTTGAAAACAGGGTAAAGAACACTCGACATCTATCTGTTACTTCCCATAGAGATCTCACTGTTTCTTCTGACAACACTTTCATCTGCTTCTCTCTAGAAGGACAGAGTCATCTTTGTGTGGGCATCATCTATGGTCATAATTCAGTTTCTTTATTTTTCCTACAGCTTTGACAGCTTAAAAACTTTTAGAAGTGTTGTGAAAATCAATTTTCCCTCTAAACATGGCTCCTGGGTGCACCTTGAAGCCTTGACACATGGGCTAGGATTTAAGAAGTCAAGTCGGTGACCTACAGAGATAATCAACTTTATTTTAACATTTTGACTAGTTGACTTTGTGAGTTAAGGCGGACCTTCCACGTGGTAGGTCACTTTGCAGTTCTGCTGTCGATAATTAGGGCAATTATATCGATATTTCCGAGATCGCCCCTCCCACTGTGTGACGTAGCACAGAGGCGCTACATCATACACCCGAAATGACACACAGGACATCTATCCTGGGGCTATATGATGCCGTGCCCGTCCAATCCCACGGGATTGTAACATCAGCATCACAGTCGCGGGACTTTCTGGCAGGGACCTGCCAGCACCTGTCACTGGGACCTTACAGCAGCTGTCACTCACTGCAACAACAACAAATCCCCCCAGTCTCTGACAGTGGAGAGTGAGACTTGTCTCCAGATGAGTTGGAAGGGAGTTGGATTTGTTGTGGTTGCAGTGAGAGGAGCTGCTGACAGGTCCCTGCCAGAAAATGTTTTACCTGCTTTCTGGGAGGTGGCATATATGGTTCACCCTCCCCCAGCTCTCCATGGGGTAGTTTTGATGGATGCGATCAGTGCCCTTGCCGATGTTAGCCCAGGGCACTGATTGGCATAGAACTGCCCCTGTTAGGGAGGGGTGCTCTGACTGACAAACGGGTGGGTGGAAATGGCTTCGTTTCGCCACTACTTAAGATGCTGCCTCTGGCAATGAGGAAAGGAGGGTGGTAAGTATGCTTTTTTTTGTGTAGCAGTTTTTCCAGATGTAAACTGCTGACAGGTGAGTAATATGTCTAGGTAATGTATGTGGGTTTTCGTTTAAGCTTACAACCACTTTAAAAGCAAAGTCGCTGAACATGGCACATTCACTAAAATTGCTGGAGATGTAGAGTCACAATTTTAAATTAGTTTTGAACTTAATTTATGCAAAAACTGTCATGTTTTTGGTGATGATACCTTGTTCAGGGGCTTTACAATTTCTCACAAATGATATCCAGTAATATTTCCTATTTCTGTTGGTTCTATGTTTTGGTCTGAAATATTTCTCCTTAACTCCAATGCCAATTTTGGGTGGACCAACCCTTTGTCTGTAAGTCTGTAAATATGGATTATCTAGGAAGGAAACTGCTTTGATTATCTAGGTAAGCTGTAGCGGTTATATATACATAGCAGATAGAAAAGATGCATTTTTTGTTTGATGGAATGTCAATTGTCACTTTGTCAATGATGTATTTAACGTTTATTCTATGCGCGTCAGGAAAGGGTTACCTACCGTTCATTCATCAGTGCTGCAATGTTGTGGTCGCCATGGAAACAGTATTGGTGGCAGAAGGGAGTGTAAGACAGGACTGCAGACTTCACAATGCAGACAATACGAAGAGAATTTCTATTGTAAAGTTTTTTTTTTGTTTAAGCTCATAATCAACATGCCTAGACATCTGTGTGACTAATGCTAAAGCCGTGCCACGTTATCTATCGCCCTGCATACCATAATACATTCTGAAAATTAAAAGAAAGTGTCTTGTTTTCGCCATTCTAAACGCTATTGATATTTGTAATGGCGCTCTTAAAAATATGGTGGGGATATGTCATAAATCTAATATGCGGAAGCTTTGTTAAATTCCATGTAGGAAAAATAAGGCAACGTGTAATGCAGTATTAAAATCCTAAAATTGCGCAAATCTGTCAAACAACCTTAACTATAATGGTTTGGAGGTCATTTGTCATTTTTAATTACTTAAGGAAGCCATACCATTTGGTTCCTGAATGAGTGATCACTGTGCGCTTTCGAGGTGAACGATCGTTCAGGAATCAAACATTGCCACCTTGATCGTTCCATCACACTGTCCGTTGAACAGGTATCTGACATGTTGGTAAATCCCTGTTTGATCGTTATTACAGCCAAAGTATTGGCCAGGGATCCATCACCCAAAGTTAAAATTCAACCATTTCGAGTTAATTCTAAAGCATGGTATCATCACCAAACTTATTTGTGACGTGAAAAGCCTACATAGTACTCAGCTGTGTTTCACTGCCCTCTCTACACAACCTGTGGGCTGGGGAAAGTGGCACCGCCTCCATTAACATGGAGGTCTGTGGGGCCATTCGACGTCACAGATGACGCTGAAGACTCGGGGCCGGATGTGACCATACTGAGTTTGGGCATGACGCCAGGAAGGTTAATTGACAAGAGTTGTCTGGCAGCCTCAAGTGTCCATACATCTTACTGCAGTTCATTAACCCCCAGAAGATTGGCATCTACAGAGAATTAAAAATGTTGTACATATTTTAGATTTTGGTGAACTCCATTGTGACAGCTCAGAGTTGCGTAAAAATTGTTAAACTGTTAAATGAAGGATTACATCTGAAGTGTGTAGATTGTGACAGGAAGTCTGTTAAGTCCTCTGGTTGTATCCAGTATGGGAGATATGTGTGTCCCAGATACCGGCAGTATGCCGAATACTTTCCTATCTGACCAGCAAAGGGAGTTGGAATTGCTGGGACTGGTTCAGGGTAATTACAGCTGTGCCCTGTTTGCTCATTAGAGCTTCCTACAGCTCTATATAATCCACCCTGGAACCAGCACTGTGTGTGACTGGGGAGCAGCATGTACCTGTCGGGCAAACAAGGACTTTATGTATCGAGCTACAAAGCCTCTGTTTTCTGTGGACTACTGTTTCCTTTGGATGGACTTACTGCCTTACTTGCTGTAAATATTGTATATAGACTTGCACAATAAACCACCCGTGTGTTTTCACCTTCAACTGTCGTTTGCTGTGCCTCTTTCACCGGCTGTGGACCCATCCAGGGGGTCCTGTACCTTGCCGCTCTACTGCTAATCCCTCACAAGACCAATTACAATGCTTAATTCTATCAATCCATTAGTATAAAATCCTTAACTAGCAGATCCAGCACCTTTCAAAACAAATTCAGGAACACTGCACCTAATAAGTAGCCAGAATGTCAGGAGGCTTATGAGATTACCTTTTCTATATGTATCATGTCAGATGTGTGATATGCCCTCACAGCAAGTTTGAGGTCCAGGCAGATAACCAAACTGACACTAGTTATTACTATGCTCAAATCATTCCTTGACAAAGATTTTTTATTCTTAGATTTGACAGGGAAGAACTGGCAGCTGTCTTTCTGACAATTTCCTTTCGCTTGATTTACTGTTGCCTGTTTTACACCTTATATTTGTCTGATATGGTTTATCACCTATAAATGTTTAATTATCGTGATTGTAAATTGTAATTGATACTGAGTTATTTAATGGCTGCACATGCCTCAAAGGGCTGCACATGCCTCAAAGGGCTGCACATGCTTGTACACCTCAAGCCGACAATATATGGTGCAATGTGGGGCAGATTTCATGGCAGATGGACCGCGCGTGTTGAGCAGCATATAGTATATATTAAGGAACATTCAAAATTTGTAAAATTTGATTTGACTGTATTCTTTTGCCTTACATTGTGCGTTGCTGTTGCCAATTATTCGCAAAGATATGCGAACCAGCTTTACAGCTTCTCTTCTTCATTCTGTGATCTTAGCCAGTATGAGCATGTGTATTACGTGTATCCATTTGCAATGCGCACAAATATGCACAATGTGTGCCGGTAAACAATGTGTAAGCATAATAGGACGTTGGATTCGTTGAATATACTCGAATTTAGAATATTCTCGCTCAAAACTTTTGACCGTGTCCATTAATGTTTTTGGACAGGATTAGCTGCAGCCTGCCTGTGGCCACTCGCCTGAGTGGGGACACGGCCACTGAAATGAATGGAGGCGGGTTCAAAACCGCGCCGCCCGAAGCCGGCCGTGCAAGTGGGGACCAGCCCTAAGAGGCACCCAAATCATTATTATTATCAGTCCCTCAAGGAATTTTTCAATGTTTTTTGCATGCGTGCTGTAATTGTGGGGAAGAAGGAAATTTTTACATTCATTGCGAAAAAGATTTTCGTAAAATTGTTGATATTCAAAATATTTTTGCAATCAACACTATCACATGAAAACAAATTATTTATTAACTTTTAAATTTCAGTTCCGGGTAATGATGTAAAACATTTTGAATATTCAGGATTAAGAAGATATAGAACTATATTTGACAATATTCGCAAAAAATATTGCGTTTCCAATACTTGCGATCAAAACTAGCTAGCACTGCCATTTTACGTGGTTAAGGTAGTGCCGTTCTTATTGAAACCAGCATACAAGGCAATAAATGCATACCAGAATGACCCCAGGAGAGGGAAGTCACACATGTAACATTCTAATAGGTATATTAGTGGTAAACCAGAAAAGGCTTCTTGGGGGTGCCCATATGGTGATAAAAAAAGTCCTTTATTTGGTAAAAAGAGGTATTTAAAAAATACCTCTTTTTACCAAATAAACAACTTTTTTTATCACCATATGGGCGCCTCCAAGAAGCCTTTTCTTTTTCTAATGGTTTACCACTAATATACCTATTAGGTTCTTATCTCTGAAGAGTTTTGGGACTTGGCATCCAACTAATCGGAATATTATAGGCAAAGAATATCACATCACTGCGTGGGGACAGTGAATAAATATCTCCACCTGCGCTTCAACACATCAAGGTTGCTAGTTGGATGGTAGATCCATCACATGTTTTATATATTAGGATCAACCAAAAGCTAGCGACCGCAATAGTAAATCTATCCTTCCAATACACTTCAAACATGCTGACTCAGCCCGCATAGTATATCATTTCATATTGCTCCTCACTGGTCTTTGTGTCTAACCCTAATTTCTTTGTAATTTTTCCCTTTCCCCTTCCCTATTTTTTGTTGGGTTCTACACACACTTTTTGGGTGGACTCTCTCATTGAGAAAAAAAAAAACCAATCCAGCCAATCATCTATATACATGTAACATTCTTCCTTCAGCTCCACCATACCACCAATAGTGTTGGACCGAACTGTTCGCCGGCGAACATCGCATGTTTTTTTTATTGGACAAACTTTGACCCTGGAGCAGTCAGCAGGCACAATACAGCCAATCA
>CM070034.1:23804057-23814709 GCA_036250615.1 Ptychadena robeensis | reverse complement strand
CCCCCCCCGCGCTCAACGAGTCTTCTCATGGGGCCTGGACACTTTTACACTGTACCGGGCCCCATGCTTTCTGACGGCAGCCCTGCCTTAACATACACTTAAAATGGTTCTGATTAGGGTGACCATTGCAAAGTTAATATAGAAAGGTATAGAAAGTTCCTACAGCTTTTAGAAGAAGGGTTCCTTAACATTCTAAGAAGATAAACACAGTGCACATACAGTGGGTGCAGCACATGTATGTACCTTTACTTATTACTTATACTAATTAAAATGAGATGTGATCCATTAGGTTTGTATTGCAGGTTATTGTCTTTCCTACATGTAATGGTCAATAAGCAAGTCAGGTCATGGTCAAACACTGTAAATCATTGTAATCATCTCTATGCTTCACCAAACCGTAACTGTTAAATAGTGCCACAATGTCAAGCTCTTTCTAAACATATTTGTTATCTTTTATCTCAACTAATGTGTCTATGAGCAAATCCCAGAGCAGCTGATGCACCCAGGAAGTATCAATACAATCTGACCAAAACTAATGCTGGGCATACACATACCGAGTAGGTCAGACTGACCTACTCCGATGTGTGCCGAGATGCTAACGTGATGACGTCATCACGTTAGCACCCCGTTGCATTCTGGGGCCCCTTCAGTCGGCTGGGCACCCTTTGTGTGCCGGCCATAAGCTGCAATGAAGGCGCCGTCTCTGTTGCAGCTTATGGCATCGGCTTGCCTCGGCTTGCATCGGCCAGAGAAGATTGGACATGTCCGTTCTCTGGCCGGCCGAGCAGTGGGGCGACAGGGATCTGTCGCCCCATGTGGGCACATGCCGATTAGCGGCCGATTTTTAACCTGACCGACGGCGCGAGCGCGCACGCCCATCGGCCAGATTAAAAATCGGCCGCTTATCGGCATGTGTATGCCTAGCATCAGTCCACAAAAGATCTAAAGATTTGCTGTGACTTTTTTATCCAACATTGTAGACAGATACAAGTTGGGAAGTTGACACTTAAAAGACTTTAGTTGAAAGTTTCAATATGAATCAATGTAAGATTGTTGTGACCCAAGATCATAGGTTAATTATCTACTGAGCAGGGTCCATCAGCAGTGTGGACCAGTCAGGAGGTTAATTACATCCCACTGAATGCTTTCTTGAGTAGTGAGGGTGTTAATTACTCTTTGACCCATCCCAATGATGTCTACATGCTCCGAGAGAACGGAGTACATCAATCAAACCTTTAAGTCTCACGCAAAGTGGGAATATTCTTAGAATTGTATTCCCAGAAAATAAAACAAAGTTTTCTGTTTAAGAATTATAGAAAAAAGTTTAAATGGGTCATTAGTCTGCTCTGGCTTAAAAGTACAAAGAAGACCATTGTTTGAATCCGATATTCTGCAGGGATACCTACATATAGCTGGTAAGATGTGTATCTGTCTAATTTTATTTTTTATTAGAATTTTTTGTATAAATTGTTTAATTGTGAGAGGTTCGTTATTATGCTCCAAATATTTTACAAAGGGGTGAACAGAACAAGTCAAATTCTACACAATATTCTATATAGGTAGTAGAATTGGAGGGATAGAGAGAGAGAGAAGTGACAAGATCTGGCCTGACCTTGCCTGGAATAGTTGCACTTATGGCCACCTAATCGTTGTAAAGCAATAATTCTTTGCTTTGAGGCTATGCCCATATGGAAGCAGGTTTTCCAATTAGAGATGGTCCTGATATCTTGACTACCTGAGTTAGCCCAAGTTTTTCTGGTGTGAGTCAGAGTTACATTACTCACCCCAAAATAACCTCAAGCATACTCACCATCTGGACTTGTTGATCTTTCCAAGTTCCTTCTTCACCATCATCGATGACGCAGATGAGGTGGGGTGGTGGTGCCATTGACCTTCGTCATTGATTCTGGGGATGTGAAGGGGGAGGGCTGAGAATCACAGTGGATTTAATTGTACATTAATTGTACATGTGCTACACCCAGAGGGCTAATTCCTCCCCACATGTCCAAAGAAATGTGCTATAATAGATAGCGCAAAAATATATTTTGGGATGATTAATACTGTAGTGTAGCGGGATACACTCAAATTCTATATATGATGTTCCTGCCATGACATGGTTAATGTTCTGTTTAAATGTGTGTTTATACCTTTAACTGTCTCTGCATTCCTCTGTAGCAGGTGCAGGGATGATTGATGGCTCTCGGTTTTCCGCTCTTTTGTCTGGCCTTACATTGTAAATCTAAAGGTAGGTTTACACGTGTAGATTTTTTCATTCGATTAATAAAGAATGAACTTTTTTTGGCTGATTAAACAGAAATCTAGAATGGCCAATTTGTTCGTTGGATAAATTTTGTTCGATCTCGAACAAAAAATCTTTCAAAAGGTCATCGAACACATTCGTTTTTATCCTAAGTTGTAATTCCGAATTTATTTTAATTCGATGGACGAACAAAAAAATCTAATTTGATAAATGGACGAACGATGTTCAACAACGATATTGATTAAAAAATCGAATTGGCAATTGATTGAAGAAAAAAATCTACACAGGTAAACCCATCTTTACAATCTTCCTCCAGGCAGAGGGGTTAAATATACCACCCTAGGCCCTCCTAGTCAGAGTTGGGTTTAGCTCCTGAACCAAGCTGTTTCCAGCCATCGTGTCTCACCCCTCTGGAGCACTGGGCTCCCACCTTTCCTGGGTTCTCCCACTGGCCAGCCCTCTGCTAGTCCAAGGACCCCGATCCGTGGTGACTGAAAGGGTTGTCCCCTGGACTAGGACCTCCTTCCCTCAAATTGCACCCGAGTGGATGGACACAGTACACCGGTAGGTGCTGCGATGCAGGATTCCTCCGTTCTCCACTGCATATTGACCCGCGTTTTCCTGACCGCTGGACTGTGATCTTGACCCCCTCCCACTGGGAAGAGAAGCCATCAGTCCCCCTACAGCTGGTAGTGTGTTTGGAACTGTAGTCCCTGAAGTAGTGTGTCCCACCCCTGACCGTGGGTGTGAGCCTGTACATATTCCCTTCAGTAAGTCTTGTACATATCCCCTGCCTGACTTTATTTTGTGTGCTTGGTGAGCGACAGAGCTGGGCATAGGACTTTCCGAGCTTGGTGAGTGACAGACCTGGACATAGGACTATCCTGGCTTGGTGAGTGTCGTGACAGAGCTGGACATAGGACTATCCGAAAAGAATCAGGGGCCCACACTACATAACCTTCAAATTGCATCTTAAAGGCTGATATCAATCAACATATGCATGGGAATGGTAACCTAGATACTTGGATGTAATCATCAACGCTGGTTCTGTGATGTTAATCCATCATGATCTCAAGAGGTTCCAAAACCTGCAAGCAGTGCGTCTGTCCAGGAACTGGATGAAACAATTTTAAGTAATTTATAATATTGGTCTTATTAAGCTTTCTTTCTGGGGGAGCACGACTGCAATTAGCAGACCATTTCTTAACATTCACATTTTATGTATTCATGAGCTTTGAAAAATTCAACAGATGGGAAAAAAATCATCAAGGGTGGTCAGGCCATTTCTAACTGCTGTGCTTTACTTTACAAAATTCATCCCTAATAGAAAACCTCCAAAGAGTTCCATAATGGTATATTTAAACAGTGAAAAAAGCAAAGTTCATTTGAAATGATAATTAACTTTTTAGCTTTTTGCATAACTCACTAACAGAGACATAGTGTATTATAAAACAGAACTAGATGCCATAGGGGACTGGTTTCACTGTTCACTGCACTGGTATAGCATCACACAGATATGAAACATTATAAGTCATTTTATGTTGGTGGATCCATCCAGAAAGTTAGCCATTCAAAGGTTGTTCAACCCCAAAACTGGCATTTAGTAAGATGAAAGTGTATTACTTCACCCACGGAATTCTTACATCTCTCTGTATCTTCACGCATTCTGACTCGACTCCTTGTGAGTAATGTAAAATAAATTTAAATGATAAAAAAAGAAATATGACTCTTTGATAATGGGCCTGACATGTGGGTGGACTTGGAAATGTTTGCATGGAGCTCTCTTCATATCTGAGAGATATAAAAAGTAATATAAATAAGAGCATTGAGTGGACAGAGCTATCTGTATGATTTTTCTCTGAAGCTGCAGTGCAGAATGCAGAGCAACCTTATGTAAACAATGCAAGCTTTACGCTTCTCAGTTAATAAATAAGGCCATACATGGTTTGATTTTTCCATTCAAAATTTAAAAAAATTATTGTTTAAAGACGAGAAAATCAATTCCTGAATCTATCGACCAACAGTTGAGAAAATGTAACATAAAATCGATTGAGCAGTGATCGGACATGTTGGTAAATTTCAGTAATTCAGTATCTGATAAGTGTAGGTGTTTAGATTGGTTTGTATCCGATGAAACTATGGAACACGTGCACAGGGCTTTTGAAGATCGGCCCCACCCTCCCTCCCCTTTAGGCTGTGTGGTATAGGGTTAATTTTGGGTTTCTGTTGTCTTATACCTTATATTTATGTAATATTCTGTTCAGCATATGTGGGTCCCTGGCAGTGCCTAGGAAGGAGAAATGTTGTATAACCTCCTGGGCAATGTGCTGTCTCCCAGCTGAGAAAACTCACAAAAAAATCACCAGACCACCAAATTTCCTCGGCAGCTCTGAGCATCGGCATACCGGCCGATCCTCCAATGCCTGCCATGATTCAACTCCATGTTATGAAGGAGATGTTACTTTTTTAATCACACCTCGGGCATCACCGGTGACTAAAATATATTTATCCACTTTTTATTTTTTTTCCCTACTTTTTCCATTGTGTTATTTTTGCTTTCTCTTTATTTAAAATTAAAGGTTAAAGTTAAATGGTTGGTATATAAATGTAGAAGAGGTCACCATTACCCCAGCCATTTCCTTTAGATCAGTGGTTCTCAACCTTTTAGATATGCTACCCCAAAAGTGACCAGAAGTCATACCCAAGCGGCGTCACTTCCAGCACGTTCAGGTACGTGTAATGTCCCCCTTCTCCTATTTTCCCATCACATGTGTGCAAATGATGTGCGGGTAGTTAGAAGGGAGAGTAATGCCCCATCCTACTTAACTTTCCACCCCACTTGTGGGCATGTTGTTTTTTAGCAGCAGCTCTGATTCTTTCAGTGAACACGGCGACTCATAGGTTGAGAACCGCTACTTTAGATCTACCAACAACTATGTAGCAGAATTGACTTCTCTGATTGGATACAGACTCATTGCAGAGTAGCCTCATATTACAGTTTTGTCGATTGTATAAAAATTGTACATTTAGATAGAATAGTTAGTGACCCTTAAGCCGGGAATACATGGTTGGATATATGAGCCGTTCGAGGTTCCTGGCCAACATCAAAGGAGCTGGTGGGCCCAGCACTGCTGTGTCATCCAGCTCCGATGAGGCTTTGCATGGAGACACCATTACAGTCATGTCCAATCTCCCTATTTTCGAGTAGGATTGTTTTCGAGCAGGATTGATTGCTCCCGCTCCAAAACAGCGATGGCCGCATTAGATATGTGCCAGATAGATGGCCGTGAGTGCGCACGCCGCTCGAAGCAGCCATCGCTCTGGCCCATATCTATGTGTGTGTTCCAAGCTTTAGTGTTGCCCTTCTTTCTTCCAATATAAGATGATTTAAAAAAAATTATTGCATTGCTTTGAAAATAATACCTTTGATATTTTAGCATAGCTGCATTTGCCGTTTATGTCTGCAGTGAGTTTGCCTTCAAGAATATCTTAACACTAGGAAACAAGGAAGTGAACTATATCATTCTTACACTGGAGTTTAACCAGCCTGGGAAAAGCTCTGATGAAGCATCATATGCTATACAATGACTTCATGTCCCCTGGTCCTTTCTTGTCTGTCCTGAACACAATTCATCAATCACCTGTCAGACCTTCTGCTTTTGCCGGGGCGCCAGGCGAGAAATGAGCTGTTTGGGTAAGCTAGGGTGAAAACGCTTTCAGGCTACAAGGATGTGCGCTGATGTTTTAGGGATAAGAAATGTCTGGATTTGTCAGCTAGGATTATTAATGAAATGCCTCACATGTTTCAATGTCTTAATGGCAAGTGTAGGGGGAGGGGGTTATGAAATGGAGCCAGTGATTGGCCAGAGAGGATGGGAAGAGTTCTATGTGTCATGAAGTATATCTTTTCTATGGCTGAGAGACTGTATGAAAGTTGTGTATGGAGTGAAAAAAGCTAGGCATACACAGCTCAATTTTGTAATAGATTAGAGCACAATCGAGCACCTTCATGGTGCCCGACTTTGCTTGAATCTATTGTCAGGGCAACAGCTTTATAACCTTTAGGAACCATAAAAAAAGTTATAAATGGGAAAAGTTCCAGAGATTGATGTAATTTCACCTCACGGAATTAAATAAAATATAGTGAATATGATTTTGGTTGTGCAATCAACAAAACAGAGCAGGAATAATCACACAAAAATATATCTTTATTTAGCATACACAGACATATATACACATATAATAAAAGATAATAATACCTCAAGATATATATGACCAGCAAGTCAGATATCAAAATGACAACATCAACATGTAATTAGCTCAACATACACAATATGTAGTCATGGCTGAATGTGGGCGAGGCATTTAAAAAGCTCTCAGTTATATAACAGATCACACACACAGGAAATACATGAAACTTAAGCAGGGTATAGACGTGGAGATATGGGTCAAATCGATGGCCATTTCAAGTGCTGTGCGCGCTCACGGACATCTATCTGACCCATATAATCTGCGCCCGCCACTGTTTTCGAGCTGGACTAATCAATCCCACTCGAAAACAGCGATATCAGACATGACCATAATTACGGCCGATTTCCGATGCTTTGCCTAGTCTGCTGGTCTCCAAGCAAAGCTTCAGCTGAGCCGGGGAGAGAGCAGAACCGTCTCTCCCCAGCCAGCCGATATCTGACAGCAGCGTGATGACGTCATCACGCTGCTGCAGGATACATCGGACGGCTCGAATATCCCTCGAATACCCTGCTTAAGACTCTGTAAGATCTATTCCAAAAATCTCAGATAAAGGCAATTACTTCTCCAAGGTAACACGCTATGGTTGTGATACAGGCCCCAAAGTCTATAGAAGCAGCCTGGTTTGTGTATGCATTTCACCAAGAGGGTTTTCTTACCATAGACTATTCTAGCTTTAACCTCTGCAAATAAACAGAAACTTCTAAGTATCACGCTAGCTTGTAGAGAAATGCATTATAAAATATATACTTTACCAAGATAGTGGACAATGAAACCTTGTGTTTCAATGGCTGAAATCCCCGTGTTTCAATGGCTGGATTCCCCTCATGTTGTGATGGCTGGATCCTCCTGGTATGCCTAACCTTTACCTAACAGACCCCCCCCCCCCCCCCCCCCGAAAACATTAAAGTTCGGACAACTACCCATATTATAATTAAGATTTAACCTAATTGGGATGGGGTCGCCATTCAAAGTAGTGGCTAGATGACACAGCAGTGCTGCGCTTCGATATAAATGAAGCTCATTATGTCATCGCACTGTGCTCAGCTGGGTATCAGTCACATAGCGATCTACCCGTGTATGCCCAGCTTTAGTCTGATGACTTCTAGTTCTATAGCCAATAGGAAGTATTTTTATATTTTAACCTTGAGGCCTAGGTAACGAGGATCAGATCAGATCGTGTGGACTGTTTTTCAGATTAAATCACCCCCTTCCTCTCCTCATTTCCAACCTTCTTCATACAGCAGCTCCGGCTGACCAGGTTTAGGCTGCACAGTGCACACATGATATGATACTCTGTTAATACTTAATAAGCGACCAGTTGTGCATTATTAAATGAAGAGCACTGTGTGTTTCATTATAGATTAAACTGCTGCCCCACTTCTCTTTCGTCAGTACTTTTTTGTTAGATGAAAAGAGGAATCCAAATGCCTGTAAGCAAAGGCACACACACCCGAACCTATACCGCCTGGTGACTATTCCCAGAACACAGGCCCTAGTGGTCTTCAACTTCTAAAAGAATTCCATCTGTAGGTACAACTTACATTAAAAATTTGGAATCTTAAAGCTAGAAACTTCAGAAAAATAAAATATTGTTGGCTTTGCTTTCATTTATAATTTTTTTTCAAAAAGTCAGCTAGTGTTAGCTTTTCGAAATTTCGATTTTCTAAATTTTGACTTTACTCTGAACCTAATTTGAGCAGAAACTATGTGTGTTAAGGTAGCCATACACTGGAGGATTTTTCACTGGATTTTGACCAATCGATCACCGTGCCTGTTAGATCGGATCAGGTTCTGCCCACAATAAAATCGTAATCGACTAAAAATCGGATCGGACATTGGTCTGACATGTTGGTTTTTTAGGGTCGATCGTTTGGCAAATGAAGTACGGTGGTGGACCCATAGCTCCCTGTGCAGCAGCCTTTCCGATCGATGGATTTTGTAGAATCGGCTATTTTGGAGATCGGCTCATGTCCAATTCGACCACAAATCAGATTCCCAAAGTGGTGTGCCACCGATTCTCGATCCGATCATTTGCAGATTCCACGATCGCCTGAAGTGATTGGATCGGGAATTGCTCGGTGACAATTCGGCCCGTGTATGGCTACCTTTAGAGCCATACTTTCTGTAATATACCCCCAACCCTTCTCTACATCTCCAGAAAGTTTGGTGATGATTAGTGATGAGCGGCATAGGCAATATTCAAATTCGGGATATTTCACTAACAAATCTACTGATATTTGATTCGATATTCGCGAATATTCCCAATTGTGAGCGCAATTGTCTAATCACCTCGCACCAATTACCTTCAAAATTTATTGTCACATGTGCTATTTATTTTCCATGCCCATAAGCATCCCAATGCAGAATATCGCGAATATACGAAATTGCGAATATCCACCGCCATATTCGTAATTCGAATGTTCAAGCTCAACACTAGTGATGACACCATGCTCAGGGGCTTTGCAATTAACTTGAAATAGTCTAACTTATTGAATAAAATCGACCATCTCTATAACACCAGATATGATATTGAACCATGTACAGTGCTGTGAAAGACTTAATGAAGGATGCAGATGAATTCAAGTCATAGTTGTGCAATACTATCAATCAAATTGGTGAAGTTATGAAAAAACAGAAAAGCATGACGGATGGAAAATTATAAAATATCATTAAAATGACGCATTATGGTTTGGAAGGGATTTGAATACAAGGAAACGTTTATTACATATTGTTACCCATAATGCCAGTGTGACAGCCCTATGGATCTGCTCTAGGTACAGCCGCCAAATCTTAATGCTGACTGTAATCAATGAATGCTAAAAAGAAACAAGGATAACAAGAATTCAGCTATAGATCCTAATGGCAAAGCAGTTTCAAATTCAAAATATAAACAATTAACATTTTTCAAAGCTGTAATGTTCCTAATACGGAAATAAGTAGGTCACTTAAATGAGAGGCGAGGAATGATTTGCTTTCTGTCTGCCCGGAATTAAGGTCATTGACAGTCATTTAGAGTCATGCTGTGCCTATGCTCACCCCTATCATTGACAGCTGTAGTCTCTTAGCTTCATTCTGTTTCCCTTCATTCTTACATTTCATGTGTCTGTTAAGCTGGGCATAGCCGTTTTGTTTTTTCCATTGCTTGGCATTTTCAAAGCGCTTACAGCGGACCTACCACCCCGTAGGCCACCCCTATTTATCGGCTCTGCTGCAAGCCGATAAGCAAAGGGAATCCACAGTCGAATGAAAATTCTGACAGCAGGAGTGGCTTCTCCCACTGTGTGACATCACATAACAAGCATACTCTTTTCAGCTCATTTGGGTCGATTCCTTACGTGCAGGTTGCAGCGGTGTCCACTGACCGCCGGGCTTTTTCTGGCCCCTCGTTTTTCACTCATGACTGTCCCGTAGTGGGGCCTTGGCTGTTTTTTCCAATGCTTGGCTTTTTTATATTTACACATGTAAGTAACTTTTATCATTACAATATGGATAATTATACTTTGAGAGCATTTGAGATGCTGACTGACATTCTCCGGTGTTTTGTGTTTGTTCTTGTTGGTGTTGTTGTTGATACAGAATCAAACTGGAAAAAGATACACCCCCTGAGGAAGTACATACGAAACGCGTGTTGGGGTGGATTCTGTTGGACAGAATATTTTGTCCATAAACCATTAAATCATTATACTTTTTGAGTTATTGGTCAACTGTATTGCATGTACTATTGATGCAGGGATACTTTAGTATCCTTTCCATGTATGTGAGAACACTAGCCAGCAGTGTCATGTCCTATGTTTTTTATGTTGTGACAGTAGTTAGGATGCTGTCACCAGAAATGTGAGGAAGGTAAGTATGTTTTTTTTTTTTGTGTGTAGCATTTTACCGCCTTTCCAACCTCTGACAGGTGAGTATTATGTTTATTGAATGTATGTTTTGTTTTTTGTTTAAAACCGCTTCAAGAACCCAAAAAGTAACCTTAGAAACGACCATGTACACAGGACCTCAAAACATATGCCAACACCAAGTTTTGCTAATACACCATACAGTTGTGTTTAAAATTATTCAACCCCCACTGAAATGGAGTGTAGGCAAGGTGTTCTTTTCTTCATAGGCCTTGTTCTTCCTCCTCAAAACATAGCGTTGA
>CM070034.1:23773269-23792165 GCA_036250615.1 Ptychadena robeensis | reverse complement strand
TATATATATATAGATATATTTCCATCTGTTGGTTTCTGGGTCTTTGAGGGTCCCATAAAATTCACCATATATATCTGTAAGTCATCAGTGCCTGCCACCTTAGCTGAATGTAGACCCTCAGCTGCCACTCACCGACTTGAGGACACTAAGGTGAGGCCCACTTAGACCGCACACCACTTGGTCAGTTACTTTATTATGGACCCGACCTTATGAAAGGAAATACCACCCTCAGATTTTTCCTTAAAAGACCCAAAAACCTGCCATCACGCTATGACACCTGAAAGAGAAAAACTGCAGTAATGTTACTGACTTTCTCCTCTGAATCATACTCCCACTTTCTTCCCATTCTTAGGAAGTGAGGGCAAGAAACTTTCTCCTCAAAAACCCACTGGAGTTGTTTCCAGCTCTTGGTCAGAAATTCACTTGGTTACTACAGCCCCTTCTATCCTGTGCTGTCTCTCAGTGTCACCCAGCAATCTGTGACTTCAGCTATGCCCTCCACCAGTTCTGCTGTGTCTTTTCCCAAACCTCAGAGGACCAGGACCTTTTGTAGACCAGCTCCCTCTGTTGGTGGAAGAGATTTGCTCCCTCTGCTGGAGAATATAGCTGGAGAATTATAACGCAACCTGACCATGTATTTAAGGGACTCTAAAGCTGCCCATACACCTTTAGATCTCATTGTCAGATATCCTTTAGATCTACTCATATACTACTACTCATATATAGTCCCTCATATTTCATGGTTTTGGTAAAACAAAAGAAGATCTAAAGGAAATCTAACAAAGAAATCAAAAGGTGTATGGCCCTTAGGCAACAGGGAGGTGCCTGAACAAAGAGGTCTTTTAGTCAGTGATCCACAGGCTCTGATTGCATCCTCTATATTGTAACTGCCCCCTGGACTGTTTTTGACTACTCTGTTTTCCTCGTGTCCTGACAATCTACTGACTACATCTCTGCCTGCCGTCTCTGTACCTCACTTTGGAATTCTGCAGTCAGCCGCTGCCAGAAAGTGTAACTGGGGACTGCAACCTGGGGGTTCCCCACAGCAAAATCCATCTGGTTAATACCAGGGGGCTCCTTAGACTCTGCACCCTGGTTTATACTTGTCTGGTGGCATAGTGGGTCCAATACTCCCGTAGTTCACCTGTGACACAGGTATTGTAAAAAACTCCACTCTACGCACTGTTAACACTTACCTATGCTTGACAATAGGTCCTGCTGTCCTCTCATCATGTCATGTAAGCCTTACGCTTATTTCTTTTCGTTACATAGTTCAGGTCTTTCTTGCTGTTGTGTGTTATGTGTGGTAAACATGGTGTATATGGTTAAATGTTCCAGGTATAACAAACATGCATTGCTATGTTTTGTGGGTTTGTTATGTTGATGGGTATGGTGTGTTGCTGTGTGTGCTTGGTACAGTGTGTCCAATGGAAATAGGGAGGGGGCTTACACAGTTACACATCTGTTCCTTATTTGTAAAAGAAGAAACGACATCATAAACCAGAAAAAGGCTTGTACAACTCAAAATGCCATTTATGATAATCATAGTTGAGGAGCAGTTTAATAGCTTTTGATCTGGATATGTACAAGATACATGATGCTCCGTACCAAGGAAAAGAAATGGGATTCTCCTATTATAAAATCTATAGCCTTGATTCAAAGATCAATAATTAAAATCTAACCAACAGAGACTGTCACCATCTTTTTATTATTTTTCATAGAGTAATGACCCAGAGGAAAAATCTAACACATCATGTCCTCCTCAACCATCGTTTATGTTTAATATGTGCGTAGAAGCAAGGTTATATAACTCTTCTTTGCGGCATCTTTTTCAAGAGTTATTTCAGTAACTTTCCCTCCCCCTTGCCACTTATAAATTCCACAAGTCATTAATAATCAAATGGATTTAATCAGCATTAGGGGAACTCTCACGCCAGGCTGATGAGCATTTTTCTCGCCCCTTTGCACACATGCCCTCCCTCCTTCTCATCTTATTTTACAAGTGCCACCCTTTCTCTGCCTGTAGTAATGGAGTTTGCTTTCTTCGGAAACTTTTTTTAAAGATTTACTGCAGTCAGACATAGATTTTAAAATCAGACTGAACATAAGGACACATTTTTTATGAATAAAAGACTTTCATGTTCTGAACTTGCCATGTCATTTTATTTCATGTAGTTGCTAGTTTTCTATTCTATTGATTGGTCTATACATATAACAAATCCACTTTATATTTGAAAAATGTTATGAACAAATAGAAATTTGAAATAGAAAAGCAAAAAAAAAGATGCAGGACAAATATGAAAATATTAGGTTGTAGGCTGGTATGGATGTGCCCTCGATAGGAGGGTCCATCATAAATAGTGGATGTTGGCTTTCCTTCTGACTTGTTCAGACCCCGGCTGTTCCAGTCACTGCCTGCTGGTGGCACTGTGATTGCCCATCCATGGGTTGGTCCCACAGTCACCAGCAGGTGGCTCTCTGCAAGCGTGGGCTGGGTGGAGCTCACACCTTCCTCGTTAGCTTAGGGCTATTTAGGTGTGCTTCATCCAGACCACGCTGGCTGTTTATTGTTGCTGTTGTTGCTTGCTTGTCTGAATTTCATGCTTTCCCTGGTTTCATGCTTCTTGTCCCTAAACCCTAAACCTGAACTCTGAACCCTGGACACCCCTGGACACCCTGTACCCTGGACTTTTGCACCTGTTTTTGTTCCTGCCTGTAAGTCTTTATTAAATCTGTTTTTGTCACCACCTCTGTCTGGATCTCAGTGTGTGTTGCCTGCCTGGTCGCCCCCTCAGTACCTGATCCTGACAGCTGTCGAGAAGAAGTTTGTTATAGATGCATACAGAATTCCACTGACATCACCTTTGGTTTTTATGATTCAAATTCCCCCTGAACAGGTGGGGAATTTGAATCTCCCCACCAACGGACCTGGCCAATGTTCGGCCATCACTAATCATAAATGTAAAAAAAAATAAAAGACAACAAGAAATATGTGGGTTATAACACAAGGGATCAAATGAGGCGATATATGGGGGTATGGGACTCCAAATTTTGGGCTCGATAAGAACAAAAAGGAAAGTTGAACTTACTATTTCGATCGCGAGTTGTAGGTTTATCTAAAATGCTTAGATTTAATATTCAACTAGCAACCTAGAGATGTATGGTCGCAGATGGAGAAATGTTCTCACCGTCCCCATGCAGTGTAGTGGAGGTTGCACTCTTCTTGTTTGCCTATGGATATCCGATGAATGGGTAGCCAGATCCAAACTTTTTCAGAAAAATGATATTGGTAGGTACAATGGTGTAGAGGCACACAATGAATAGTCCTTTATTGTGTCGTTTAAAAAGAAGGCATCAACACATAACATAAAAATAATTTCGTGACTGACCAGTCACTTCTTCAGGATGAATATGGTTGGAATATAGGTCTGTGAATGTTAAAATAACATAAAATGGTATAAATACTACCCCTAAATAGAGATGGGCCGAACTGTTCGCCGGAGAACAGTTCGGCCGCGAACACGGCATGTTCGCCGTTCGCCTCGCCGGCGGACAGTACGGGTGTTCGACCCGTACTGTTCGCCGGCCAGAAGAAGATGTAAATTCTTCCTCCGGCAGGATCACAACCTGTGTGATCCTGCCGGAGGAAGAATCTTTTCACTACAAGACCGGCATGAAGCCGGTCTTGTAGTGAAAAGACCGGCTCAGAACAGGAAGTGACGTCAGTGACGTCACATCCTGCGGCCGTAACCAGGAACTATGCGTTCCAGGTTGCGGTCCACGGACCGGATGTGACGTCACTGACGTCATATCCGGTTTTTCCGATTCAAATTCCCCGCCTAGAGGCGGGGAATTTGAATGTGTCCGCGAACAGGGCGGACGGCGGACTTCTTTGAAGTTCGACCCGCCCTGTTCGCGGACACCCCAGGGGAGGGTTCGCGACATCCCTACCCCTAAAGGGAATGTATATACAATGCAAGAAAGTAAAATCTAGAATATGTCTGTGAATATTAAAAATACATAAGTATGGTATAAAGAAATCCTTTCAGGGTTTTATTATTTATATTCTTTTATATTCACTGAGCACCTCTACAAAGTTTTTTTTCCTTGGATTTCCATTGTACCTACAGATATGAAAATTGGTTACCCAATAGTGCTTGCAAATGCCTGCTACATCCTCCAAAAGCCTGAAGCTCTGTTTAAATAAAAGACAATCAAAGGAGACAAAACTCCAATACTTAGTGGCAGAAGGCTTGTTTAGGGGATGGGACTCTAGTTTTTTTTTTGTGCCCGGTCAGATATCAATGATCATATAGAAGTGTCCTGTCATGTAGAGATGATTGGACCATTACCTATTGCAGGATCTTCTGCTAAAGAAAGTAATACTCTGTGTTACGTCATCCACTATAAAAAGAAACATTATATTCTTTAGAGTACACATAATGTTTTGCTACCCAGAGTTCCTATTTATTTTGCATGGTGCTGAGGGCCTTCTACAATAATCTTGGTGTTGGACCACTTATGCTGATGTAGCCCCTGCTAAGTGATGTTGGTTGCTGTGAGTTGTATGGGGGATGTGCTCTAGGATATGGACACTCGGTGGCAGTAGAGGAGCTGTTGTTGAGGATACGATGCAGCAGGATGTGAATAGAGGAGAGGAAGGGGAAGTGAAGGGGAGTTCCGGCAGACAGCGCGTGGGGAGAGACGAGTGAGGAGCGTGGCAGGCATTTGTGTGGAGTAACAACCGGACAAACGGAGAAGCTGAGACCCGGGTGGAGGTGACCCTGGAGCTTGGATTGCTCCTCCGCCGGGCGGACCTGGGACACTGATCGGTCGAGACCGGAATCGCGATCTGATTATCGCAACTTACCCTGCACGTGGTCGTCTGACAGCTAAGTACTCTCACCTCTCTGATCTGGATTACAAATAGAGCCCGTGCGCTCTCTATTGCTTCCTCTAAGGGCCCCAACGTTATGGTACTGAACTATATAGCTGGCCAGCTAAGGGGAGGATTGTTACTGTGGTTTGCCTGTAAGCTTTAACCTCCATCAGAGTCACCCTTCTGTTTTATATTCATAGTTGGTAGTCAGTCAGTGGGTTCACTAAAGTTAGAGCACTGAAGTATTTAATTGCATATCTACCACCTGCACTGTTTAATTTGTTTGCCTTCATTCTGCTCCTGTCTATTGTGCTTATACCTGCCCGTGTTTACAGGGCTAATATCAGGACGACCACTGTGTGGCGCCCTTGCTAATTAATAAACCATTGTTATTTACTTTAACCTTCTTTCCTTGGTGTGTTGGGCTGGGGTCCAGGGGGGTGAGTCACCAAAAACTGCCAGGGAAGAAGACCCAAAAAATACACACACATAGCCGCACCCACGGGTGTTAGTGCTACACTTTCAAATAGTCTATGGAACACATTATAGTATTAGGAGCACTGGCAGAATTATTGCAGGTCTTATACTGCTTGCTTTTTTCCCCTCTTGGGTCATGTGTCCACAGACCCCCTGAGCCAACCAGAAGTTTTGGTGACAATCCTGTGTGCAGGGGTTTAAAAATGTATTTCACAAGTGTGGGGACTCAGCTCAAACGGTAAGAGTTCTGCAGGCAAAACAGGCTCAGGGATGGTGAAACAAAACAGTTTAATGTGGCAAGCTGGTGCAGTAACACGGTGCTGTAAACAAAAACAAACAAAACCAAACCAAAACTCACGGATGGCAGCCCTGGTTGGCTAGGGCTCCGTGTCTCCCAATCCTTGAGAGATTATTCCCAATGTTCAAGCCAAAGGAAGGGAAGTTTTGTCCTTAGCTTCCCTTTGTCCACCATCTCAGACCACAAACAAGTTCTCTCACACTCCTTGCTGTGTGTCACCTCCTACTCCTCTCCTTTCCCTCACAGGTTCTGTTCCACCTCCCATTACCTAAACAGTAGGTCTAAAAACCTGAAACTAATCCACCCTGGACTGGACGACCAGAAGCACCCTCTCTGCTCCTGGTCAGCTCCAGACCCAAACAACAAATAGTCCAATGCAAACAGGACCATTCTGGAGCTGCTACCAAATGTAGCCTCTCAATCCAGGAGAGATGTACCTCCCATCAAATACAATTTGAGACAGAGTGAGTGGCCTTTGAACCCTCACTTTGTCACACAAGTTATATGGCAATAGTTTCGTGTTCTGGCTAGTTTAAGTTTTGACCATCCCTACCTTACAGTCACCTACCAACTGTAGGGAAACTGAATTTCTGCAAGCCCATTGACTTTTGTTAGGCCATGTGTCCACGGCTGGGAATCAAGACGTGTGCTGGTACATTTGGTGGGCGAATTCCCTGTGGCCTGCAGGCAGTTTGCCAGTGGCTTAGGGCATCGTCAGGAGCGCACCCTATTGATGCAGCAGAGGAAAGACACGGAAAATTGGAGGCTCCCACATGGTGCTGCTTTGAAGACACAGCCATTAATCAAAAAAAACAGAAAGAAAGCAGTGGTGAATGAAATGCACAGGAATCATGGAGACGACAGAGGAGGCTGTTGATGCTTAAAACTCGAACTTTATTATTAACCGAGATCCGGGTGTCTCGTGGGAGAAGGATAAACAGCAAACAAGTAACTGTACTGAAAATGTCCTCAGTAAAACAGTCCCACTTAATCCAGTGCAGAACCGGATTTTCCAAGAAGTAGGCCATACCGCAAAGGGCGTAGTGTCCACAGAGTGTCCTCAACCTCAGTATGGCCAGGGGCCGTGGAAGAATGCAGCACAGGCGGAAGAGGGGCCTGGGGGGCAGGCTGGTTGATTGTAGTACTGGGCGCAGCTGCTCCTTTCTAGTGACCCCCCCCCCCCCACTACATGGACATAAGCCCTTAATTTCCCTAAAAATCAAGCAGATACAGCATGCACAATATGTGCAAATACTGCAAACAGAGAATTAAACTTATATCTTGTTGTTTGGAGAAATAAAACTCAGGCATCAGTAGGTTTTTGCGAGGCCCAGATAAGGCATTAGGAATACTTGCATTGCTCATTTCCTGGATATCGACAAATCAGATCTGCGATGGAATATAAAACAGAATTTGTCATTATATCAGTAGATCAGATTACTGCTTCTCTCTGACTTTGTACCAGACAATCTGTGAAGAGGGTCAGCCCTTTTCAATCAGTGGTGGTATCTAACCCCTAGTTAGCACAGCTGCTCCCCTGCCTGGCACCTACCAGATGAAATTGAGGGAAAGCTATCTTGTTTGAAAAATCACAATATTAACATGAATTCCAGTCCTAGTAAATTTAGAGGACCAATGTGGTATTATGGACAAGGACAATGAAGTAAGATTTGGACATGTAATTTATAGCGTACAGAAAGTCAGTCCAACAAATGAAATCAACTCTAATATATTTCAGAAAGAAAAGAAGAGAAGAGAAGAAAAGGAAAACAGCGTTTTCTCCACAGAGGACCTCTTTCTCGGCAGGACCAGCCGCGCCTAATGATGTCATCATGTATCATGGGTTAAGTCAGCCCTGCCCAGGTCACATAAACACTTCCTCAATTCAATAGGCAAAGGAGCTGCTCTACCCTTCAACATGTTTGTAAAGTCATGTTTATGTTTATTTATGTTTGTTATGGATTAGCGTAAATGCTAAAATGATAGGAAATTAGGCCATCTGTGTGTATATCTTTCCAATGGTAGTGATAGTTATTTGATATCTTGCAGAATTTGTGGTTTCATGTATAAATATCTGTGTCAAACAAGATTGAAGTTCAAATGCTCCGGTTGCTTATCTTATGTGACAAACCTAGCCCTTTCACCAACAGCCGGTGCTGTCATTCGATAGAAAGATGAATGCCCACCAAGAGCAGGCACCTCGGCGAATGGGTACCTGAAAATCGCCAGACCTGAATGGACGTCAGCGGATGGGGAGAGCCAGTCACCGATGTAATCCCTGGCCGGATGCAGAATCGGCCACTTTACCAGAAGATCGACCCTACCTTCCCTCACTTGGTAAGAATAGTTTGGGTGTAGTGTCAGGGGGAGTATGATGGGTTCATTTGTTAATAAATGTATGATGTGTTATAATTCTGGTTTGTTGTCACAGCAGGCAGGTCCATGTCAGTGCCCAAGAAGAAAAACTGGATCGGTATGGGTGACGTCCTGGTGGAAGGGCAGTAACAGGTGGTGGTGGAGCTCTTAAGCTAGCCATAGAGGGGTTGATACGCTTTAGATCAACGCCCGATCCATCACAGCATGGTGTGGTCACCACGCTGCACTAGACTGTGGGTCGATCTAAAGGGAATGAATGTGCACCACTTTGCACATCGATTCCGTTCGATGGGGACCCTGGTCCTGTGTACACCTGGTGTTATGAGACAAGAATACCTCACAACATGGGCTGAAAGCTGCTGACAGGCAGCTGAGAGAGATGCACAGGATGGCTCCCCCCCCCCCCACACTCTGCCAGTAGCAGCCATGCTGGACTCCACCCCCTAGCCTGCGGCTCAGCTGACAAGCAGAGCTGACACAGGCAAGGTGGCAGAGTCTAGTCCAGCATCTAGAGTCAGAGTGCGGGGTGAGGAGGGGGGCTCTGCCGTTCATTCAATCCTGCTCAAACTTTATTTCTTGATTTTCCAAACACGCATGGCAATCAATCGTTCATCAATCGAATGGAAAATCAATCCGTAAATGGCCACTTTTACAGTTTTACTTTTTTTCTATGACCCCCTATGGAAAGTGGTGGTTTATGGAGGCACAGTTGTATCCAATGAGCTGCTAAATGGGAGGCCGGTGGCTGGTACATTTGGACCCCGGTGAAAATGAAAGGGGGCACTGGGACCTTTGTTTATGTTATTTGTTGGTAATGTTATGCTTAATGTTATTTATAGTCGTTATTTAAGCTGTGGCCTGGAAAATTTGGGGGGGAATAAGACGGTAAGGGGATGCTTTAAGTCAGCCCTGCCCAAGTCATGAGTCACATGTCCTTTATACATGGATTATTATATGGATAATTTATATTTTCTTCAGTATGATAGAAAAAGGGAGGACCTGCATAGCAAGGTAGTATTAAAGTCAACCCATTGTTTTGACTTACACAAATAAGCCCAGCGCTGAATATATATATATATATTGATCATGTGTTTCAATTGTATTTTTTTCCTAAAGAACTACTTCAACTTTTAAAACATCAACCCTATTCCTATACTGTGTAAACCTTTCCAAAACATTGGATCAACATTGGATGGTCTACAACCCTTTAAAAAAACCAGGTAAAGAGTCAATTCAACAGCTGTTGCTGATAAATGTTCTACATCATTTCCCCTTCAGTTCCATGTACAATCAGGAACAGCTAATCTCTGTCCTCTATCTTATCGCTGTCACACTGATATAATACTTAAACAGAAAATAGAGATGGTATGGGGGACACGAGTGACAGGGCAGCACATTAACAACATGGCTCTCTGTCCATTCTTTGGAGTTTATTAAGGTGTATTATACAAGAATGGATTAAAGATTAAATATAGAGAAAGATTCGAGGAATAGAACGATGGACATTGTGCCAATAACAAAGGGTTTAGTGGATAAGCCTAGTTACTTACAATCAAATAATACAAAAGAAAAAGCAATTATAAAACACACAAATTGACTGATGACCTGCTGGGAATTACAGATGGGAGACAGGGACCCTAAATATTTTTGTTGATGATTAAACAAATTTACAGAAGTTGGTCATCTACAGATTGTCACGAACCAGCAGGTGTGGACCCACTGTGGCATGAGTCCTACCTCCTCTAAGGGTGTTGTCTAAGTGAACCCACTTGTTCTTCACAATACCCCTGAAGGTGGGGATAAACTTTGCTGTCTTGAACTTAGTCATCTATAGATCAGTTCTTCCCTATTGGGAAGTTGCAAGAATCGGCATGAACAGATTATCCTACACTATGTTATTAAAAATATGTAAGGATGTAAATTGATGAAGTCATCATCTTCCTCACACATGGGAAGAGCCGCAACCACGGGGGAACAGCTACATATGTCTCCCCTCTAGGCTGTGTGTGTGTGTGAGGAAGCTGCCAGCGTGAGTGCAGCTTTCCCACACACCTCGCTGTATTGTTTACCTGCTGCTGATATAAGCAATACAATTCAGATGGGGGATCTGACTGAGTGCTGATCTTTCATGTGTCGGAAGAGCGAGGATGCTGGCGGGGAGCAAAGGGGCTGCGGGTGGTCACACATTTGGACCATAAGATGCAGGCACTACGTTCCTCTGATTTTGGGGGTGCGTCTTAGGCTAGGATTGCCCTTGCCCCCAGCTGGGGGACAAGGGTGAAGTCTTTCGTTACAGCTCTGCACTCTCCAGGTCTCTGGATCCACAGGCCAGCATGGTCTACTTCCATCAGATCCACCAGAGCTCTATAGCAGGGAACAAATGGCTCCATATTTGAGCCGTCCGATGTTCCCTGCAGCAGTGTGATGACGTCATCATGCTGCTGTCCGATATCAGCGGAGGTGGAGAGACAGCTCTGCTCTCTCTCCAGCTCAGCTGATGCTTTGCATGGAGACCCGCGGTTTCCATGCAAAGCAACGGACATTGGCTGTGATTAATGCTCAAAACGTTAATTTCCTATCTTAAACGGGGTACTTAACAGGTATGCATTAGGAGCAGCAGAGAACGTCAGTACATGTAATAGTGTCTAGGCTCTCTCCATTATTCCTGCTTCATGGGCACCACTCAAGACTGACATCAAAAAGGCATATCCTGTCCACTGGACTTACAATATCATGTGAGTATTATCAGTACAGAAAGAGAAAGAGCTGGCCACTGATAGCCATATACATTACTGGAGGGTGGGTTACAGAGGGGGTCAGGACATAAAGAGATGCCACATAATGCCTATTGTATGCATTAATAATGCACCTAGTACCTAATAATGCTAGAAGCAATGATAATATGAAACTTACAGTAAAATATGTTCCTATAGATGTCTTCTTTTTATAGGTGTCATCTGTTTAAAAGATGTATCCAGCATTTCCATCTCACCTTGTTGGAGTGTCTTATTATTGACAACTTTTTAATACCCTCAAACTACTGAAATTCTACCTATGCTTCCTATGCTTTTACTTCATCCGGCTTTGTCTCCTATTTGATTAGTATCAATCCATTCATTACCTGTTGGCTGACAGTTTTAACTTCCTCATCTTTTATTTATAAGATGGGCATTGCTGTTTGCATGTCAGCCGAAATTCCTTTACTAAATCTAAGCAATGCAAATGTTCCATATACTTCAAAGAACAGCAAGATTAGAGTTTATAGCTGCCCACAGGTATTGAAGGCATTTTGCCAACAATCAGTAAATAAACACGGTATTCTATTGTTAAGATATGCATGTACTAGAGGATTTACAGGCTCTCTAATGTAGGTTTTACTGCACAGGAAACAATAGTGATAATCTCCAGCTTGATATATTCCAGCTCAATTAGTCTACAATTTCTGAATTTATGTAAAGCCTGGGATGTCATTTGCTTCCCCCTAAACAAATAACTATCGAATAACACATCCAAGTGATCAAATTATATCAGAAGATCTCAACTGTTTGTAAATCCAAATGTACTTTGATGTCAAGATGGTTGTGACTGGTCATGGCCAAGACCTCCCAACTTCTGTTTAAGATTTGGGGGATTTTGGGGGGATGGAGCTCTATCTGTGATCTTGTGTTACATAAAGAGAGATGGTCAGACTAGGAGACAGAGTTGGACAAAAAGGCATGGTAAGACAAAGAAACATTGCCAGACAAGTACATGAACATAAAAGGACAATTCAAACACATCTTCAAGACACAAGGTCACATAGAGAGAGGAGTTTAAACTTGAGTCAGAAGGGGGCAGCTCCAAGAAAGGGTCCAACAAATAGAGTAAAGCCCCCCATACACCTTACAACCTTTCCATACAATTTCTGTACAATCAACTTTTGTTCTACCAAACCCATGTAATATGAGGAACTTTCTAATCCTTCCAATCACTGTGCATTCTATCTGGGAAGCCACTATACTACGCAGTTGTTGGTAGATCTAATGGAAATTGTATGGATCGATCTTCAGGTGTATGGGGGGGCTTAAGACAAAAACGTGTCAGAGTGAATAAAGGAGGCAAGGTAAAGCTAGGCATACATGGTTCGATTTTAGCGTTCACTCGACTTGAAACTTTCAAAGTTTACATCGATCGAACATAAATTGATGGTTTGATCGGCGAAAATTGTTCAATAAAGATCAAAGCATCGATTGAAAAGTGTTTGGACATGTTGGAAACTTCACCTCTTGTACAAAATTTAAGCATTGTGTTTGTGGGTTGGTCGATTGTATTAGATGACATATTTATACATGACTCTTTCCTGTGTTTTGGGATATAAACGAAAATTTTCTATTTTAGTCGTATTCTGATTAAACCTTCCATGTGGTACTACTTTGGATTCGATTTCAGTGTTCGATTAACCTCCCTAGCGGTTGTGACGAGCCCAGCTCGTCCAGAGTTTGTGCTACGGCGATTCTCTTACCAGCTGCAACATTTCCGGGGTTGCGCGGTGTCACCGATCACGTCACGGTGATGCGGAAGGGGGCGGGGGGTGGGCGGTGCCATAGCCCTCCATGTTAATGGAGGAGCTCCGGCTTTCCAGCCCACACAGCTGACATCATTAATGATGCCGGCTGTGTGGAGAGAGGCGGGGGGAGGGGGGAATTGCAGGCAGTGTACTGTGTACACTGCCGCGATTGCCCGTACCGTGCTGTTAAAAACAGCACGGTACGGGCAGTGCGCTAGGGAGGTTAAAAGATCAAGATCTAAAATCGAACCGTGTATGCCCAGCTTTATCTGGTAGTGGCACAAGGTCAGACATTGGAAAAACAATGCCATAGTCACTTTCACATAACAAAAAGAGGGCAGACAAACAAAATCCAGCCTTTTTGGTCACCTGTTGGCC
Organism: Ptychadena robeensis; assembly: GCA_036250615.1. Lineage (NCBI taxonomy): Eukaryota > Metazoa > Chordata > Amphibia > Anura > Ptychadenidae > Ptychadena > Ptychadena robeensis. The sequence continues at coordinate 23,779,211 of CM070034.1, read as the reverse complement.
CTTTGTCAAATAAAAGAACCCATTGTGGCCCACGAGTCAAAAAGTTTGGCCTGGTGTAGACAAAGGTGTAGACGCACACAGGCTGAGATCAAGAAAGAGGTCCATGGACCTGCAAACTGCAAAGCTGTTAATTTCCGATCCAAGTTGCATTCCAGATTTACCTTCACACATGCACAATCATACAGAAATGATTCCCAAACTGAATTTGCTGATTTGGATTTCAGGCTTATAGCTTTGACTGGTCTTAAGTAGGTAACACTGACTTAAGGTAGCTATACAATATTTCAGTTCGATCAACCAAAAAATCCATTCCTTGATATCGTTCAAATAGAAATCTATTCCTGACCACCTGGTATGATCAACCTAAAGTGATCAATATAAAAACTGTCCGGAGGGCGTTCGCCCTCCTTCTAGCTGGCAAGCAGAACAGGTGTTTGACCCATCACTGACATCACTTCCGGGTTTGCAGATTAAAATAGGTGGAATTTGAATCTGCCCGCGAATAGACGGACGGCGGACTATTTTAAAAGTCCGATCTGCCTGTTCTGCAGACGGACATTGGAGACGTTCAGCCATCACTAGTTGTGAATCTATTACACTGTGTGGGGTACGGTCCATCGATGTTTGACTGATCGCACAATGTGGTCAGAACATCTCATATCCACGAACAATCGTGCAAACGTCGACCCGTGTATGGCTGCCTTAACCTCCTGGGTGTAATGCCGAACTCAGTACGGTCAGAGTTTTTTCCAAAAACAAACTGTGGCTGTGCCAGGATCAGGCATAACTGCCTGTCCTCTGTGAACCTGCAGTGATTCTCGTTGCTCTTTTACAGCCCCGTGACTTCCACATCACGTTAATGGAGGGGGCGTCCTTTTTTTACCTGCACACATCACAGCTGCCTTAGCTGCCTCAATGGTACTCAATCTCCCGTACACAGAACCGAAATGCCATAGGGGGCTTGCAAAATTAACTCTCAAATATGCGAATAGGAAATTTTACAACCGTCAATAATAATAACAACACAAGAGCACAGTTACTGGGTGTTTCTATACCTACATTATTATATTTCCCAACCCAGGCTTATACTCAAGTCATTCCGTTTTTTCAGGTTTCTTATGTAAAGTTAGGTACCTTGCATATATTCCAATGGAGCATATGCAGTACCCCTAATGTATTAAGCTGAATTAAACTGAAACTTTAATTGGGCTCTTAATTCAATTGTATGCCTCAGTTTACCCGTACTTAGTCCACCTCTTGCATTTATTGCAGGCATGTAAAGCTCCTCTTGGCTGCCTATCTGGAAATATTAGGCCCTGGAGTTAGAAAGCTGCTGTCTAATCCCTCTTTGCACGGCAGTACTTTTATGCCATGTTAATAGGATAAACTATATCTGTGGCATAATAAGCATTCAGTAGATGATGAATTCCAGTCACTTAAGTCCAGACCGATGCTTCTATTTATTTGTAATAGATACACAGTGTCACCCATAATTTGCCAGTTAATTTTTTGCCTCGTCCCTGTCATTTAGAAGGAAATATCTTGGGAACCAGGACAGCTGGGATGAAATTAGCAAAGATTATTGTAATAAATCTGAATAAAGGGACAGTCGTATCTAGGCCTATTAATTTCTCTCTGGTGTTTTGCTACGAGGGACGTAATCAGATGCAATAGATTTTCGGCATTTTGCCGTGGCATTTTGATATATTCAAAAATATTTTCCCGGACCCGGCTGGAAGTAGTTACCAATAAAAATAAACATATGTGATATAGTAGGGAAATAATGACACCATTTTCTCGAATGGCTTGAGGGATTTAATTGTGCACCTGTTTTACAGTATGCCGTTTTGTTGTGTTTCATGCAGTGACTGCGGTTGTGTTGTTTAGACTCTGAAATATATATGGAGAATAACAATTCAAATCTAGAGCAGGTGCTACCCAGGGGAGCCATTGCCTTGCACCCCCAAAGCTGGTGATAAGCAAAAGCAAAAGGCCAACAGCCGTTATACCCATGTACATAGCTATGATATAGTGACATACATAAACACTGTGTATTGAGCGCAGAAGGAAGCTAAGGGGCCAATATATATTGAAAATGTAATATATAAAGCAGAATAATATGATGCCTTTGTTTTTTAATGCTGGGAGCTTAATGATACCTGGATAAAACTTTTTCTAAAGTACTGCATTAAGCTTTACAAGCACATCTCTCTGCACCAGCCAAAGCATGTTAAAAAAGAATTATGGTAGTTTAACCTCCTGGTTTAACCTCCGTGCCAAGGACAATGTCTGCCGTGATTCTGCGCCCTCCCTTTTCCCCCCTACACATCCCTGGCATCATCATTGCCAAAATGACTTGGAGGTCAATGACCTCATTGAGGTGAATTCAGAATGATCCGCCAATACAGAGAAAAAATGTGGGATCTCTCATGACAGATGAGTATGCCCGATGTTAGCTTGGATTAGTATTGTAAGTAAAAACTCACCCCGGGTTAACCGAGATAAACCCCCCTAAAGGTATTCCTGAATGTGGCTTGGGGAAGATTTCCATTACAAATGTTGGTTACCTTCTCCAGCCATGGCTGTGGTGTAGGCGTCTTTTTTGGCTCATCCCTGGATCCAACTCCCTAATGCCAGTGAGGAATCGGATGCCGGGAAGTTGGAGGATGCATAGGCGTCCCAGGTTCTCACATCTGTGGCATAATGTATAGAGGGGGAGGGCTGTCAAGAAATAGAAATCTGTACATGATGATTGGATAGCCAGGGAGGTTAAAAAGAAACACTAGTCCAAAGCTCTGTCACATGACCTAAAAACTGCAATTGCTACAAATAGCAAAGATGCCAACAGGCTTCTTCCTTGCAATGATGGATTGCAAATAGTATTTACTGTTGTTACTTTACTTTGGATTCATACTGTGGAAAGAGTTATTATTGTATATATTGTATAATGTAAGGCCTTGTCTCTACTGCTTCAAAATCTACCCACTACCTTCTCTCCCTGGCAGGAGCAAGAGGGAGCATAGCCCAGATGCCTGGATGCTCCCAAGGGCTCTTGGCGGCGTTTTTGCTGATAATGGGTGGATAAGATCAAACCAACTTGCCTCCTGCCCAGACCCAGCCTTCGTCTGAGCTGGAGTCGGAGGAGAGGTTTGGTTTTACATCAGCAGGGCTTTTTTTCTGGCGGAATGCACTGGAACGGCATTCTGCCACCTATTTTTCTCCCCCTTCTCCTCCTCCCCGATAGTGTGACAGCAACAGATTCTGTGTTCTGTCACATACTGCTTCCTGTAGATCCTCCCGCAGATACATCCTCCCCAGCCAATCAAAATGCAGGAAAGGACACACCATCTCCCCTCTCTAGTGCTGTAGAAACTAAGCTAAATAAATATGTGTGACAGTGTATCTTTGAACATTCATAGCACGAAAACCATTCATAGTATAATCATAAAAACTTTCATGGTCAGTAATGCTCCCCTACTACTACTTACACCCCGAGTTTCACCCCTCTAGCTACAACACTTATAAGTTACATTTCAGCTAAAATACAACAGATAATGCTTCCCTATGAGCATAAAGCACTACTCTGCTGCATGCATGCTTTCACGTATCCTATTTTGAACACATAGATCTTTGAACCCCTGCATGGTAGAACCTTAACATTTTGGGGGTTACGAGTTAACCCCTGAGACTACATCCATGCAAATTTTCAGGTCCCTGAGCACAATTCTTCCTACTAAAAAGCCCCCTATCAATAATTTCTTGGATGTAGTCTCGTTTTTCAGGTTGCCAATGTTTTTCAGTTTTTATTGTTAAACGCATACAATTTCTGTCACTTGGATAACTGTAGGGAAACATGAAAAGCTATGAAAGGTTGCAGATAGGGGTGTCACATTGTAAATGACTAATCCAAAAAAGGGTGTTGGAGCATCTGGGGGTTGAAAGACAGGGAGTAGGCATATGTAAAGCCCTAGCTCCATGTCCAGTAAAATACCTGTGTTGAATACAGAGATTTTTTTGCCACTTCCATCGGGACCCTCTCCACTAAGCGTATTGCTTGGCGGGAGGTCCTGTTGGAGCACATTCACTTACCTGCTCGGCGGATGCTGTGTTCTCACAGCAATGAGCCATTCCGCTGATGCAGGGCTGAACATAGTGTAGTATTTTGAACCTCTGCATTGGCAGATGTCTTAACACAGCATTCGCCGAGCAGGTAAAGTCTATGTGCTCCACAGCCCGTCAGAGCCCTGGTCCAGGGGCTGGTGGAGGCTTGATGAGTTTCACCACCTTGATGAGCAGTATGGGTGGATGCCAATATTCCCATATGTAAAACCGCTACTGGGTATCAGTGATGATTATTTTCTTTGTTCTTACTTTTGACCTGTCAATGTCACATGGTGGCTTTACTCCATCCAGAACACTCCCTATAGTGGGCTCCACATGTGTTTGCATACAAATCCTCCTGCAGCTACCATTATACCTTAATGGTATTCAATCCAGTGTCCCTCAATGAACTTCAAGATAGGATTTTATAGTTTTCAAATCCTATTTTTTAAATATCTATGAAAACAGTTCCAGCAAACAGTTGTACAAACAGTTCCAGTGAATCCTTTGTCTCTAATAATGATAGGAAGTGATAATAAATTCCTTTATTACTTTTAAACTCCCTAAGGACCTCTAGGATGACAGGAGGAACATAAGACAGCAGATTTATATGGAAGATCTCCAAAAAATCTTCAAAATTGTTTTAAAATAGACTACAGGGCATGCTACTTTGTATTATAATTTGTAGCAATATTCATGATAATTAATGTACAACAATATTCCACATCATTAATTCCTGATATGAACTTTTTGTAGGAGTGTAGCTGCATAGTAATTTACCGTTCTTACACTGACATCTTTTTAGGCAAAGCTGAAAACTCATTACTCATTAAATTTTGACATGTGATTTTTTAACAAACCTAAGCTCCACGCTTAGATTTACAGGTCAGAGAATAAGGCATAATCAAGTGAGCTAAGCCCAATTATGAAGCTGGCAGCAGCTCCCTTTGGGCATCCGTTCCCTTAACTTCTGTACCATGGAGAGCTCACTGGATGCTAGGCTGAGCGCTCCGGAAGAGTAGAGAGCTCCTGTTAACAGACATAATGTTTTTCTTATGCAGTCTTTAAAAAAATACACACACTTAAGGAAACCCACACTGAAAGAAAATAGATTAACTGTTTTTGCCTGGCTGTCTATGGCTTTGATGTTTTTAGATTCACCGAGCTGGAATGAGCATGCAGCACATGAATGCAAAGTATGGTTTCCTACTCTGTAATGGGGTAACTAGCCTGGGATGACACTAAACTTTCCAACCAGAGCATTTATTTTTTAATAACAGGTCTAATGGACTTGAGGACTCTTGAGGACTCCAAGACTAATGGAGGTATGGCTCAGTAAAGCATTGCTTCTCAACATCAGTTGCAGTCATGCTTTGGGCCACCCAGACACTTTCCATTGCACCCTTCTCTCCCTTTGCCATGTTATCTCTGCCTATTCCTGCTGCACCATCCCTGGATCCCTGGCTACACCTACCCGTGCATCCACAGCATCCCTTTAGTCATGGAAGGAGATGAATGTTTCCAGTATGCCCATTGCTGAGCAAAGTTAAATTAAACAATTCAGCCTAATAGTATATGACCACCATCTTACCCTGTGTTTGTATATTGATGTATATGCACAACATTGCCACACAATTTTACTTACAGCACACCATATATTCCACTATGGGGTTACACTATGGGTTTCTGGTACCAGGTAACACCAAACCTAGTGATGCCACTAATGCTAACCCAAGATTTCAGTACATTGTTAGACTTTTAAAAGAGTTAACTAAGAGTTAACTATGGGAGTTAACTGCCCCATATACTTCTTTATTATATCTATGTCGTAGAATAATCTT
>CM070034.1:23733973-23773169 GCA_036250615.1 Ptychadena robeensis | reverse complement strand
AATGGATCCTAGTGTCTTTGACACTTGGACTCAATTACCCAAAAACCTTTCAAATATGTAGACTTTTAAAAATGATGCACTTATTTTCCTATTCATTTGCTTGTATACAACTTTATTGTAGTTACAATTTTGGCCAGTCGATAAATAGCCATTGAGGCACCACCTTTTAAGCACCTGTGGTCTTCCCGGAGGAGGGTGTACAACATACTTTAATGAACACATGTAAGTTTTTTTATGGGGATAGTTAAGATTTAGCTTGCTTACCCCACTTGGGGACAGGTAAGTTGTTACTTTCAGCCAAGTTGAGAGGGGTGACCCAGATAGAACATGTTACATTAATAGCCCCTGCAGACAAATGGGGACAGATAGGAAAGGAGTTTTAGTTGCATCTAAGCCTTGCAATAACCTGTGTGTTTAGGACATTAGTGGTGCTGTATAGCTCAGCACATGACATTACATTTGATATATTTCAATAGACCATAATTTATCGAACACAGTTATAGGAACAGCATATATTCTCAAAGCCACCAGAATGTTTTTGATGTTTGTAATGTTTTTGATGATTGATTTGTAATATTATAGACCGAATCCTTGATCCAGGATTAAGCAAAAACCAGCACTCTCTTACAGACTAATACTGAGGAATTGGCCATTAGACATGATAGAAAAGATTTCGAACAAATTTAGCAAGCTGAAGGTATCATCACCAAAATTACTGGAGTAGTAGAGAAGGGTTATGGAAACATTTCAAAATAAAAATACCCATTGTCCAAGGCCTTTGCAATCAGCTCTTAAATAAACTAGTCAAAATTTTGCCACCATCTCTGTTGGTCACATGTTCCCTGAAAAATTTAAGCAAAGTCTCTCCTCCCATATGTAAATAGCTGCTCATGGGTAAGTGTTTTTCTGTGTGTGTTGTATGAATGTGCCTGTCTGTGTTTCTTTCTCTGTATGTTGTATGCATGTGCCTGTTTGTGTGCCTTAAGGCTGCCATACACGGCACGGATTCGTGCCGGATTCCGGGCGCGTGCACGCGGATCCATCGTGCTGGAATCCTCTGCAGCCCACCTTGCCCGTCCGACCGCATCCGATGGATCGGGGGCACAGAATCGGATCCGAGGAAGAACCAACCTGTTGGTCTTTTCGGGTCCGATTCTGCTCTGATCAGGGGGCGTTGCGGTCAGGGAGCCGATCCATCGGACACGGATCCGGCCGTGCAAGGTGGGCTGCCACGATCGGATTCCCTAATTGGCTGATCGTTCTCACCTGTGGATGCCGGCGGAATCGCCGGAATCCATCGGTGCTGAATCGATCAGCCAGGGAATCCGTGGAGTGTATGGCTAGCTTTACTGTGTGTATTGCATGTATGTATGTGTCTGCATGTGGGGTTGTATGGGGAAAAATAGAGGCTAGTAGTTATGTCTGCAAGAGTGCAATGTCCTCATGATAGGACTGGGTGCTGGGGAACGACTGTCGCATAATGTCCTTGTAACTTAACCTCCCTAGCGCACTGCTGAGGTCCAGATTTGTGTACCAAAAAAGTGCACCATAACTCAATGGTAAATTTTTCTTATGTCGTTGGCCTTTTTGTAACTTCCCAAAATATATCGTAAAGGGTCCATAGACATCCTTGACTTATAATAATGCTTTAACAACATAATGTAAAATAAAAAAAAACACAAAAGTAGGACCCAAAACTATGTGCTATGTATAAATTCGCCAAAATAAAAATCTCTGGTGCCCAGATGTTCCCTTTTCACTTAATCTCTCTAACTTGGTGTGATAAATCACACCAGGGAAAAAGGTGTTACGGCAAATGGGCACATTGGGGCATCAGGGATTGAGCGGGAGAAGGCTAGGAAAGAGGGGGGAGGGTGGGTGGGGGCTGGAGAAAGGAAGGGGGCACAGGGGAAAGGGAAAACGGCGGGCAGGACTATGGTGACGGGACGAACAAGCGCGCCCTGAGCCAGCCGAAAAAGCGAGAGGGGGCAAGCCGAAAGCAAAGGAGAGGGGCGGTTAGGGCAAGGGGGGAACGGCCGTGGTGAGGGGGGGAGATGGAGGAAAACGGAGCGCATAAACGCAAGAGCAAGGGGAAGATGGAGGAGGAACGGATAGTAATAAGGTGGCAAAAGGCGCGAAACGTGTTGAGACGCGAGTAAATGAGTAAGAGCTATAAATGAGACAAGAATGTTGGATATGGGGAAGGAAAAACATAAGGGAAAGGGCGATAGTAGCAGTTAGGGCGCTGGACGATTGGTGCTGCCGTCCATAAGTAGGGCGGTTAATGGTTAGATTATGTTAAAATGGTTGGGTGTATTTAAAAAAATTTATGTCGTTATTTTTAGACTAAGACACACTTTTTTTTACCATTAACCTCCCTAGCGATATGCCGAACCCAGTTCGGGCAAGGCACACTGCACTATCGATACGCCCGAACTGGGTTCGGGAAATGTGGTGAGCTCCCTCTCTCCGCCGCCCATCTTGCGCGTCCATCGCCGGCTTTCGGGTCCCGGAGGTGACGGGTGACGTCACGGAGGGGGACCCGGTCGCCGGTTTTTTTTTAAATCTTTTTTTTTTAACTTTGAGCTGGATTATAGAAAGTCTTTCTAAATCCAGCTCAAAGTTGATCCGTCAGGAAACGCTCGCGCGGCGTTCTGATAGTGGGAGAATCTTCGGCTGACAGAGCCGTCGAAAGCCGAGGTCTCCGGCTTCTCCGGACAGCTATCTTGCGGTGAGTCATCCGGCGCGGGTTTGGTCGAACTTTTTTTTTTTTTTTGATTTATTTTTTATTTTTTTTTTTTATTTTTTTTTTTTTAATTGTTATCCAATCAAATCAAAGAAAACAAGTGTAAACTCTAAAAAAAAGAAATAAAATAAATGTCCCCAAAATTTTTTTTTTTCTGTACCCTAAAGCCGGCCTATAGCGCTTATTCTGATTTTCGAATGTCACCTGCGCATTCGGGGTAATCGTTGGTGATCAATTTGCCAATGACGCGCCCACTGAAGCAAAGTACTGGCGCAGTTGATCGTTAAATCAAAATGGGCCGTGCCGGAATCAGGCCGCAACGTGGCTTCTGTGTGGGCGCATTTCTACAAAGCTGCATGCACACCAGCCTTTTCCGCCCCCATCGGCGTCACCGGTGACGCCGATGGGGGCGGAAGGCAAAACCCTGTATCACTTTTGGTACAGAAAGAACTCAGTGAACCGCCAGGGAGGTTAAAATCAATGGGAAAGTGTCCATGTGTCTTATGGTCCGAATATAAAAAAAAGAAAAAGTGCAGTAGCTCTGCATCCCAGGAGGCTGAAATTTGTTCCATTCCCTCCAGCCAAACCAAAAATACACTGCTAAGAAGAGATTGTATCTGCATTAGCACTATCTGTACCCATTCTCTGAACACACTGACCAACTTATGGAGAGACACATTGTACAATTATATAGCATGAGTTGTGTATTTACATTAACATTCTGCATTGCAAAAAATATATTTTGTGACAAAGACTCATATCACCTTTCATATGTAAATAGCTGCTCATGGGTAAGTTGTTAGTGTCAAATTGTAAAATGTGTCTCTCCATAAGTTGGTCAGTGTGTTCAGAGAATGGGTACTGCTAGTATATAAAGACACACTAAAGATTGAGCCCTGCAGCAAAGAACTCCCTCCTGGCACTGGCCTTTTGGCTGGAGTAATATAGACTGAATTCTGCATTGATCAGTCCTGCCTACTTTGCTGGAACATTCACTTGATATCTGAATGGCTGTGTTTCTGTTTTTTTCCCCTAATTTTTTCTTCAAAATGTTGAGTGTGTTATATGGTCCAATGTGTTTTATAGTTCGAAAAATACAGTTTATCCTTCCTTAATGTTGTGTGGTAAATCTTTTTTAAGCATATTAAGTATACAAAGAAAATTTTATAATAAAATGAGTTTCTGTCTTAAACAAACCCAATCCGGTATGATTTCCTAATCACTTAAACAATAAAGCAAATGGCAACCTTATAAATCAGTTCCAATGTGTTAAATCAATTGTCATGTCATGTGACATGAATCAAATCTTGTCTTTCATGGTGTCTCTGGTCCAAAGAATTGTCGGGTCCTTATTGTTCTTTTACCTGCCTCAAGTTGAATAGCTGGTAAAAGTTAGAGTGATCATTATAAAAGAAATAAAGTATTGAGAAGAGGGTCACAATGGCTCTTGATTACAGACCTTTTTAATCTTTTTCATAGTATATCTTTCTAACTTATTATTTCCCACTTTTCAGTACTGCTAGTTCAGGCCGGACATGATGGGGACCGAGGTTGGAGGTAAAGAGCAAAGCATATTTTCTTCCAGCAGAGCTACAAAGCACGATGTTCTTATCTGTGTTAATTGTGTATGATTTTGTTCCCATTATCTGCAAAAATTTCCAACATTATGTTTTTATCCTTCTAATAATTTTATTTTGAGAACTTACAGGAATGAACACGCCGCACAAAATAATGGCTCCCCCATTAGCTTAAAAAATGTATATGAAAGAACGCTAAGTACTAAAACGTAAAGTCTCCTGTCATTGCGATTTTACAAAAATAATACTATGATAAGCAGCACACACAATGTACTTCTATAACCCGGAGAAATACTACAATAGGCTGTCATAGCAACCTGGCACGGCAGTGGATGGGTCACTAACAGATTCTCTCTTCCCGCAAAAAAAAAAAAACATCCACAAACAAATCCGTGTTGTGGTGAACGAAATTAAAACAATGAATCATGAGCAGAATGTAATTATCAGTTAAGTACACAGAACACAAGCTAGGGCAGTTTTATGACATTCCGATGACTAAAGAGAAAGGACCTTTAAAATATCCACTCGGAAAGATGTTGGTCTGTTCTGTACCACTATCCTGCTCATTGAGATGAAAAGCAAAAAAAATATCCCTATAAGGCTAGGAATAGACGGTACAATGTACCGTCTATTCCTTATCCGATTCTATGCAGTAACAGGCAGCATGATGATGTCATCACGCCCGCCTGCTAGTGCCGAGAATCGGCCAGCACTCTTCATCTGCTGCTCATTAGTTCGGCTGGGGGCAGCCGTCCCCAGCCGAACTAATAGGATCGGATTAAAATTTACCGTCCTGTCGGATCTCTGTGCGATCCGACAGGATGGCTGATTTCAGCCCAATCCTCGTCAGTTGCAGCCTCCAATTCCTGCACGACCCGATCCTTAAGGGATGCGGGAGCGCGCACGGCATCCGATCGGGGATCGGATCGTGCAGGAATTGGACCGTGTATGCCCAGCTTAAGAAACTATTATTGGCAAGTATCCAGACTGATTTCTCCATAGGATTATGTCTCTGTTAGTGATGGCCAAACATCGGCCGTGTCCGTCCGCGAACAGGCGGATCGGACTTCTAAAAAAGTCCGACGTCCGTCTGTTCGTGGAGAACTTTAAATTCCCCACCTGTTGGCAAGTACAGATGGTTGAATTTTTCGACTAGCTAACTTTGTGAGCTGATTGCAAAGCCCCTGAGCATGGTATCATCACCAAAATTGCCTGAGATGTAGAGAAGGGTAGTGGGAACATTGGAAAAAAATAGTTTTACTCTAGCACATGTAGTTTTTCTATAAATTAAGTTCAAGATTCTAATTTAAGAAATTTTGACTTGACTTTGAACTACATTTGTGCAAAAACAATTTGTGTTAGAGACATACTTTTTTTTGTAGTATACCCCCAACCCTTCTATTCATCTCCAGCAAGTTTGGTGATGGTACCATATTCAGGGGCTTTGCAATAACTTGAAATCGTCGAAATGGTTGAATTTTTGAAAAAATTGGCAGGGAATTTGAATCGGAACTACACTAAAAATGAGGCAGCATCTGCCCTTCCCATATATGGAACACACAGTTTCTGGTTCCTAAATCGGAAGTGACGTCGGTCGGACCTCACTTCTGGCCCGTGCCCGGTACATCACTAGAGATGGGTTGTCTCTACCCGGTCTCTAGTGCAAATAATTCTTCCTCTGGCCAGACCTTTCCGCGCCTGGTCCAGCCAGAGGAATAAATATAGACTATTTCTCGCCCTGGTGAAGGAGGCGGGACGAAAACCCGTACTGTTCGCCTGCAAGAAGAAAACCGAACATAAAATGTTTGCGCCGAACTGTCTGCAAGGGGGACAGTTCGGCCATCACTGGTCTCTGTATCAAAGAGAATAAAAAGGAGACATTTCCTTTCAAAACAAGATTTCTGTGCTCGGTAAAACCCCAACATCATCCCAACATCAATTGGAACCCATAAAAAAAGTTTTTAAGAGTCCGGAGTCCTAATGCTTACCAAACAATATTCCAGTAGAAACCCAAACATTAGCCCTATGCTTGGATCTCAATGTCTGAAAGAACAGACATATTGCCTCTATTTTAGCCACATACAACCCCACATGCAGACACACACATACATGCAATACACACAGAAAGACACACAAACAGTCACATACATACAACACACAGAGAAAGACACACAGACAGGCACATTCATACAACACACACAGAAAGAAATAAAAAGGAATCGATTTCCAAACAATCAACCTTAAAAGTGTCATTGTGGGGTCACAGTCAGATATAAAATAAAATTCCTTTTTACTACTCTATTAAAATGTTTGCTTTTATTAGGTTTTACCTTTCTCTTATATAAAAAAAAGGTCTAATAGATGCTATTTCCTCTAGAGATGGTCGAATATTTTTTCCAAAATTCAACCATTTTGAGTTAATTGCAAAGCCCCTGAACATGGTATCATCACAAAACTTGCTGGAGATGTACAGAAGGGTTGGTATAGTACAAAAAAAGTATGTCTCCAACACAAATAGTTTCTGCACAAATTAAGTTCAAAGTTAAGTAAAAATTTTGAAAATCAGAATTTCAACTTTGTTTTTTAACTTAATTTATGCAGAAAATACATGTGCTAGAGCCATACTTTTACTTTTTTCATATGTTCCCACAACCCTTCTCTACATCTCCAGCAATTTTGGTGATGATATTTTCAGAGGCTTTGCAATCAGTTCACAAAGCTAGCAAGTCGAAAAATTCGACCATCTCCAAGGTGTGAACTTTTCTGCAGCATGCACCTTTGTATGGGAGATGCAACTGCAGCAGATTGTGGAAACATGAGGTTCTATTATCTGTACTGTATTAGCATTACTGCCTCCCCCCCTTGAATTTCTCCCCCCTATTTTGGGAACCACTTACTGTATATAAGATATAGTGGATATCTTTCTGACTTACTCTAAAAACTTAACATAATCTTTTCCTATAATTTACAGAATTAACAATGTTTTTGGACCAATGACTGGCAATTGGTTGAAATCTTAACTGGACATGAAAAATGTAAAATACAGAACGAATCTGATTGGCCTTTCTATGGCAACGCCCTGGTACTTACTCAAGTCACTTTTATAAATGGAACCCATTGATCTTTAATACTTTATGTCAGATGAAGTAGTTTTGCCAATTGCCAGCTTCAGCCTCAATTGCTGACACGCTCCAGTGTTCAGAAAATGAATCTGTTGAGCTAATAATAAAACTAACACTGTGCTGTGGTGGAAAATCTAAATGGGGAAATCTTCCATTGTCTTCTTTTTGCAAATGTGATGTTAGTGGCTCATCCAACAAGCAATCGCTATGTCTGTGTAATGACAAGAAGCACTTTATTAAGAATTGATGGATTTTCATACACTAGTTTATTAAGAATAAATTGAATTTTGTTTCGTAAGTCTGCTTTTTCATCTACAAAATCCATCAATTCTTAATAAACGTCCTTTTTGTGATCATCATTAGAAGGGCCTAGGAATAGGATTTGCTTCAAAGACATCAGGTTCAGAGTGCTAACAGAACTGAGTAAGACAGTGGAATACCTTCTCTTCATCACGTCAATAGCCAGTAAAAGGAATGTGCAGATTATACAGTGTGCCCATACTGTATGTAAACAGCCATTCACCTGAGATGACACCCTGATGTTGGCACCGGTACTTGAACACGACACAGTGACTTTCAAATTAGTTCTAAGAAAACTTCAAACAGAAGAGGACTTCAAAGATTCCCCAATAAGTCTCTATTAAAATCTAACTCGAAGTTGTTGTCCCTTATTCTGAAGCCCAGAACTTGGCGGGGAGGTACATAGACGCTTCAAAAGAGATCAAGTTCCAGTTTGTTTGTTCTAAAACATTATCTAGTCGTAAATTGCAACTAGATAGAAGTCTTCAGTTACCTGTGATGTAGCAATATCCATGTCAAAAGTAAAAGTTAAAAAACATATACAGCACAACATCAAAATATCCTGCTAACAGGCTTCATTGGGTAATCCAGAAAACAAGCCAACCGTCATACACAAAAGGTCAGTCAAATAATATAAGACATAGAAGGAAAAGGCAGGAGGTGAGGTCAGGGACAATCCAAAGTCAGGACAGGCAGAGTTCAAGCAATGTCAGAAATCACATTGTAACGATCTAGGGTCAGGCTCAGAGTCCAATTGCTGAAACAGTCCTGGCAGGATTAACAGTGGTAATCAGAAGCATAGTCCAGTAAAGGCCACCATACACCTTTCAATTTCCCTACGATCTACGCCAGATTTGATTGTAATTTTTGATCGACATTGGTTCGGCCGATCAAAGTATGATTGAATTACCTCCCACAAGGAGAAACCGATATGTGGTCGATGTTGGTTAGATTGATCAAAAGCATAATCGTAGGAAGCCGATTGTAAACACACCAAAATGTCTGCCACTGGATGTATAAGTATGCTTATTTTTTAAGTCTAACCAAAATCGGCCACAACAAAATAACATTCGATGTATACTCAATCGATCAAAATTGTCCGACATGTCCAATCACTTTTTGATCAATTTTGATCAATTTAGGTTGATCAAACCATGTGGACAAGCATAGATTTTTGGTCGATTTACTTTAAAATTGGTTGGTTTAGGTCGATCAAATGGGAAAATCGAAAGTGTATGGGGGCCTTAACAAGCATACTGTAGGTCATAAAACCAAAGGTGTCAGATAACATAGGGAGCGTAGCCCAGTAATCAGTAGCCAAGGGTTTCTACACGGATGATGATAGTGAAGCAACGATAAGCAAAAAGCAGCAAGAATTAGATATTGGCATGGGCACAATATTCTGGCAAGGAGGAAGTGCATAGACATGGTTTATAAATGAAGTACTAGGGAGGGTGCAGAAGTTCAGGTTTCAACAAGAACTAGGTATCATGGTAGTTTTGTCCAAGGGATCCAACAAGGTGTAAAGGCAGACTAACAGGTGGTTCAGCAGGCAAAGCTGCAGCCAGATACCGACGCACCACTGGGTTTGAATCCTGACACACATACATCCAAGAAGTAGAAATTATGCACTGAAACTCCGAACTTCTTAGCCAGTGGGGCCCCCTGTCTCTGACGTGTTTCACCCCTTTATTAGTAGAGATAATAGCCCAAAATGTACCGGAATGAAGCATCAGTGAAGCAATTGTTTCAACTATGCTTCCAGGTAAGGCTGGATCCCTCATAATTCCAGTGTCACAAACCGGGAGGCAGCTGGAGTTTTAAATGCAAACCACAATTTCTGCATAAAAAAACTATATCCATTGCGGTTTGATGCCTAAAAGATACCCAAATGAAACATTGGTGAGATGCTTCAGGGTAAGGCAGTGGATCCCTCCTTCCCCCACTGTCACGTCATTACGTTTGTGACACTGAGATGAGGAGGGATTCACATGTGGTGGGATTTTCAAATCACACTGAACACAGCTTTCTGATTAAAAAGCTCTATTCAATACGATTAAAAATAAAATTCCTAAAGAAAGTTTCCTGTGCCCACAAAGTCTATTTTTGACATTGGTCCTCTCCCCATTGGTGGGGGTGCCAAATATAATAAGGGAAGAATTGTACTGGATACAGTGATAAAAAAATCACAATTGAATTACATTTTCCTTATTATATACAAATATAAATGCTGTACATACTTGGAAGAGGGGTACACCTGACAACCAAAGTTCAGTTGGCGCTACCTGCATCCAAAAATTCAAATAGAAAAAAGAAGATTTGTGGCACCCTGCTAAATTAAAGAGTGTAGTCTTTATTTCTAGCCACGGTGGACATTCATGGTAGCATAAACAAAACAAATATATAATAAATTTTTCATAATGAAGTACAGAAATTTTTTTGACGTTATGAATTATTCATGATAAACATGGTACATTTTTTACATAACTGGTAAACAATAATCTGGTCATACATTTTCGACATGTTTCGCGACCTCAATTGCTTCTTCAGGAATTAACCAGTGTAAGTGTTCGGCTATGGGATAATATGAGAAATCGATCAGTATATATAGGCAATATAATGTAAAGTAATTTAGGTATGTAAAAGGTAGGTATGTTTACCCTTCACTTAAGCTGTATGGGGACCATATGGCCACTCTGTCTGGGGGGAGAGGAAGAGGGTCTCCCTCGCCTGGTTCGGGGAATGGGGAACTGTTTTAAAATATTTCATACAAAAGAACGATGTAAGAGATTTTTTCATTCAAATGATACCTTTTATTAAACGTCATTTTTTTTTTATGTAATTTTATTTTTTACATAATTATGTGTTTTAAACATTATTATATTTAGGATGTCTACTAGACCCTTGTACAGAATATTTTGGTAAGTTACAGACCTGCAACATAAAAAATTCCATTAAAGTCTATGGTGCGCTTTGGTATAGAAATCCGGACCTCGGCAGTGCACTAGGGAGGTTATATTTGCCCCACTGTGTTTGAGCTTCACACCCTTGTCTTACATGAAGGGCTGAATGAATGTCCAGTGAATGTAGTAACATCTAATGCTGGATCATGACAAGAAGGTATGACATTGAGAATGTTTTAATTTTCTATTATTTCATTTTGGTTTATCTGGTTTGTTTTTGGACACAAGGACAGATCCAGGACAGGACACATCCACCTTATAAATGATGTTCATTTTGCATTTACTCAACTAAGTACAATTTGCTAAAAAAAAATGTCTCTGAAAAAAGTTTTCACAAGCCAAAGTCCAGATAGAGATCAGAGGAACAGTGATAAGAAGACCATCATATGTCAGGACATTTGTCAAAGGAGCTGTGGTCAAAAAAACCCATTAAAGTCAGATACCAATGTCATGCCAAAAGCCTAAAAACACATCATAGTAGTGTAGACCATTCAGGACTTTGTGTCTTATAAAGGGAAATGTACTAATCTAATTAGTAGTATGCCTGCTTTGGAATCCATGTGTGTTTTCTGCCCACACACAATGGATAGAATGTTGTTTGCGGAGTTCTCGGTTTCATGACTAAGTGGCTTCCTCAGTTCATTAAATAGGAGAGCATTCCCCAGAATTTAAACCCATATGAGTAGCCTAATCACCATAATTAAATTACCATAATGTAACATATAAAGTAGGTGCTAGATGAAGTACATAACTAAATCACTCCTGCAGCTAGGGCTACATGAGTCGTTTTAATCTCTTACAGATGAGGTTTAACTACTTGTTGGCAGCCATCTCAATTGCAGCACAAAAAATATTTTTTATTCTATTAGCTTGCTATTGTCAGGGCATGTTTTCTAGAGCTGTCTGGATCTTTAAATGACAACCAATATATGAGCAGCCATGATGGTTTTTTCCAAGCTAGATTTCTCTCATCTGGATCACATACTTGACATCACAAAATAGGAACCCTCAAAAATTCAAAGCTAAATTGTCTTGCAAGGCACTAACAATTATCAGATAAAGGCTGGAACTCTACTACGCGATCATGCGGTGAAAAACAGCCCATCCATTCAAAGCAATGGGCCTATGGCAAGTCTGTACACACAGGCACGTCATAGCCTGCGGAAGCACCGCATTGCACAAAACAAAAGCGGTACTTGTTTGCACAGCGAGGCACCATTGCATGTCTTATGTGGGGCATGTCCATTAATAATCAATGTGCATGTCCCGTTGATATACACGCTTGTATTGGCCATGTGTTTTCTCATTGGTTTTAAATGGGCGCCTAATGCCGCATTGTAGCAGTTACTTGCCCAAACCCCAGGGTCACAAGGTGCCCTTCAGCATTTTTTCCCTATGACATAAAAACAGCAATCTTTTTTAAATTTCAAGTTCAAACACATCACCATAAAGACATAATTTGACATTTCAGGTAAGGGAACACAAAGTTTTATGATCACAGTAAAATTAATTACATTTAAATTCACATATATTATTGTAGTGTACCAAGAATTATAAAAGAATATGCTCCCAGACAGGAAGGATTGATTATGGTTTTATTTCCCCATTTAAAAAGTCCAACACTCATTGGGAGCCCTGACTGAGCTTCAGTCTCTTTTGTTAAGACACACCCAGCCACCTCCCTGATGTCCATCAGGTGTAATTCCTGGATGGAATGGGAAGGCCCACCCAGTTCCCTCCCTCCCATCCCAGAATCCCAAAACATAAACTAAAACAGCACAACAACCTATTGTTGTCCAACACTATCCTGGATTCCTTCCAGGATACAGAACCTCATGGTCTATTTACACTGTGACAGTTATTAATGCATGTGTTCACTTGACTGGTGAATGCAGTGAATCCTCTAGGAGTGGGCACACCGTGAATCTGTCCCTGCCGCTTATCCACATATGACATTGATGGAGATGTCCAGTGATATAGAAAAAAAGTCTAAAGAAAAGTGGAGAGATATATGTTGTACCCCAGACCAAGGTCAGACCAGGAACCCACCAGTGTCCCAACACCAGTGTCCAACAGAAAAATAAGTCCAACTGGTTGTCATTTTGGGGGAAAACCTAACTTTATTAGCAACTGAATCATAACATACAATATATTAAAAGAGAGAGAAATTCCATTGTTGAAATCAGGGTGATTTAATACCAACTCATTGTGTTGATGTTAATTGTGGCAACCAAAAAGTTAATGTTCTCTTGTCTAAGGAAACAGGTTGTGATTATCAGCTAATATCAGAGGAGTAATCAAACCCAATTGGCTTTGTGCTCGGCTAATAATACAATGCATCTAATTAAAACTTAGCATCTATTTAATTAAAGATAACATTTGTGATGGTTTCATTTGTTTCCATTAATAAAAATGTTACTGTGTGACAGAATATATAGATCCATATGCAACTTCCATTTGCGTATCACCCCAGGGAAAAGATATATACGGTACAATATAAATCTGCTCGGTATCAGGTATTAAATATTTATAAATGCCTTATGTCAGTCTTTACACAGCAAACAGCCTTGAAGAGCTGTTTTACAAGTGGTGCCACAGCACACACTAAATAAAACCTCGCATCTCATAAAATGGTTTATAATGGTTTATAAGTGTGCCGAAATTGTTATACTTATTGCAGTCTACTCCAACCAGTACTGCGCTAAAACCTCAGTCATACCTAGTTTGGTAAACAGTCCAATTGTTAAGAAACACTTAAGACTTTCCAACTTTTAAAATATTTTTTAAAGCATTACTTGACACATACATGGTCTGAAGGACACCCAGGGACAGCGCTATGGGCAGGCCATCGGGGGCCAGGCTCCCCCTCATATGGGGATCCCCTGTTCACATGCTCGTACATGGCCACCTGCTCCTGGTGCCGACCCTGAAGACACCAGTAGTAACTTGTGTGCTTGGCGTTTGTTGTAGAACAGTGTTTCCCAAAAGACGGTAAATCCATACTTGTTTACTCCCCCTGAGTGAATAAATTCACCTCCAAACTGTTGGTAAAAGTTGGTTTGGGGAAACACACGAGTTAATTGCAAACATCGTGTCATCACCAAACTTGCTGGAGATGTACAGAAGGGTTGGGGGTATACTACAAAAAACAGTATTGCTCTAACACAAATAGTTTTTCCACAAATTCAGTTCAAAGTCAAGTAAAAATGTTAATTTTGAACCTAATTTAAGCAAAAACTACATTTGCTAGAGCCATACGTTTTTTTTTTCAAATGTTCCCACAACCCTTCTCTACATCTCCAGCAATTTTGGTGATGATATCAGTTTCAGAGGCTTTGCAATCAGCTCACAAAGTTATCAAGTCAAAAAACTCGACCATCTCTACAATAGAAGTACCGTGTATGCGTGAAAGCGTGATGGACATATGGGTAACAGTATCGAAACAAATCATCAAACTACACCCCATGCTTTTCAAGAGAACATTAAAAAAGAGATAATATATATTTATTAAATACAGCACAGTTACATATAATATTTTTTTAGTGGAAAAGCCTCTTTAAAATTGTGGTAGGAGCTCATTGCAGCTTATTGAAGGGTTAAGTCATAACAACAAGCAGCACCAACAATCAACTCCTGCACACTATTATTTCAGCAGGCTGTCATGATGGGATGAGCACCAGGTATCTGGGTAATACAAAAAAAAAGTTGACCACACACTGAGATCTTTGATCATTTCAAAGACCAACTAAAGTTTTACTTCCACAGCCCTCTTCCGCTGAATGGATTGTACAAAGATTCTGAAGAATACTTGAAATTCTTTGTAACTGGTGGAAGAAGAAAAAAAGGAACCTATTGTTTCCTCGCTGAAAACTCCTGGATGCCAAACAGAAGTAAAAATGTGAAGAGTTTAAACTTCGGTAAATTCTTCAATTTCCAAGCATACATCTGGAGCTCATATCAACCTGCTTATTTAAGTGCCTATTTGGTGTAACTTTTAAGGCTTGCTTTTCATCACCAAGCAATTATTTCTTATTGTGCATGATTCTTTTGTGTCAAAATTTAGTATTTGTACAGGTGTCCTCCCAAGGAAGTTTGTAAATCAGCCATGTGATGCCATTGTAGTCCTTGCAGCAAGGTGCATCCTATTCATCTTCTACAAAAAAAGTATCACTGTGAGATGTACAGCACCCTATAGTGCAGTCTGCTTTTGATGGCTGCATGTGGCTCGCTGACAAATATTTAACCTCCCTAGCATTCATGACGAGCACAGCTCATTTTTCAAACAAACTCCGGACGAGCTGGGCTCGCATAAACCCTGCATACCCCTGGAAAGCCGAGTGATACAGTATTATTTATAGATAGGTTGTTTGAAGAAACATTTTTTTCACAGGAATAGATAGTGACTCGAGAGGTGGTGGCAGCTTTGTATCAAAATACCAAGATTGTACTGAGATTTTATTGTGCATGCACACCCCAATCAGATTTCAGTTTGGTACCCTGTGCACCATAAGAAAGACATTCCGAGAGCTTCCAGTAGCTGGGAACAGAGCTGCAACTGTGACCAAGGAAATAAGGAATTGGAGTGGGGTTGCGACAACAACCAGGACCAGAATGATCTTTTATGTAAAATTATTAAAAACCTTTCTGAAGAATTCCCAGAATCCAACCAATACAACCAGATCCAGGAAATGACAAATCTTCTACGTTGAAGAAGTTAAAACCTTTCTGAAGAGTTCACAGAATCCAAGAAATTAAACAAGTTCCAGGAATCGACCTACATTGAAAAGTGAAACCTTTTCTAAAGAATTCACAGAATGGATCCAATACAACCAGGACCTGGCCATTTTTGTATGAAGAAAGGTCAATGGACGGAAAGACTAGAGGTCCCAGTCTATCCACCCATTAGATTTTTTTCTTTACCGAAGTAAAGACCAGGGGACTTTCTCGAGGTCACCCTACTTTAGATACATTACCCCAAGCAAAAAAAATATATAAAATATATAAAGATATATTCTTTCTTTCTTTATATATTTTTAGCTATTTTGACCATGACCTGATAGTTTTCTACTAGGTTAACTATTATTAGAAAATCCCCACTTGGGGTAATGTATCTAAAGTAGGGTGGCCTCGAGAAAGTCCCCCTTGTCTTTACTTCTGTAAAGAAAAAAATCTAATGGATGGATAGACTGGGACCTCTAGTCTTTCCGTCCATTGACCTTTCTTGTTATATTGTTTTTGGAATGTTGGCCACATACCTACCAGGGCATTGAGGTAAATGTTTTTGTGTGAACATCTTTGTATGAAGAAGTAATAGCCTTTCTGAAGAATTCACAGAATCCAACAATACATCCAGGCCCAGGACCTGACTTAACTTGTATGTAGAAGAAATTATAACCTTTCTGAATAATTCATAGAATACAAGAAATACTACCAGTTACAAGACTCAACCTACGTTGAAGAAGTGAATCACTTTCTGAAAAATCCACAGAATCCAAGAAATACAAGGTCCAGGACCTGAACTACGCTGAAGAAGTAAAACTCTTTCTCAAGGATTCATAGAATTTAAGCTATACAACCAGTTCCAGGACCCGACCTTGTACATCGAAGAAGTCAAAATATCTTATTCATGAGGTCATCACCATCGTCAACCTTCATATAAGCACATTGCCTTCACAATAATAAATACCTGATTCTAGGCACTAGGCTAATGTTGATACAGATTCAGATACTAATGTAAGTTGTATGTAAAAATACATCTAATACTTATAAACGATGGAATTAGGTTTTAATAGAATGTGCAACTCGATTACAGCTATCTAATTTCTCCTGATAATATAACTTTAAAAAAAGGGTTTAGAACAACTGTATTGTAGGCGCAATTTATGCAGAACTTATCTTTAGCACCTTATTATTGCTGCTACCGATAGTTAGGTCATGCTGGCTACCTTTCATTCAAGAAGTGGACAGAAGATTTTGGGTTTAGCAGAAGCATGCCAAGATGAAACTAGAGCAGTGGTGGCCAACTAAGTTGATATGGAGGGCCACAAGTGCGGCCCTCTGGATCACTAAAGGGCCGCACATAACATTGTTAACTAACTGACTTGTAGAAGCATTTTTAATGAAAAATTACAGCAGGCAGAGCTAGAAGATATTATTTTCAATGTTTTTAAATAAAAAAACCTTGTTTAAAATTATACTTCAAACATTAGGGAAGACTGTAGTATGGTGATGTGCATTTTGTGCCATGTACCATACATTGCCATATCATCATAGGTTATGTGCCTCATAGATATCATCAAAGCCTCTGATGATATCTATGAGGCACATAACCATTGCTCCAAAGGCTATTTTCCTGCAATATATATTATACAATTATCCCTTGTTCATTGGTGGAATAGTAGGAGCATAGGCACTCACCAGTCTGTTGATCCCCCTGCCAACACTAGATAAGAGGAGAAGCGAGGGACTTACTCAGGCACCATCTGGGTCCCTGTTTGGCTTTTACATACACCTATCACGTAAGTGTATCGCCTCTCCTCCTCTTCCCACTCTATGAAATTCCTGGCGAGGACCTGTCAGTGGGGGTGCGGTGGACAGGTGAGTTCCTATGCAATAACAGTTTTGGGGGCCGCAAGTGTAGGACTGAGGGGGCCACCATTGTACACCCATAGGGCTGAATGTGGCCCCCAGGCCACAGGTTGGGAACCTGGGAACTGAGCATGTCTCTTAATGGGAGGTAGTTATGTTGAATGAAAAGACTTTGCTCAGGATTGGAGTAACAATTAATCTTTAACGTTTTTATTAGGATGGATGGATTGCCTACATTTCTAAATTTCCTCCACACTAAACTCATTAAATATTGTATTTTAGCCCTAAGCTCCATTATCCATTAAAACCCCTGGTGGAAAAAGGGATTTTAACGGAGTGCATGAGCCGCCCATTGATGACAATGGGGCTATAAAAGGGCTATTTCCACAGCTTGTCAGAGCTCCCGATCCATCTGTCAGGTTAATGTCAACACAGCCTATCTGTGTCCAGTAACGTCAAGGAGGCATGCGCGGGCATTAGGGGATGCGAGTGCATAGGGGAGCCTAGGGCTAAGTTGCTGGCTTTGTGTGCATGGGCATAGGCAACAGCCAGAAGCATCACAAAGTGGGTGCTGGGGTATGGGTGTCATCGAGAGCTACCATTTCATTCCCTAGAAGAGGGATGGCACCACAGCACAAAATCTTTCAACACAGACTTTTGTTTTGTATGCAAGGGAAGAGGACTTTCTCAATTCCCCTCAACAACCACAGCTGCAATGTCAGTATGACAGCTGCAGCACAGTTTTTCTCACCTCTTGTCAATGGTATAGTCTTATGTCTCGAGTCTTCTGTTCCTGCAGCATATTTGTGCATCCTCAGCAACCCTCTAGTCATTAGGGAGAGATTTATACTTGCAGTGTGTTAGTGGCTGAGCAGTTTAGCCTTATAGTTTGTGACTGCCCCCACACATTCTACATATATATGGGGTGACACCATGGGCACCAGGTGACACCAAACCTATCAATGTCACTAAGAACAGCAATGGATTTTATAGGACTGATTAAAACTAAAATGTAGAGTCTGTTACAAAATGTAGGATCTGTTAGAAAACATGACATCATTTTAGCTTGAAAAACACAGGTATTTTACAAAATGAAAAAAAAAACTATAGAGATACATGAAGGGGAAAGTAAAACTTCCTAAACCCTGTTAACTCTTGTTCTTCATTAGACGTAAACATTCTGCTGTATAGCGAGCCGATGTAAAGTGGTAATTGATGTGCATATATTCATGTTTTCAAATGCAAATGTGATTCTAATTTAGCATTTTGCAGACTGGTTTAAATGCTGTTTTTTTCCATGATTAAACTACACGTTACATCTGTCTCGGCTCTCTCGTCATTCTCCCATCTTCCCCTTAGTCAATGCATAAATTCTTATGTTTTCAACTCTCACAATATCCTGTAGATTAATGATTTACTCGGTGTTACATATTAATGGAGATATAAGTATTGCATAGGGTGAAGAAGTACTCAAACTCACTGCCTTGCCTGTTCTTTTAAAGCCGAGCACCTGGCAGAAAAATAAGCAATTATGTACATGTCATTTTTCTTTTCCACCCACCGAGGGCATGCCATCGTGTAAGGCCAATCTTTGTCTTTTTTTCATGGGGTGACATAAGAAACCCCACTCATTATTTTAACAAAATGTATTCCAATGGTCCAGATCATATCCAATACAATCATTACAATCCCTGATAAAGGGGGCCCACTGAGCCTCAAAAAATTTCGACTTCTACATCTATTCTGGACTTAAAACGGACCGACCACCTGGAAGGTCACTCAGCAGTATCAACTGCAGCTCAGCCGATATTGCTGAGATCCTTAATTGTAAAAAAATAAACTTTTTCTGACAGCAGGAGTGGAGCTTGTTCCGAGTGCTCCCCTCCCACTGCCTTACATAGGGCCTAGGCAGCCAAAGTGGTGTCTGGGACATCTCTTCCAGATAGGAACTCGTCAGCAGATGATTCCCCTCTCCAGCTCTGACAGAGAAGAGACAGGAGGTGGAGTGGAGGGGGGAGAAGAGGGGGGGGACAGTGAGGGCGGAAGCAGCTGCACTTCTCCAGAAGATAAGATGCCTGCATCAGAACTGAAAGTAAAGATAGTGAGAATGTTGTGGGTTTTTTTTTGTGTAGCAGTTTTCCAGCATCTGAACTGCTGACAGGTGAGTATTGTGTCTATTTATTATGTGTATATAGTATGTGTGTTTTTTTCATTTGTGTTTAAAACCGCTTTAAGATCTTTTGGTGTGTCATTTCTGTTACAGATCCACAGTGCATCCGGAAAGTATTCACAGCTTATCACTTTTTTCACATTTTGTTTAGTGTTGAGCTCGAATATTCGAATGCCAAATATTTTTCGTGAATATCGGCAATTCGAGAATTCACCAATATCTCGAATATTCGCAATATGGGCATGTATTGCGAAAATAATATTCGCATTGCGAAAATAAAGTATTCACAGCTTATCACTTTTTCCACATTTTGTTTAGTGTTGAGCTCGAATATTCGAATGCCAAATATTTTTTGCGAATATCGGCAATTCGAGAATTCGCCAATATCTCGAATATGTCACCGAATATTCACAATTTCAAATATTCGCAACATGGGCATGTATTGCGAAAATAATATTCGCATTGCTAAAATAAACATAGCATGTGACCATTCATTTTAAAGATTTTTGCGATGTGAATATTATTTTCGCAATACGAATATGATTTTCGCAATACATGGTCATACTGCGAATATTCGAATTAACGAATATAGAATCGAATATTAGAATTATTCGTGAAATATCACAAATTCGAATATTGACTATGCCGCTCATCAATAATTTTGTTATGTCACAGTCTCATTTTAAATGGACCCAATTAAATTTTTTCCTCAGAATTCTATACCCAACACCCTATAATGACAACATGAAAAATTTTTACTTGAGATTTAGTCAAATGTAATAAAAAAGGACATGTTCATAAGTATTTGCAGCCTTTGCTCAATACTTTGTCGATGCATCTTTCGCAGCAATTAGAGCCTCAAGTCTTTTTGAATATGATGCCACAAGCTTGGCACACCTATCCTTGGCCAGTTTTGCCCATTCCTCCCGACAGCACCTCCCAAGCTCCATCAGGTTGTATGGGAAGCGTCAGTGCAGACATTTTGAGATCTCGCCAGAAATGTTCAATCCGATTTAAGTCTGGGATCAAGGACATTCACAGAGTTGTCCTGAAGCCACTCCTTTGATGTCTTTGCTGTGTGCTAAGGATTGTTGTCCTGCTGAAAGAGGAACCGTCGCTCCAGTTTGAGTAGCAAGAGATCTCTGAAACAGGTTTTCATCCAGGATGTCTCTGTAAATTGCTGCAGTCATCTTTTCCTTTATCCTTACTAGTCTCCTAGTTGCTGGTACTCTTTCTGAAGGTCTGAGGGTACTTTTGGCAAACTCCATGTGCCCTTTACTAAGTATTGGCTTTTATCTGGCCCCTCTAAAATACAGGTCTGATCGATGGATTGCTGGTTGTCCTTCTAAAGCAATGGTTCTCAACTTGTGGGTCGGGACCCTCTTGGGGGTTGAACCCTTTTCACAGGGGTCGCTAAGCTCAATGAAAGCATCAGAGCTGCTGATTACAAACAGTAGTGGTAATGCCCACAAGCAGGACCCACTGCAGGGGTCGCAGATATAAAAAGTTTAAGAACCACTGTTCTAGAGGGTTCTCCTCTCTTTACAGCGGACCTCTGGAACTCTGACAGATTCTTGGTCAGGGAGGAACTAAAAGTAGCCATACAGGAGGAGGATTTTTTGGCCAATCAACTGCCTTGCATGTTCCCAGGAATCGCCTAAAAAATCAGGTGCGCCCACCTGGCGAGATCGACCAGGAATCTCCCCCATGTCAGATCACATGGTCATTCGACATGTTGGTAGATTCCCGGCTGATACCATTACTTTGGATGGGGACAGCACACAAAGGGTCCCAGCCGATCCTCTGAGGTCCCTCTTCTATCAAGAGACTATCTCTATGTGTATGGCTACCTTAATACCCTACTCCACCCAATCACTCAGTTTAAATAGCTATGCCAGCAGGGTGATATTTCGCAAATGTGTGCCCGGATATACGCAATGTCGAATTATCAACATAATATTACTGTGATTGGTTACTGGTATACATTGCGCATATCTGTGCTCTGTGCGCTAGTCTATGTGATATCACTGCTGAGACGTGTTCACGAATCTTCTCGCACACGTACGCGCAATGTAAAGCTGTTGAATGTCAACGAATCAAATAATATCGAATAACCTTGCACACATTCACAAAATTAGGTGAACTCGAATTTAGCATATGCTGTTCAACACTAGCTCTGAGGGGACCCCAAATTTTTCTTTCTCAACCCTTTCATTTCTGAAAATATATATAAAAAACACCAATCTGGCATATAGATGTAATATAGTTATATATATATATACAACTATATCACATCTATAAATACCTTGGAAAGAGCTGAGCTGAAAATATTTTTTTCCCATCAGAAAAGATTGCTGACCCCAGCCTTGGCTCTGTAAGGTTTAAGTTTACTTTATAAATGCCCACAAGGTAGATTTAAATCTCAGTCACCAAGGGGCTTAGAGAGAAAAGCAATAAGACGCCCAGTTAGACAGAGAAGGCTCTCTTCCCCTATCTCTCATATGATCTGCTGTACAAAGAGCAACTCTTCCTCACTATAGCCTACTTTTGTGATACTGTGGACCCTGAGGGACACAGAGCTGGCAGTGGTATGAAGCAGCATGGGGGTCACTTCGCTGACTGGAGCTGATCACATAGCCGCATTCACGTAAAGCTCGCTGAGGCCTGAAAGGGTTTGGAGAATCAGGTGCTGCAGACGACCATCAAGCTCAATGAATTATGGATGTTATATATGTGAGCGGAGCCCTGACTGTCCTCGGAGACACTTCTCGCTGTCACCTTATCTGGCTGCTTTGCAAGAGATATGCTAGAGGCACCTGCAACGTGATGTAAAAAAGCTCTTCTTTAGAAGCTGAATATAAAAATTATACATGTAATACAGCATCCAGGAACCATGGCTGGAATCTTAAGCACGGACATGCTGGCTTCACATTGGTTATTTCGCTTTACTACACAGTATTACACTGTCTATTTTTTAGGTGCCACATTCAACACAACCAAGGAAACACACCCCAATGTTTTCCCAATATGGCCAAGCATTTACAT
The DNA here is from genome assembly GCA_036250615.1 of Ptychadena robeensis. Taxonomy (NCBI): domain Eukaryota; kingdom Metazoa; phylum Chordata; class Amphibia; order Anura; family Ptychadenidae; genus Ptychadena; species Ptychadena robeensis. Next base: position 23,750,658 of record CM070034.1, on the reverse strand, counting down.
TTACATATACTATAAAACATCACTCAGTGGCGCTTACCAGAACTTCCTGTTGGAGAGTCTCCAGTATGGTCTTCTCTTGGTTGGGACTACTATTAATTATTGTCTTTAGGACCATGTAAGCACATATCATGTGGAGCTTGTAGAGAGAGACAAACTCCCACTTCCAATAAAATGCCTTGGAGTGGAATCGGGCCGTTATCCAATGAAAACTATAATGGTTTTACTAAAGGGGAACCTCTCTAAAGCTGGCCATAGACGTATCGATATATAGCCGGCTTGTAGCAGACTCCTCACAGCGTGGTGATGTCTCCACACTGTGAGGAGTCGGCTACAGAACTGACAGGAATCCTGTGTGTTCCACCAATACACGTATAATTGTAGCCAAATAACTTGGAGGGGGAGGAGACTCCCCATCCACAGTAACTGCCTGCAGCAGGATCGGAGGATCGGGCATAAAAAGAACCAGCAGGACAGATCCGCATATTAGATCTGGTTATTATTATAATAAGGTAAATTTAATCCTTAAATATTTTGCTATGATAAATGCTGGGAATACAAGGCTCGATTGTCAAGCCGTTTGAGCTTCTACGATATCCAGCTCGGCCGAGACTTTGAATGGGGACCGAGGGATAGGATGTAGATGAAGGTTTACCAACATGTTGGAAACCTGCAGTTTCAAGCTGGATTGATTGATCCCGTACACAGACAGATTTTTGTAAATTTGTAGAGCGCCACGAACGCACTGTGCTCTATTGTGCAAAAATCTATGCAAAAATCGAGCCATGTTTTCCTACCTTAATGGTGCTGTAATCATATTTCTCTAATTGATTGGGAAGATATCTGCTGAAGTCTATAAAACTGCAACCACTGGATCCACTGACAAATTGTGCACTGTAAAGGGGAAAGGATCACCAGCACAGCCACAGAGCGATAAAAAAAACGTTGGTTTAATTTCACCAAAAGGAAAACATAAATCAAAACTTGCAGTACACTTGACAACATTTCACTGGTACTTAGTACAGATTTTCAGCTCACCGCAGTTGCTCAGTTCACCTGTGTTTTCAAAGGTCCTGCCAGCCCTCCTAGGATTTCCACAGGAGCAGTCTTCTGTAGAGAGTGTTGTACTTTACACAGGCTCCCCACCTGACCACTACTCCCACAGTCCACACCCTCTCTGAGCACCTGAGCCTTTTTCAGTTCCTGTCTGCCTGGCAGATAGCAGCAAATTCCGGAGTGTATGCCGAGTGGAGTAGGAAGGCCCACCCAGTTCCTTCCCTCCCACTCCAGAGTCCGGAACCCTAAAACCATACCAAGTGGCAACCCCTGGTTGCCTCTGTCTATCCCCGGACTCCTTACCCAGAATACACTGAGAACCACAATCCCTAATATGGGGAGACAAATCTGCCATCAAGGACCCATCCCCGGGGTCCTTCACAGCACACAAAACCTTCTAGACACATTTAAACAAACCAAAAACATGCAGATATAGATATTTAATACATCACTGACAACCGAAGCATCACAACTAATATAATTGGTAGGAATATTGTTAATCTGAAAAGTCAAAGTCTGTGCAGACTGGGATAAACGGTGAGATATCGATTACAACATAGGAAAAGGGACCGATAGAGTTTTTCATGCTTGAAAGCTCAAATAATTTGAATTATTGACAGTTTTAGGAATTCATTACTGACTCTAGATTCAAATGGAATTATATGTATAAATTATTAAGTGGCTTGTAGTAAAAAAAAAATTCTTTTAAAATGACCTTGTCACCATAACAAAAAAACAAAAAAACAGACCCACTCCTTCGAAGAACATGAATACTTACCTTTCTAGGTTTTCTATGTAACAAAAGGAATTTTCCTTTGATTCACCTCTGTCAGGTTGGTCTTCACTGCTTCTCAAGTTAGGGATTGGCCTCACCATAGATGCGGCCCTAATAGTATCCTATCAGGGAGTTGTCTCCCTGAAGGGGGCTTTTTGTCACAGGGTGGGGTCTGCCTCGATGTACCAACCTGGGACCATGCCTCCATCATTTTAACAATTACATGCTCCAGCTGCTCACTCTCGGCAATTGATTGTAATTCAAACTATCCTGAGGAAGCCCTAGTGGGTGAAACATGTCGGAGAAGCACTATGATCATTGCCTATGTACATATGATATGCAGTTATGATATAGCCTGATGCAATGTACAACTTTTCAATTATTTTTTCAATATGTTTTAACTGTACGGTCTATAATGTGTAATGAAGACCTTTTATAACTTATTGATGTTTGAGTAATGATAAGTGCCTAAAACACCCCTGTTTTTAGGATGCAACTTAGGGTTTACATGTTACCTTTTTAGCATTTAGCAATTTTAAGCGAAACCCAATTAGTTTTTTTATTTAGTATTGTGGGGTGTACTCAAAATGACGTCAGTCCACACAATCTGCTTCTCTTAAGGGCTCCTGCCCGCGTTTATTAGCAACAGCAAAGGTCCAAATAAATACCCTCGCAGGGGTTAATTTCCCCTCGCAGGGATGCAACAAAATCCACACAGGAAAATGCCAAGCCTCTTGGCTTGCAGTGTTCAATTTCCTTTACCTCAGGAAAGTCTGTATAAATGGCCTGACTCGCAGGCCTTGGACCCCACACTCTTTGTGTGCCCCCTGGTATCTACTACTCAGGCAGCACAGTGTCTTCCCACCTCATCAGGAAGCCCTGACTAACTGGTCTCAGCTCCTTTTGTGGAGACACTCCTGGCAATCTCATTAGGGTCCAGCAGGTGTATCTTGGTGGAGTGGGAAGGCCCACCCAGTTCCTCCCATTCCCACTACAGAGTCTAGATCCCAGTAACCGAAAACATAGCAAAACTGGGCAGCAACCTACTGTTTCTGTCCAACACTATCCTGGACTCTTTCCAGGATACATCAGACCCTTTCACTGCCGGATATGGACCACAGACCACCTGTCACAGTATCTATTATCTATAGTATCTATAATAAATTATAACCCAAACAAATTGCCTATACTCAAATAAATACCTGAACCTCCTGAAAGCACATTTGTCCTATGTTTATGTGCCTTAGTTGCTGTATTTGCTATCCTAGGCTAATGCTTGAGTCTTACAGTTTTTCCTTGTTTTTCCTGGGTCCCACTTTGGCCATCCTGAAGATACCACTTGCACCAGGGTGATTGAGGCATTCCATTTGGGGGTATTCACATTGACATAATTTCAATAACCTGCTGTATGGTTAAGGTTTATATTCCCACTACAGTGGTTCCCAAACTTTCCTTGCAGGGCTTAACTCACCACCCTGAAAGTTGCAGAGGCACAGGCATCGTCAGCAGGCTGGGTCGTAAGCAGGAGCAACGGTGCGGGACCAAGGTGTGAGGCAATAGCATAATCAGACAAGCAATCAGACAAGGCAGCACAGGTACAGGCCAGGCAGTCCCTGTTGGCAAAAGGAGAGTCAAGGCAGGGTTAAACAGGTAGCAGAGTGTATGCCGAGTAGAGTAGGAAGGCCCACCCAGTTCCTTCCCTCCCACTCCAGAGTCCGGAACCCAAAAACCATACCAAGTGGCAACCCCCGGTTACCTCTGTCTATCTGGGTCGTAACCAGGAGCAACCGTGCGGGACCAAGGTGTGAGGCAATAGCATCATCAGACTAGGAATAGAATAGCAATCAGACAAGGCAGCACAGGTACAGGCCAGGCAGTCCCTGTTGGCAATAGGAGAGTCAAGGCAGGGTTAAACAGGTAGCAGAGTTTCAAAACACAGGCAAGAATCAGTAAAGCCCCCCATTCACCTTTAGATCACTCCATACAATTACCTTTAGATCTACCAACAACTATGTAGTGTCGGGTTCTGCCTGATAGAATACAAAGTGATTGGAAAGTTTAGAAGTTTTCATATTACATGGTTTTGATTGAACAAAAGTGTATTGTACAAAAATTGTTTGGTAAGAGTGTAAGGTGTACACAGATAGCAATCATGAGCCTTAGCAGGATACAGAGACCTTGACACACACACACACCTTCACATCAACAAATCTACACATCCTCTTTGTTGATGTGAAGATACCAGTCGCTACCGTACCCAACTGAACATACCCCCTGAGGAAGTATATGACGAAATGCGCGTTGGGGTAGATTCTGATTGAATCCCTATCCTACAACAAATGTTTATATCAATATACACCTACTGTATACGCTTGAATACCCATTACCAATGTACTCATATTCTGTATGCGACATGTATCTAGATGTTCCCTCCATGATATCATGTATCCTACCATGTGTTGAATAATTCTTTGTTTTAATTAAACTATATGCTTTGTTTTGAAATACGCGCTTACATTTCGAATTTGTGGCCTTAAAAGTCCCCTTGCCCTTGGGAACTTTATCCCGAGGGGAAAAACTGGGTGCTGAGGGATTAACACCCTCACCACCTCTAATCCTATTAATCTATTTTGGGATGTGGCCACCCCCGTAGGAATTGCTCTCTCTTTAGATTATTTTATTAGATGTAAGCAAAGGGGGGACACCATCCTGCAGAGCTAGGAGTTGATAATCTCATAGGCCTCAGAGCTATCTTTACAAAATGGGTTATTTAGTATTTTATATTACATGTATTTCTTTCTCATTTTTAATCATCATTGATTATAAAAGTGAAAATGCTATTAGATATTTGTATAAGTGGCATAATTTCCGCCCCCTATGAGCACTGTAATGGCAAAACCCAATAAGGGTTCATCACCCTTCCACACTCATTAACAAAAATAGGAAACAATTCATAGGCGTAGAACTTGTGTTGCTCAGTTCTCCTTTAAGTCCTTATTTTTTTACTTAATAAGCTCCATCACAAAATGCTTGTTGAAATCCAATCCTATAGGTGAGTAAAAGTTATTCTGATGTAGTACACTGCAGATATGTTAATAGAGTGTGAATTAGCTCACTGAGCCATAGCAACTTGCAATGTTTCATCACTCAACGTGTGTTTTAATGGAAAATAAGATGTGATTGTGGGGGTGAATAATACCTTGCCACCCTCCAATTATCAGGGAACAGCACCATCACAAGATCATTTTCTCACGTTCTCTCTTGAGGATCTGCACTGCTCAAGCTGAACCAAAATGCTTTAAAGTGTAAACAATATATTTTATTCATCTCTCCGATACAGCCTTCTCCTCAACTTATATCTAACATCCACATTTATCAAAAACTTGCACGGAGTATATGACCCAATGCGTCATTCGGAGGCTCTCCATGAAACATGGTGTAATATGCTTAATGGGCTTCATTATGTGGAACAATGTGCATTCACTTCCTGGTCACTTATCCCCAGCAGATTATTTCATGACATTATCCCCAGTTAGAAATAATTGGACATTTATTCCGTCTATACATTATACTACACAAGTGGATGATTACTAGTAATTAGTTCCAAGTTGGTTGACAAAAATAAAACAAAAACATTGGTTCCCAGTTGCTGTTCACTGATGTCTTAAGCTAGCCATACACTTTCGTGAGTCGATCAAACAAATTGATGTGCACCACTTAGTACATCGATTCCTGTTCGATAGGGACTCTGGTCCTGTGCACCCTGGAAGCAGCTGAGCGAGACACACAGGATCAGTGTAGAGGGCCCCCCACTCTGACCCTAGCAGCTGTGCTTGGCCCCCTTGCCTTTGTCCCAGCTCTAAAGGCTGAGCTGACACAGTCAAGGGGGCAGAGCCGAGACAGGGTTTAGGACTGATTAAGTATATAGCTAATTGTGTGCATATATTACCCTGTGCACTATTTTGTATATATTGTACTGTCTGTATATATTTGATGCCTGTCCCTTTAACATCCTGGGTGTTACACACTTGGCACAATTTTTTTAAGAGCGCACCACGAGCAATCGTGGCGGAGCACACATGCTACAGCGTGATTTCCTACCCGCCCGGAGCCTGTGCATAACTCCGGTGTCACTGGAGGTGCCAGCGTTATACTGGGAAAAGGCGACGCCCCTCCATTTACATGGAGGTCTATAGCTCGGCCTACCCCCGCCCCCTTTGCGTCACTGGTGACACAATCAGCGGCAGCCCCTATGCATCAACATACATGCTGATGCTCCCGATCGCAGGGGGAATCCGGCAGACAGGTGGGTTTTTCCATAGTTAACTCAGGCTGAGTTTCATAAACTGCTTAGCAGTTGCTGGAACCTTCCAGAGGGCAGTCTCAGTATTTTACCGCTGTTTTGGCTCTCCACTAAATTGTAGCCATGGGCTTCCTGCCCAGCAACAGGCATTAAGCCACCCCCTTCTGAGAGCTTATAAATAGAAGCTCCTCATAACTTTCTGGGCTTTTTGATTAGAGACCTGCAGCCATATTCATACGTTTCCCCAGACACAGGAATCCTGGGTGAGGGGAACCTCCCCTGTGCTAACTTGACATCCTAAAAGGACTGCTTTACTTTATTCTGGCGAGAGCAACAGCCTCTGTCCACATTCCAGCAACTGATAGCAATGCTTAAACATAGTTTTCCTAAGCTTTGTGCCCCAAAGCTGCCCTTTGGAGTTGGTGAACACTTGTATATAGGCCCTCAGTAAACTGTACATAGCCCGCTAGAAAGCGAAAGAAAGAGACAAACCTTGCTGGAAGATTGAGCTACCTTGTCTGGGTTCTTGAGTGAGTCTTGAGTGTTAGAAGGAACATGACTCAAGGCCAAATTCTGCTATACTAGTTCCTGTGCCTTGGACCAAGCATGGTGACTACTTTTACTAACTTTTCGCTTGACCCCAGGACTATCGAGCCGTGCTTTAACTTAACCCACTAATAAAGAGTGCTAACTAATACATGATGAGTCAATTATTCTTTGGAAACTCGTGTTTATATAAAATAAGTGCAGTAACAGAAAACTGGCCACAGCCTGTAAACATAATGACATATTGAATATGGGGCTGCCACTTCTTCGTCTTGTTTCCCACCACTGTACCTGCCACCTGCCCTTAAATACCAGCACGGTGGGTACCTTAAACTTGTAAACAAAAACCTGAACCGGGGCAAAAGCCCCCATCAGTACTTTGTGACTGCCCTTAGAGTACCGACACGTCACAATGAGCCCCTCAAGGCTCCGTTTTCTCCATCCGGCACTGCTGAGCTTCCGCCATGCTGTGACAAAAGAAAAAAAAAATCAAACATCATTAACAACATTCCAGCAAAGGGGAGGGAGGGTGGGTGATGTCCCACTCTGAAAAGGACCCGCCTCCTTCCGTTCTTCCCTTTTGTTAGGGCTGCGCCTGACGTCATGGTGCAGCCTCGCCCCCACTTACTCAACCTTTAGCTGCCCGGCCGCTGCCTGCGTCAATGTGCCCTACCACCTAGCTGCGCGCAGCTCTGGCCACTCATTCTTATTTGTGCACAAGCTTGTTCCAGAAAAGTTCCTGGAATTAATTTACCCCTAGTAGTGATGGACGAGCAATAGTCCACAGGTGTTCACAGACTGTTTCAGCATTGAACAACATTGAACAACATTTACTTCAATGATCCTGAAACCTTCAGGGCATAATTGTAGACACAATACCAATAAAAAACTGCAACACCTTGACAGTCTTAAGCCAGAGGGGAACCAATGGCTAAACTTCCCCCAAAATATACAGATTTTTTTTAAATAGTATTCCGTTCAAATCTAATGGTCAGAAATCACATTTGATAAAAACAAAGCATGGGGTCTGGTATGCTCTGGTAAGCCCCCCATACACCTTAAGATCGATCCATACAATCTCTACAATTAAGCTAGCCATACACGTGTCGGATTCCATGTCCAATCGATTCATCATCTGATCGATTCCGGCGATTCTGCCGGGAATCGCAGGTGTGATCAATCGGCCAATTAAGAGTATCCATCGCTGCATACCACCTTGTCCACCTCGGCACGATTCCGTGTCCGATTCCACCTCCGATTCCACCTCACAAATGGCAACTCCCCCTGATCTGTGCAGAATCGGATCAAAAAGACCAACATGTTGGTTCTCTGACGGATCCGATTCTGGGCCCCCGAACGATCGGACGTGATCGGACGGACAAGGTGGGCTGCACACGATTCCGGCACGATCGATTCACGTGCACGCGCCCGGAATCGATCGGCCCGGAATCCGGCCGGAATCCGACCCGTGTATGGGGGCCTTTAGATCTACCAACAACTATGTAGTGCCAGGTCATCCCTGATAGAAGACATAGTGTTTGGAAGGGTTAGAAAACTCCTCATATTACATGATTTTGGTAGAACAAAGTTTGATTGTACAGAAATTGTATGGAAGGATTGTAAGGTGTATGGGGGCCTGTAGAGGGGAGCCATGAACAGCATGGGGTTCCTCCTTCAGAGCACACCAGCCCTCTGCTGGCATAGGTTCTGTTATTTCTGGACAAGTGGGACCACGAAAAACGTGGGCTCTCCCCATCCAGACCATACCAGACCCCTTTTGGCTGGAAGGACAAGAAAGGGGTGGGCACCTCCATCCCTGTCTAAACAGACCCCATGCCATACCTCAATAAGGCATACCAGGCATCAAGCCTCATTGAAGAACTGTAATGACTCTCTGCTTAGGTTCTCTTTAAGTACTTAAGAGTCTCTGTTCTTTATGGATATGATAATAACTGAAAGACAACGGCCTTTTTATCATCACTAATCATAAAATGAATCTTGGATAAAAGATGTATTTAGCCAATTTGTTTTACAACAGTTAATTGAATTGGCAAAGTGAATTTAAAGAGATCAATGCAAAAGCAATCTGCATCCATTTCCAATAGATTGGAGGAAATCTAGCTTTTAGTTCCACTTCACTGCAGTGAGCGGCTATATATTATTTCCTGTTATTACATCTGAAGACAGAAGACAGTTCATGTCTGGCCTGGATATTATTCACAATATGTCCTGCAGATTAAACCTTTAACTCAAAACCTTTAATTATTGCAAACTCTGCTCCCCTACCTCTTAAGGCGGCTTTACAACATGCAATGTTAGATTTGCTATAAGCAGTATATTAGATTTGATAAAGTCCATTATAAATCTATTGAAAATAAGGACAGTTAATGTTTGATTGCTTCCTATTAGAGATGGTCAAATTTTTCGACTAGCTGACTTTGTGAGCTGATTATAAAGCCTCTGAAAAAGGTATCATCCCCAACATTGCTGGAATTGTAGAGAAGAGTTGGGGGGACATTTGAAAAGAAAGCTTTGCTATAGCACATGTAGTTTTTGCATAAATTAAGTTCAAAAACAAAGTCGAAATTACGATTTTCAAAATTTTACTTGACTTAATTTGTGCAGAAACTATTTGTGTTACAGACATACTTTTTTGTAGTATACCCCCAACCCTTCTGTACGTCTCCAGCAAGTTTGGTGATTATGCCATGTTCAGGGGCTTTGCAATTAACTCAAAATCATCAAAGTGGTCAAATCTTTGAAAAAAAACATTCAACCATCTCTACTTCCTATCAGCTAATCCAAGGACTACTGGAACATGAGTGCATTGTGGAATGCAGATGAACAACTGACATTCATCATTTATCTGGTCCTGCACCTATTAACTAGTGTATAGTCAACAGTAGATTGTAAGCTTGAGTGGCTAGAGTCGTTTCCACCCTATTAACCTCCCTAGCGATATGCCGGAACCCAGTTCGGGCAAAGGGACGCTGCAATTAGCGATACGCCCGAACTGCGATCGGGCACAGCGTGGGAGCTCACCTGGTCCGCCGCTATCATGATCTTCCTCTGTTGCCGGCTTCTTCCGGGTCCCGGAGTGACGTGTGACATCACGGAGGCGGGACCCGGTCTTTTTTTCGTTTTTTAAATCTTTTTTTTTAACTTTTGGACTGGATGAGATAAATGTCTCAAAGTGGATCCCGCTAGCAGAAACGCTCCCGCTGAGCGTTTCTGCTAATGGGATCATCTCCGAGGTCTCCGGCTATTTCCGTGATCGGCATTCAGGTCCTGATGACGTCACGCGCCGGGCGGGAGAAAAAAAAAATTTTTTTTCTTCGATTTGTTTTTTTTTCATTTTTTACATTTGTTTTTATTTTGATTGGATTGGGTAAATGTTTTATAAATGTTTTATCCAATCCAAATCAAAAGAAAAGAAAACAAGTGTAAACTTATAAAAAAAAAAAATTTCCTCCATTTTTTTTTCTGTACCTCTAAAGCCGCCATAGCGCTTCAATCTGTGGCCTATTTTGCGAATGATCACCATGCGCATTCGGGGTGATCGCTTGGTGATTAATCGCAAACTGAACGCGCCCACCTGGAGCAACCGTTCGTACTCGCACAAAACTTTGATCAGCCAGAGAACAAAAGTTTTTCTCTGGTCGATCGCCAGTACTTTGAATGGGGACAAGGGTCCCCATCCAAAGTATTGGTTGTCAAATCGTAAATGGTGTATTTTGAACGATTGACCATGGCATGATGATGTCATCATGCTGCGGCCGATTGTTCGATAAACGCCTGCCAAGCATAGCGTCTATGGCTGGTTTAACCTCCCTAGCGTTACGCCCGAAGCAAGTACTGGCGCAGTCTGATCGTGAATCAAACTGCGCCCGTGCCGGAATCAGGCGCAACCGCTGGCTCTCTGTGTGCCTGCAGCATTTCTACAAAGCTGCAGGCACACAGAGCCTTTCCGCCCCCATCGGTGTCATCGGTGACGCCAATGGGGGCAGAAACACAAAACACTGTATCACTTTTGGTACAGAAATCTGCACCTCAGTGAACCGCCAGGGAGGTTAACGTCCCTAGCGCTCTTGCAAGGTCCAGATTTCTGTACCAAAGCGCACCATAGACTCTAATGGGATTTTTTAATGTTGTAGGCCTGTAACTTCCCAAAATATGTCCGTACAAGGTTCTAGTAGACATCCTGAATATATTAATGTTTGAAACACACAATTATGCTAAAAAAATTACATTTAATATATATATATATATATATATATATATATATATATATATATATATATATATATATATAGAAGGTATCATTTAAATGATAACATCTCCTAAATACTTATTTATTATGAAAGATTTCAAAACAGTATGTATTCCTATTTATCGTTTGTTTATAATAAAAAATTTTATTACAATTTGAAATGTGTTTTGTTTTTGTTTTACTTTGAATTGTATTGGATACAGTTATCACTGTATCCAATACAATGCCCTTTGGCACCATCTGAAAGGGTTAACTTCAAAGTGCACACCTGGAAATCACACTGGGGGCAGATGTGCTCTTTGAAGTTAACCTTATTTACATTTGAACATCAAATGTGACGTCATCACGTCATGGGGGAGGGGAGAGGGGTGACATTGGCTTGCTTCAGTAAAGAAGTCAGCTAAAAGGATCCACCGGGACAGCACAGAACAGTGAGTAGTTGCTGCCGGGGATCTGATTTTCTGACCTAACGGCTCCATCTCGTTGTCTGCAATACTGACAAGTCTGTGCTGGATGAAATGGAGCCGTCAGAAGCGCTAGGGGGGTTAATTGTACAGGGCTGCGTAGCAGTTGGTGTTTTACAATGCAGAGACAATTATAATAATTTGTCTGTATGAAAATACATATGTAGGTGCCCCAGGCACTCACATCCTCTGTGGGAAAGTAAAAGTGAAATGATATTGCCTGGGAGGTTATGATGGTTAAACTTTCAAAGAATCTAGCACGGTAGGCCAGAGAACGGACATGTCCGTAAATCTCTGGCCGATGCCATTAGTTTCAATGGGGGCGTCACTTATTCAAACTAACGGCCGGCACACAAAGAGTGCCTGCCGATGCTGTAAGCAATGGAGAGCAGCATGATGACATCATCACACTGCTCTCGACAGCTCATCTGTCGGCCCCCGCTCATTACATGTGTGGGGACCTTAACTCTATTTTTCCTAGAAGTCCTGTAAAGCTTTGCTCTTAAGTTAATAGTCCCTTGAAATGATTGTTAGTGATTTCTTCTGTTGACAGTCTACTTGACTCTCTGACGAGTACTAAGTAAGACATTACTAGAACACTAGCACCTCTATTGGGAGCAGCAATCTTCTATTCTATGAGTTGAAGGGTATCTATTAGTACATTTCCAATATATAGAAAAAAAATAACCCACAAGGGATAGCCAGTGAAAACTTGCTGAGGGCAACCCCAAAGGGGAAAGAAGAGTGGAGTGTTGCTTTCACTAGTAAAGCAGAAGTCTACAGTAGATGCTGACAGGGCATTCTTATGAATTCGGCCCAAAGGCATTTATGCAGAAGGGCTAAACCATGCAGAAAGCCGTATGTATGAGAATAACATTTCCCACCAGTCTTATAAATGACAAGTCTGCCTCCGGGATGAGAACTGAAACTTTTCAGATGTTTGGCTAAACAAGGTTTTCTAATTTGTTTATAGCTTTTTCTGAAAAATAACACATTTTACATTTATATTGTACTCATAGTGAATGCAGGTGAATGGAAACAATGAGGATTTGGGTGGGAATGTTAGTAGCGGCAAAGAATAATACTATATGAAGAGAGAATCTGTCATGGGAAGACTTTCCTAATGCTAGCTACCTGTCTATCATGATGAGTGTTGTCTGGGACAACGACCCGAGCAACCAGGTTCTTTTCAGACACTGTCACACAAACTGTCATCGGATTAAACCAATTTCCACACAGCTGGTTAGGGGGATAACTTTTACAAGGCAGGGATAGGGTAAAAGGCAGCTGTTTTAAACTAAAACAAAAACAAAACACACATACATGAAATAAGCACATTACTAACCTGCCAGCAGTTCGGATCCTGGAAAAGTGCTACACAATAACAAATAACATGACTTACCTTCTTCATGTTTTATCTGATGTTGGCAACATATTGCATAAGGGCAGAGAAGCCACTTCCTGATCCATCTTCTCCGGGAAGCAGCTAACAACAACCCCTCCCCCCTTCTGCCCCTTCCTCTTCACAGACAGAGACTCCTTCACAGCTCCGGTGTGGGGGAGAGGGGGGGGCACTTAGCTAGATCGTGTGAAGAGAGGCTTCTTTCTCCTCTCTTCACAAAGTCTCACAAACATGGCGCTGACGTCACATCTGTGAGACTCAGACACAGGGGCTTGTGGGAGAGAATTCCCAGTAACCCCCTGCAGCTTGTTACGCCCTGCCTAGGTGAGACATAACACAGTGGGAGGGTCTGTCTCTAAAAAGACACCCCTTCAGCAGTCAGAATCAGTTTTGGGCTTTTTTTGTCAGAATTCTCTGCATTATCAGCTGAGCTGAAGCTGGTCCTGCAGAGAGACCTAACAAGTGGTAGGTCCGCTTTAAGTTGCAAATGATCTAACCATTTGCACGGGGGTGGGCCGATGACTCTCTTACCCAAGATCAGGAGGAAAGTTCAGTAAGCAGCTATGGCGGTTCAGTGGAGGGGAGGAATCCTGCATCTCACCTTAACCCTTCAGACATCTCTTGAAAGCTGCATCCTTCCACTCGGGCAAGACAAGGGAGAGACTAACCCTGGTCCAAAGGACATCCCTGCCATTAATGGGGGCCCAGCCCAGGCACTGCAGAGTGGAGGGCTGGTGGGAGGACCCAGAAGGGGATGGAGGCACCTTGCTCCAAGGTAAGCTGATAGAAACAAGCAGAAGAATTCAAAACAGTACATTTATAACTTCTGCCCAGAGGTGGGGTTAAGCATTTGCATGGCAGAAAGTAAAAGCAAAATAGCAGGAAAAGAGCCATTACCTCAAACCCTTGCAGCTGCTCTTCAAAAGAGATACTTTTCTTAAAGCTTTACACACAATACACATACCACGTCATGGCCTAGCTATACAAATAAATATACAGATGCTGAGTGTGTTTCTACTACACTACACTCCTACTGAAATATTTGAAGTGACAATGTATTGATGAGAATTTCTTACTTTTGTCTGACTTTTTTGATCATTCTGCAAGAATAATAGCGTATTAAATTAAATTTAAATGTTAATGTATAACATTTTGAGTGATGTACAATAAAACACATCAAGAATACTGTAGACCTGGAGATACATTATGTTTTCTTATTGGTTATTTGGTTCCTATAAAATGATTACTCACTGTGTAGCATCTTTAATTTGTTGGAAGTCAAAAATGGTTTACCATATATCGCTCTCCAGATTTTATAGTCACAAGCTCTTCCATAGGGTATGTTTCCATGGTTTCTACGGCCAGAGGGTTATGTAGCGCTGTGGAAACTGCTGGTGTGGTACATGGATTGGCTCCGTTGACATCCCCATCAAGGAATGTGATCAACACAGGGTGTTTCGACGGAGCCGAAAATGCTGTGGAAACATAACCTTAAGCCAGGCCCGATATTGAGCTGCAGCACTTCTTCTTTACATCTAGAAACATGCAGAAAAAATAGAACCTGGCTGGGAGACATATGGAGTGGTGGAAGCTCTCGTTGAAGAGGGTAGGCAAGAGAAGCATTTTATGTGGGCGTCCTTATAAGGTAATGTAAGCAAGTATAATATTTTTCGAGAAGATGCACCTGACCATGAAATGCACCTAGTTTTTACAGCTGGAAACCCAGAAAAAAACAATATTTGAAGTGTTCAAATCAATTGGGGGAAATATCCCCTGCAGTACCACATTTCAGCCAATAGATGTCAGATGTAAAGAGCACTTGGCATCATATTACGACATCTTTTTCACACATCGAGAAGAGGGGGGGGGGCATGGGGGAAGCTGTGCAGATGTCTCCCCTCTACGGCTGTGAGCGTGTGGGGAAGCAATAGCTTCCCCACTCAGGCAGAAATAGATGGGAGAGTTTGCATGCTCTTTCATCTATCTTTTTGCTCTTCATTGCTTATATCAAGAGGGCTCTGCTGATATAAACAATACAGTACAAATGGGAGATAAGGCTGTGGGCGGATCTCCTATTTGACAGCTCCTTCACCTACTTAGCTAATCTTATTGCCAGGAGAGCTGGCGGTGAGCCAAGGTGTTTAGAAACATTTTCGAGAGCCCCTTCCCTATTAAAACACAGGTTCAAAATGGCCCCCTGAAATACCTTCGCGCCCCCCCCCCCCCCCCCCCCCAGGGTCCACCCCCAAGTTTGGGAAACACTGGTCTAACTAATGTGGAACCAATTCTACGGCTTGACCTACATAATGGAAATAAAAAATATGAAATATATTGTATGAATATTTACTATTCCCTTTAACTGGGGGAAATTCCATTTAATGGTATAAAACATCTACATTTGTACCTAGTAATATACCAAAGATTTCAATTAATATAGAGATTTTAGTATTGTAGGAATGATAAAGGTAAGAAAGCGTTAAATGATTAATTCTGGATCAAGTGTATTTTGCTATCATGTCAGCATGTATGTCAGAGGCAAAACTCTCCCAGGTGTAGTGATGCATTTCCTACAGAGACCATCTGCTATAGGAAACCAAATCATTGAGGGTAACATAATAATTAAGGCTTTGTCACCTGCCTACTTAAGCAGCGCATCTCTGCTTTCTATCTGCTACAGAAATTACCAAGTTAAATGTATCTATTGAGTCTATATTTGGCTGAAAGGGATATAATACTCTGTATATATCTTATCAGATGTAATAACGTTAAACTCACCACATTTATTATATGTAGATTTAATTCAATATTCTTGGCTAGGTATGGTTAGTTGGTCTTGGCAATGTACACACTGAGCATCTCCACATGGCTCAAATGCTACAGCATATGGGACCTTCTAGGTGTCTAACTTTTGCAATATGTTAGGCAAGCAAGGAAGGGCACTTAGGACATATGTGGTTGAATCCTCAGTCTATCCACCTATTACACTTTAATTATATAATTATTAGTCTGTATTGTATCTTGATCATTTTAGCTTTTCTGTTGTGTTTTCTGTAAAAGTGTAAACAATAAATTTTACAACTTACAAGTAATACTTAATAGATAGACAATAATAGATCAAGGGTATTTCTTTTTTTTTAAAAAATAAATAAAATTTCTTCATATACAGTGGGGAAAAAAGTATTTAGTCAGCCATTAAAGTTCTACCACTTAAAAAGATGAGAAATGCGTGTAATTTTCATCATAGGTCACCTCAACTATGAGAGATAGAATGGGGGGAAAGAATCCAGGAAATCACAATTTTTAAAGAATTTATTTACAAATGATGGTGGAAAATAAGTATTTGGCCACTATGAAAAGTTCATCTCAATACTTTGTTATATCCCCTTTGTTGGCAATAACAGAGGTCAGACTTTTTCTGTAAGTCTTCACAAGGTTTTCACACACTGTTGCGGTAAAGAAATCATCTGTGGGAGCAATAACTAGAAAATGGAAGACATACAAGACCACTGATAATCTCCCTTGATCCGGGGCTCCATCTCACCAGGACCAGGTCGGCTTATGATTTTTGCATAAATTATGTTCAAAGTCAAAATTTCACATTAACTTTGAACTTTTTTTCCAATGTCCCCACAACCCTTCTGTACATCCTCAGCAATTTTGATGATGATTCCATGTTCAGGGGCTTCAGACTTGCGGTCCTCACCTTCTCTGGGGCGTGCAAATACCTATTACTGTTTTGACTAATGAAGGTCCCACTCCATATTTGGGGTCAGGCTACTTTGCTGCATTTTTGCTGTTATATTGTTCTGCTCATATAAGAAAAATATATTCCCTTTCACTAGAAGATAGACCAACATCCCAAAATAACATAG
>CM070034.1:23704242-23715317 GCA_036250615.1 Ptychadena robeensis | reverse complement strand
ACACTCCCTATTCCTCATGAGCTTTTATTTATATGCCTTACATGTTTATGTTTATTTTCTTGCAGATCCCCAAATGTGCGTGGTCTGGATGTTGAGCCATTCATATGTGTACTGTGCGGAAAAGAAGGCCGGCTCTAGACTTCACGGCAAACTAATGGGCTTCAATGAGTTTTCTGTTGATTTTCATTGGTTAGGGGTTCGGGGTTTGCGTTGGCCACAGTTGGAGACAGTTCTCGAGGTTAGTTCAACTCTGGGGTCCGCCTGATATCCTTATGATTCACGCTGGGGTTAACGACCTTGGCTCGATCCCTGTACTTCAATTTATTCAGGAAGTCCTTTATATATCGGGTGACAGAAGATTTTCCACAGCTGGTTTTGCTGTGGTCTGAGGTTGTTCCACGCTTAACGTGGCGTACTGAAATCCCTCACGAGGTGATCAATCTGTCACGTAAGAAGGCTAACAGGGCTATCTCCAAGTTTGTACAAAAGCGAGGTGGAGTGGCAGTGCGCCATCATTTGTTAGAACTCGCACCAGGCAACTTCAGAGCAGATGGCGTCCACCTTAGTGAGGTGGGCATGGAGGTTTTCCTTCATGGTTTACGGGAAGCTCTACTGGGAGCCTGGGGTGTTTGGCGTCTGCATTCAAGGTCTAGCGGCCTTTGAATGCTGTGACGGTCCTGGTAGTGCCCAGGTGTAAAATCTTTGTTAAAATACAAGGTTCTTGGTTTAATACTGAGCTCTTGCAAGGGTCAATGACCCGCTGGGATTTTGAGATTTAATAAAGTTAAGGAGTCAGTATGGTTAACAGTTATCTTTAAACCCATCGAGCTGGTCTGCAAGGCTGATGGACGTATTCAAGACGGATATATACATATGGATAGTTAAATGTTACTCAAAAGAACCCATCGAGCTGGTCTCTAAGGCTGATGGGGGTTGATGGACATCGATAGTGAGATATCGATTTATATATATAGATATTGGACAACACTTGATGATGTCATTTAAGGGGCACTATCAGGGACTTTAATAAGTAGACTTGAATTGCATTTTGAAGTTGCACTAAAATAATTAAATATTACAGAGTTGTAAAGTTATTTATAAAGAGTTATATTCTTATATTTGTACAAGTTTTATCAGCTGTGGCCAAAAAATGTATATAAAACATCCACTTCTTTCTGATAAATCTTTTGTCTGTGTGGTTATTGGTTTCAAAGCATAAGTTTTTATGTATCTAAAGGTCTTTTAGTATTCACAGCATTCAACTCAGCCTTTCACCTGTCAGTATCCTTTTTTTCTGACATACATCTGTTGAAAACTATTAGGAAAAGGAAACCATGATTAGCAGACAAGTAATGGAAGTTTGATAAGTGAGAGAGTGACAGAGAAGCAAAAATGTTGTCCAACTTTGTTTAACTTATAGAGCAAGACATAAAGTAAGACAGAGGAGCAGGAGAGACAGAAGGAGAACATTATCCCATTGCTGCTTGAAATATTGATCTGCTGGCATTTTCTAAAGTGATACATATTACGCTCTGTATTATTTCGTTGTCCTGAGTTTGGTTAACCACTTAGAAAACCTAGTGCCGTGCTGCATGGGATTTTATTCATCGGGCTGCTAAAGAAACACTGACAGATGTTGATTAACCTGTTCAATGCTAGATAGATGCTACTGAAAAGGATCGATGGTTGGCGAGGGGAATAGGGAAATTACATTTCAGGGTTGGTTCTAAAGTTGGCAGTTTCAGTGGCATCATTATTATGTTGAGTTGACTTTTTAGTCATAGCCTATATGCAAACTAGACATACAGTTGTGTTCACAATTATTCAACCCCCACTGAAATTGAGTGTTTTGGCAATTTTGACATTGATTTGGATCATTTCAGTCATCTTGTTTACAATGAAATCAGTGAGGCGCTTGTAAGTCAGACAAATATAACATAACATTAATAATGAAATAATCACAAATGTCTTTTCTCTGCTCACATCATTATCAGTTTTATTCCACCCCCAAGTGACATTCATTCTTAGTACTTAGTACAACATCCTTTTCCAGTTATAACAGCATTTAAACGTGAAGCATAGCGTGACACAAGTGTCTTGCAGCGATCTACGGGGATCTGAGCCCATTCTTCATGGGCAAAAACCTTCAGTTCAGTCACATTCTTAGGCTTGCGCGCTGCAACTGCTTTCTTCAAGTCCCACCAGAGGTTCTCAATCAGATTAAGTCTGGTGACTGCGATGGCCACTCCAAAATGTTTCAGCCTTCAATCTGCAACCATGCTCTAGTGGACTTGGAGGTATGCTTGGGATTATTGTCCTGTTGAAAGGTCCAACCAGAGATGCAAAATTGCTGTAGATTTAGAGAAGGGTTGGAGGAACATTTGGAAAAAAAAAAGTTTTGCTCTAGCACATGTAATTTTTGCATAAATTAAGTTCAAAGTTAAAGTCGAAATTCCAATTTTCAAAATTTTTACTTGATTTTAAACTTAATTTGTGAAAAAACTATTTGTGTTAGAGACATACTTTCTTTACATCTCCAGCAATCTCCAGCAAGTTTGGTGATGATGACCATGTTCAGGGGCTTCGCAATTAAGTCGAAACTGTTGAAATGGTTGAATTTTTTTAAAAAATTCGACCATCTCTAGGTCCAACGTCTCCCAAGCCTCAGGTTTGTGACAGACTGCATCACATTTCCTTTCAATACCTCCTGGTACTGAAGAGAATTCATGGTACCTTGCACACGCTGAAGCTTCCCTGTACCTGCAGAAGCAAAATAGCCCCAAAGCATGATTGACCCCCCCCCCCACCATGCTTCACAGTCGGCAAGGTGTTCTTTCTTCATAGGCCTTGTTCTTCCTCCTCCAAACATAACGTTGATCCATTCTTCTGCCCATGAAGAATGGGCTAAGATACCGGTAGATTGCTGCAAGACACTTGTGTCACGCTATGCTTCACATGTAAAAGCTGTTATAACTGGAAAAGGATGTTGTACTAAGTACTAAGAATGAATGTCACTTGGGGGTTGAATAAAACTGATAATGATGTGAGCACAGAAAAGACATTTGTGTTTTTTTCATTATTCATGTTATGTTATATTTGTCTGACTTACAAGCGCCTCGCTGATTTCATTGTAAACAAGATGACTGAAATAATCAATCAATGTCAGAATGGCCAAAACACTGAATTTCAGTGGTGGTTGAATAATTTTGAACACAACTGTACATAAAGGCGTTTAAGATTTCACTAATTGCATATGTGTTCCAGGTAATCGAAACACTAGATGAGCAGCATAGGCAATATTTGTAAAAATTAGCAAATACAATATTTGCAAACAACACTACACTACGTAGAGAACAGGATGACAGCAATAAGGTCTCAAACAAGTAAAGATGGATGCCATACTTTTCTAGGTTTCTGGAGATAATTAGCATACAGTCCAATTTCTTAATCCTTCATTGGATAAAGAAGTCATGAGCCCAGAAGGACTCAATTAACAAAACTGTGGTGCATAACATATATTTATTTTAGCCACATGATAGTAATTTTCAAATCTTTGTACTATACTGGGAAAACGTATTGGGGAAAATAAATAATAAACCATATATTAGTGTGTTAACTAAGTGAATGGAATGCCTGGAGCCGGGCTGAAAGCTAGGGGGAGGGCAACTTGACCAAGGGTACTGACCCCTATGACATCAGGTAGGCAGGCTTAGGGTAAGTATAATGGGGGTGGGGCTAAGGGGTTTTATTAGGTCGGAAGCGAGCGGGGAAGCTCCTTTTGGGCCTTCACCAGTCATCCACCCTCCCTCGTCTCTGGTTTTTCACTACCGAGTTACGCATGGTTTTTATGCCTTTGCATTCTCTGTTTTGCTCTGTTCCCTGTCACAGCGTGCTAAAAGCTCGGCCATGCCGCGGGTGGAAAATTTATTCTGAAGAGGTCTTGTGGCGTGCTAGGTTAAAATGAAGGGCAGCCACAGGCGTATTCATTTGGATGTTAATGGGAAGGTACCCACGGTAGAGTTTTAAATGGGCTGGTGGCTGGTACAGTTTGCTTGATGGTGAAAGGATCTTGGGTAGCACTGTTTGAGCTCTCCCTATTTGTTGTTATGTTTATTGAGGCTGTGGCCATATTTTTTATGTTATTCCATTTATCATATACATTAAAATATTCCAAAGTTATTTAATGCCTCTATTATTATTCGTTATTTATGGTTGTGTGTTCACTAGTGTTGAGCTCGAATATTCGAATGCCGAATATTTTTTGCGAATATCGGCAATTCGAGAATTCGCCAATATTTCGAATATCTCGGCGGATATTCGTAATTCCGAATATTCGCAATATGGCCATATATTGCGAAAATAATATTCGCATTGCGAAAATAAACATAGCATGTGACCATTCATTTTAAAGAGTTTCGCAATGTGAATATGATTTTCGCAATACATGGTATTACCGTGAATATTCGAATTTCCGAATATAGAATCGAATATTAGTAGAATTATTCGCGAAATATCACGAATTTGAATATTGCCTATGCTGCTCATCACTAGTGTTCACTTATTAAACATTCATTTTGGTGAGACATAGGGATCTCAGTACTCCTCTGGTCATGGAGCCTAAACCCTTTTATTTTATACAAGGACTGCAAAGAACAAAACTCAATGGTTTGCTATAAATATCAGTTGGTTGTATAGAGTTGTGTCCTCTAGTCCTGACACAAATTCCTATAGGCCCACCCCAAAAGCTTCTAGAGAGCATTCTCTATAAAGTGGAGGTCATTATACGCTGCTAAGGATGGCCAATCTACAAGATGTTGCCAATGGTTTGGCATTGAATGTCCAACAAGAAACTGGTCAGGTGTCTGTAAACTTTTTATCATATAGTGTGTATAGTATGTCATCTAAATAAATATGACAACACTTACAAACCATACAGTATATACGTACAGCATTGTCAGCCAGACATAAAGAGGTACCTATTGGCAGTATTGCTACTTACTTTTATAGGGTCATCATATCAGGGCTATCTCCACTGTATGATCCAGTCATTTCTGTATTCTCTTCAGACCACTGAAGTAATAAATCCCTTTTCTTTTTATGTGAGTTCCTCTGGTAGTCATAGTGTTAATGTATGATTAAAAAGAAGATCTGCTGATAAGTATACATTATATATTCCCTCCATAATGACTGAAACAAGGAGTCCTGCTGGGCATTGCATAACTATAGAGAGTGTAATCAGTCATATACACTAGCTAAGGAGGAAGAGCTCGAGCAGAGCATTGCGTAAGCTAGATAGGCATGCATAAAGCAGAGCATTGCGTAATTGCGTAAGCGTCTGGACAGTGCAGATGATTGCAAAAATTCCTTTGGGTTAACAAGGACACTGCAGGACATTACATAAGGCAGCATGCCATGCTCTGCTTAACGAGTTTGTTAATAATGAACAGCTCCTGCAGAGAACAACTTAGCCATTTAGCTGGCTTATAAGGCCTCCTTCGAATGTCCTTCCCTATTAGATTTGGGGGACTGATTATATTCGTAATCTGAAGTGGTATACATTTAAATAGCAATTCTCCTCTATGTGTTGATACAGTAATATATAATGTATGGGCAATATATGAAACATATTATTATTATTATTATTATTATAGCACCAACAGATTGCGCAGTATATAGTCTGATCACTAACTGTATTGTTCCTACCATATTCATAGTGTAGTGTAGTGCCACTGACAATGCAGGGTAGTGTCCCTTTTATTTTTCCAGACCATGATTCTCCTGGGTCCTAGGAAGGAGTCCGATGGAGGTAACTGAGCCCATGATCCACCCTGAGAATCTATACCTGCCTTAGTCTGGTCTGGCGTGCGGGCAGCCAGAGAGCAAAATAGCACGCACTGTTCCTGGAAGCCCCACACATTCTCCTTACCAGGTCCCATCTCTACCCTTGCCAAAGTTCCGGTGAAGTAGCTGCCTCCCCCCCCCCCACATGGAGAACAGCCGGGGGGCTGCTGGAGAGTTCAGAGTCAGCGTGTTCCTGCCAGTCTGTGTAGGTCTCCCTGCAATCTGGGCTATGCTATAAGAGAACAGTATACCCATTGTATCCCTTTTGTAAGATCACAATTAAAGACTAGTGCTCCTTATTATTGATCATTTTTCTACAGGTATATTAAAGAATGGGTTCCCTCGCTCCCGTATTTAAAAAACTGCCCCTTTTTAGAGTACAATAAGGTGATTCATTGTCGGAATTGGAACTCTGGAAGGTATCTCCAAGTCCATTGCTTCAGTATTTGAGCTGTCTCATTGGTGATCCTGGGCCTGAGGGCGTCCTCATATCTTGGCTGTGGTCGCCCATCTTGCACACCCCATGGTATATCACAGCCGCACTGCCGTGACCCACCCACTGTCCATCCTGGTAATCTTTGAGTCATATAACAAATTAGACGGATAGCAAGCAACTCTGACATGGTTATCGCATTTTTAGAATTACCTCCGTCATATTCAGAAGATGCTTTAAATGCTTTTTTATTGTGCGTTATCAGGGGTTAACTGGTAACCCCAAATGTCAAAGATTTATGAGTCCAAACTAGGATAGTGAAAGCTGTAGGTCAGCAGATTAGTGCTTATTGCTCCTGGGGAAGCAATTTTCATGGCGGATTTGTTAGCTGAAATGTAACATTACTTTTATACGCTATTGTGGTGACACTAGGGGTGTAAAAGTAGTAGTCGGGTGTGCATTACTGACCCTGAAAGTTTCATGATTATACTATGAATGGTTTTTGGGCTATGCATGTTCAAAGTTAGTCTCACACAGGTTAATTTAGCATAGTTTCTACAGCCCAGCTAGAGTGGGGGAGGGTGTGTCCTGCCTGCGTTTTGATTGGCTGGGAGGACGTATCTGCTACAACACAGACTCTAGCTTCTCTCCTTCCATTCAAAGCATCGGCTCTCACTAGGAAGGGGAGGAATGAGCTGCAGCTGCCGGTCCACATGTGACCCTATTTGGGTCGGGATCCAGACCAGGGTCCGCCTATTGAGTACCCCGGGTCTAAGGGATCTAGCAAGGTATAAAGTCAGTATGTGAGGTGGCTCAGCAGGTAGAGCTACAACCTGGCGTCGGAGCTTTCCTGCGTTCAAATCCTGACAGTGAGTGGAGCTGAGTGTGTCTCCACAAAAGGAGCTCAGACCATGTGTGAAGTGTGGAGACAAGGGGCACACAAGGAGTGTGGGGCCCAGGCTTGTGGTTACTGGAGCAGCTGATAAAGGGGGCTCACAGAGAATGTGAGGCCCAGGCCTGTTGCTGCTGGGACAGGTTGAAAGGTGCAAAGCCAGGTGGACTTCTTATTTGCAATAATGTTAACCCCTGTGAGGGGTTAACATTATTGCAAATCCCTTGACTATGGGGTGAAAAAAAACACGGACAGGAGCTCTAAAGAGGATAAAAATCTTGTGGATTGCTGTTTTGGAGCACTGTTTGAGCTGAACCCCCACAACCACTGCACTATTAAAAGCTCTTTGCACCAATGCATATTTCCAGTGTAGGTAAAGCCAAAAGCCGTGACACTTTCCTACACACATTTTATTCTTCTTTATTCAACATTAACAAAATGAATAACTGGCAACACTCAGAGTACCAGTACAGTGCCAACACGAGCAGACAGATGCCTGTTGACATTAAACAGGATTGTGTTTGTTTAAAAAAGCGACTAACATTGTTTGGTTGTTTACCAGGCGCTATTAGAAGGGATGAAAAATATTTGCCATTGAACTCCATCAGCTGCTAAAATGCATGACGTTCCCTCACTACGGTTTTCCGTCTTGAACCGAGTATCAGTGACAAGCTTTTAGTCCTGCCGAGAGCCCCCATCAATACACTGCATCGTGCAAACAAGACCAAGTCGAAGGCAGTCTTGATAGAGTCGGAGTTGGAGATTGATATTTTGGTACTTTCCTAGATTTAATCTGTCTTCTACTTTCGCTGTTTCTGCACTTTTTTTTCCCTCCTGCGCTTTGACGGTTATCCATCTGCCATTGAGATAGATGGAGAAGACACAAATAGAACTTGTGGCCAAGTTTAATATCTTGATTTCTTAAAAAACTACCTGCATCCATCTATAGCTGGCTGAACACAGATGACGGCTGCCTTTGCCTGGTATAACACTTGGAATATGATATACATAAAAGATCTTATTATCAAAGGGATACAATATGTAAAGTCAGTTTTTAGTTTCGACTAATTTGTGGTATCACAATGACAGGAAAGGAGGAGAGGTTTGCCCAATGAGCTCACTGACGGCATTAATAATATACAGTCAGATCCATAAATATTGGGACATTGACACAATTCTTAAATTTTGGCTCTATACACCGCCACAATAGATTTGAAATGAAACAATGTGTTTTATCTGCAGACTGTCAGCTTTAATTTGAGGGTATTTGCATCCGAATCAGGTGAATGGTTTAGGAATTACAACAGTTTGCATATGAGCCTCCCACTTGTTAAGGGACCAAATGTAATGGGACAATTGGCTTCTAAGCTGTTCCATGGCCAGGTGTGTGATATTCCCTCATTATCCCAATTACAATGTGCAGATAAAAAGTCCAGAGTTCATTTCAAGTGTGCTATTTGTATTTGGAATCTGTTGCTGTCAACAAGATGAGATCCAAAGAGTTGTCACTATCAGTGAAGCAAGCCATTATTAAGCTGAAAAAACAAAACAAACCCATCAAGGAGATAGCAAAAACATTAGGTGTGGCCAAAACAACAGTTTGGAACATTCTTAAAAATAAAGAACACACAGATGAGCTCAGCAACACCAAAAGACCCAGAAGACAATGGAAAACAACTGTGGTAGATGACTGAAGAGTTAAATTCCTGGTGTAGAAAACACCCTTCACAACAGTTGGCCAGACCAAGAAAGTAGATTTATGCCTGTGAAAGTCGACAACCAAGAGAAAACTTCACCAGAGTGAATACAGGCCTGGAAGAGCATCACCTAGGATGAAACCCAGTGTCTGGTGATGTCTAAGGTGCAGGTTGTTTTTTGTCTCTTATGGGATTTCTATTTTCTGTAGGAAAAGTGACTGAAGGACCAAGGGCCAGAATAGAGGCTGGGGACAGGCAACCAGAGAGGAGCACCATCTTTGCTTCCTCATAGCAGTGCCTTCAGCAAGGAGAACAGTGAGCACCGCAGTAATGATATTGGTCAGAAGACCAATCACCAAACCAACTTATAAAGTGAAGTATCAGAGCTCAGACAGAGCCCATTCTGCCTTAATATGTGAACTATGTCTCAGCGTTTGACTTCATGGCCATTTTACAAGAAGAATTGATGCTGGGTCAGCATGTTTGCACATTTCTAATCATCTATTTCTAAAGAGAATCTTTTGATTAGTTTCTAGGAATTCAGCGGAGTTCAGCAAGGAAGGTATCATTCTATTGTTTCTACTGTGAACTTTGAGGATGATTTGCTTTACTGTGGTGGTGCAGAGGTCAGCAAGCTCAGTTACTGCTCGTTAAGAATATGTAAAGTTAGGAATCCTGGTCACTGGCTGACTGCCTATCATCGCTCTTTGGAAAGCAGCACAGTGTTTCTGCACTACAAACACAAATAGAAAACTTCTTGCCAGGTATGGGCTTTTCTGTCAAGTTTTCTCTTTACAAATAACAATAAAATTACCAGAAGGAGTGCCTTGCAAGTGCCTTGAACAAGGATGTACTGATGTGGAGCAATACTTCCGCATTCCAAATACTGAAAGTGACAGTGTAGTGACCAGGGTATGCACCACATGTGTATATATCTGTGAATTGTGTATACTGCCCTGTGTCACCATATTATGTGTAAAAATGTGTATATCACTTTAAATCTTCTCTGCATTCCTCAGCAGCAGGTGCAGGGATGACTAATGGCTTCTAGCTTCCAGCTCTTTTTCTGGCCAAACATTGTAACTTTTGGCTTCTGCCTGGAGATAACTTACTGCCCTCCTCCAAGCAGAAGGGATACATATACCTCCTTAGGTCCTCCTTAGCCAGAGTTGGGTTAGCTCCTAAACCACCTACAGCCAGTGCCGTGCAGACCTTTTTGGAGCAATCTCCTGCATTTTCCTGGGTTCTCCCGCAGGCCATCCCCTAGCAGTGCCCAGGACCAAGGACCCCCATCTGTGGTGAACGAAAGGGTTTGTCCCATGGACCAGGACTGCCTTCCCTCAAACGTGCCAGAGCAGATGGTTACGGCAACCGGTAGGTGCTAACGCTAGGCAGACGCAGGATCCCTCCCTACTTCACCTCACCGCCCGCTATTGCCTATTGCCATAGCCACTGGACTGTTACCTGACCCCCTCTCACTGGGAGGTGAAGCCATTATCACCCTGCAGCTGGTAGCTAACTTTGCTTGCAACAGTAGTATCCTAAGTGTGTGCCCCATTCCCAGGCTTGGGTTTGGTGATTGTAAATATCCCTATAGTGAAGACTGTACATATCCCCCTACCAGCTGCCTGTGCCTGTGAGTTTATTGAAGTGTGTGAGCCTGATACAGTGTGTTTGAACATTCCAAAGAATCTGGTAGTTCGGAGCAACAAAATGCCCTCCACGACACTACACTGTCACGGTAGCAATCTAACTTAGGAGGGAGCAGCCGTTACTCCCTCTGGTGTATAATACCAAGGGGCGATTCATTAGGATTGTATGAAAGTGGGCCCTGTATTATGTGTGTGGATTGCCAGAATTGTGAACATAAAGTGTTAAAGCAAACCTACCACCTGGGAGGTCACTCAGCAGTTTTGGCTGAAGCTCAGCCGATATTGCTGAGATCCTCAATTGTAAAAAAAATATATAAATCTTTTTCTGACAGCAGGAGGGGAGCTTGTTATGAGCGCACCCCTCCACTGCCTAAAGGCCCCCATACACCTTACAATCTTTCCCTACAATTTCTGTACAATCAAATTTTGTTCTACCAAAACCATGTAATATGAGGACCTTTCTAAACCTTCCAATCACTATGTATTCTATCAGTTAGGCCACTATACTACACAGTTGTTGGTAGATCTAATGGAGATTGTATGGATCAATCTAAGGTGTA
>CM070034.1:23657339-23673357 GCA_036250615.1 Ptychadena robeensis | reverse complement strand
GGAATTGTACTGGGCACAGTGATTACTGTACCCAGTACAATTTAAAGTAAAAAACACACAAATTTACATTTAAATAAACATTTTTATTATATACAACAAACAAAATTCAAATTATACTTTAAATAACTTTTTTTTTTATGTAATTTTTTCTTTTACAAAAAAAAAAAAATCCATTAAAGTCTATGGTGCGCTTTTGGTACAGAAATCTGTACCTATGCAGTGCGCTAGGGAGGTTAATGACACATTTATATGCCCCATAATGTGCCAACATGTGCCATGCTGCATGTTGGCAGACATTTGAGCACATGCACTGAGTTATTCTATTGATATCATAGAGCAAATGAATCAAGATGTGTTTCAGAAACACTTTTATCAAAAATAGGTAAGTATGTGTTTTTATCTGTGTAAATTATGTTTTTTATATGTCGCCCTCAAAGCTGAATTTTTGTTTTTATTTTGTTGGTACAATTTCCTACTGGTAGTTTGCCTATTAGCCCAAAATAGATATTTCATTCTAAGGTCTAAGGTCTCCATAACTTTAAAATCACAGTGTTTGACACAAGTCAAGGGCCATCATTTTAACACTTCCGCTATGTAATGGACACGTACATACACACTCAGTCTGTATTGATATGTGTATACGCATCTAAAGAATAAGCAATGGACACATTTTGTACGAGTTTTGCTATTGGAATCAATGGTCATGTTAAAAAGTGCTGTGCTGCGTTTTTGAACGTGTGAACACTGACGCATCCCTAACGCTACATGGGGGCTATGTCTTACTCATTCACTGCAATGATGATCCCCAATTTATGTGGAGATTAAGTCACAAAGTGAAAATTTTTGAGCATGTCTAATAATGGAGGATAAGCAGCAGGTAATATTCAGACCCTACAGCTCTTTCGTTACTAGTGTTGAGCGAGAATATTCGAAATTCGAATATATTCGACGAATGTCAGTCATTTGAGAATTCACAATATTTTGCGAATATTCGTCATATTATGCTTCAACATTGTCTACCAGTTTACATTGTGCATATGTGTGCGCATTGCAATACACACATCGCTACTGCTGGCTAAGATCACAGAATGAAGAAGAGAAGATGTAAAGCTGCATTGCGAATCTTTGCGAATCATTGCGCACGGCCATGCGCAATGGAAGGCAATAGAATACAGACAAATCGAATTTTATGGATTTTGAATATTTCTTTGTATATTCGCGAAATGACGCAAATTCAAGTATACCATATGCTGCTCAACACTGTTCGTTACTGGTTGAGCAGTGGTCTTTGAATGCATGACCACTATAGATATACCTTTATGTTCCAATCGATTTAGCAGATCAGGATTATATTACATTACTTTATCAGTATTTTCATTATTTTGACAATATGATCCCTGAAGATGACAGTTCTTCTTTCTGAGCTCTCGGAGAACCGTGTAAAATGCAGTTCAGTAAATGACTCAGTTCTTCAGCTCCTCCATAATAATGTATATAAAGCATGAAAATTACATTTTTTGTGCTTTGTTGATGGAGCTGAGTTATTACTCTAACCTGCTAAGAATATCAGTCCTATTTCATCTTATTCCAGATCAATAACACTTAACGATGAAGCCCATTCTCCCCTACTTCACCGGTTTCCCCTTTTTATCTTTTTTTTCCCTTCATTACCTTCTGAGCGGCATTTGGGACTAATTTATCACCATCTATTCTTCTTCTTCCATTTGTGATAAATACAAATTAGAGGGAAATGATGATTTAATTGTGAGTAAATGTCGGCAAGTCGTTAAGACACTTCTCCTCACTATTAATGGCATTTCACTTCCACAAGAAAAATTTACGAGGCAAATTAAAGAGAATCTTCTGGTATCCTGAGCGCGTGGCGAGCCCACAGCTGTGGCAGAGGCCGTAATGTAACCTTATGGCAGCCTACGATTTCGTAAAGGAATACACGCTGTATAAAAAGTGCTGATCTCTGATGAATCTGCGGTTAAGATTGCAAAGGCTATCATTTTGTTACATGACATAGGAATAACACGCGATAAAAATGTGGTTTCGCTTATGGTCAGCTATATATACTGTAAATTGGTTGGCTTTTTTCATTGCTAATTGAAGCTTGTTGAAATGAAAAAAAAAAAAATCTCACAAATGTTTTCACAAATAAAAGAGACCTAAACAAAGTTTTAAAAGAGCATCTATTATAGATTTTATGATTTCATTCTCTTTTGATCTGTTGTATATAAAATCATTTTAATTGTTTTTGCTTTACTCTAATACTATAAAGGTTACTATTCACTCTATCATAGTCATGTATTTCTTCACACTGCTTGCAGCATTCTGAAGGATAAATAGCATGAAAAAACTAGCTGCCATCAGTTTTCTATTTTATCTAAACAGTATTCAAATAATTGTTATAGGCTACAACCAATAGCGTCTTGTGTGAGTTTGTGTCTTGGTATGAATGTTGTTAGGAAGCCTTCCCAGAAGTAAGGAAGGGAGCCTGACCTGAGTGGGATGATAGAAGATGGGGTTGGTGAAGGGTTCAGCTGTCATCTAACCTCTAGGGCAGTGGTTCCCAAACTGGGGGGCGGGCCCCAGGGGGGCACAAAGGTATATGGGGGGGGGCACTTGCCCTCAATCTGAACCTGTGTTTGAATAGGGAGGGGGTGCTTGATAATGTTCCAAAATAGAAAAGGGGGGCCATGCAAGCAAAGTTTTGGAACCACTGCTCTAGGGGGAGTCTGATCTCAGAGGATATAAAATTGCATGGTGCTCGGTATTGTAGTGTTAAAGATTAAATGTAGGAGTATGTGAATCTCTTACTGCCAGGCAACAATACCTTGTTAGGAAGTGTGCAGTTGGCCTCTCGTTGCTGTGTATGGTGTGGCTTTGGACACAATAGGGTGAAACGCGACCCAACCTCTGGTGACTGAGGGCAAGTGTGGAGAACCAGTCAGGAAAAGGAAGCTTCCAGATCCCTGGGGAAGCCCTGAAGGAGCCATCATCATCACCACAGTTGAGAGACTCTACCTGAACAGTGGGCGTCATCCTCTAAGGAGCAGCAAGGAACTTATTACTGTCTTCATTTAATCATTGACTGTGCTTAGTTGGGACTGTTAATACCTAGAGCAGGAATAAGGGAAAAATAAAGAAAGTGATGTCACTTCTGGTAGTCGGAAGGTGGCTTTCCTTCGCTCCAAATTCAGGAAGTGGCATCACTGATGTCACTTCTGTTATCGGATTGAGTTGTTGGCTGATTTAGGAGGGTGTTACTCTCCCGTTCCCACCGCGCTTGTGCGGATAATGTGCAGAGTGGGAACTTAGGAGGCAGAGTAATGCTATTCCCTCCTAAATTACCCCAATTTCAAAAATCCGTGAAAAATTTCAGGATTTATTGAAATCAGGATTTTGCCAGGTCAGCTGCATAAAAAACAGGATAGTTGACAATTATGGAACTGTTTCCTATCTGTTACTCTTTGGTTAAGTACATTTGTTTTGAGAAGTTCCTTTGGCATGGTTTCTGTGTGCACTTCTCGATACCTGTTTTTTACATTCTCAACCCTTAACCCTTTAAATGGGTCTTTATATTTAATGGCCAGCTAAAGATATGAACATACTACATGGAATGTTCAGTGACTGCAGATGTACAACAGGAGGTAGTTAATTACTGCAGAAATACCATATACTGCATACAGAATACAGTGGATAGTCAGTAACTCCAAACATACTACAGGAAATGGTTAGTTATTGCAGACTTACTACAGGAAATAGTCAAAGAGGACACAGTACATGGGGTGGTCAATCACTTTGATTTTTCTAGTGCCAGATGCCACCATTACCCATAGTATAAGGTGACAACTGTTTGTACAGGATACCAGGGGCAGATCTCAGCCATTACACATTCTTGCCATTACTTTTGTTACAACATGTCAAAAACATGAAACCTTTTATAGTATAGATTACTGGTCCCTAGATGGGGTGGCTGTGTTTTGCTTCTGTTGAGAATAACAAAATTCCTGACTTGACTTGGTGATTCCATACCGTTCAACTATGATTGATTAGACTAAAACTCCGCTTGGCAGCCAACCTACAACAACACCGTTGTGTGTCAAATTTGTTGGGTGACCATCTATTACCCCTAACTTCCCACATTATATCCCTATGGACCATCATGGGATGGATTAAACCATGGTTACAGGTCACAGTTGGTGGGTGCCAGCAAATGACTCTCCTGACCACCCATGTCAACCTTGCCTTATATCAATGTGTTGTTGTGTAGTTGTTGTAGTATAAGTACAGTAACCATACCATGATCTAAATAATCTAATTTTCTCCCCATCAGAGGCATTGCTTTCTCAAAACAGATGCACAGATTCCACCATAATAACGCTATCAGCAGATAATGTTTTCCTCTTTCATGCTTTGTGTAGGGAAGTGTTATATGAATATTTCATGAAGGTAATATTTAATTAATAATAACTAAAAATGTTTAGTTATAATTACAGGATTACTGTAGCTGTGTGTTGCCTCTTACAAAAAGCTCATAAATACTTTAGGGCTCGGAATGCCTGCTGCTTTCCCTGCATTCTTGGGCCCATGCAGGTCATATTGGATACCGCAGCTACCTTTTCCATTGCTCTGTCTATATAAATCGCCTAGATATTTGTTTTTAGAAAGCTTCCCACGAATTTGTATTTCCTTTAAATTATAAATTGCATATGTGTACCACAGAGCAACACAAGAGTGACGACTATACCGAAAAAACTAACTGTTAATAGACAACAAATTCACGGGAGATGCCAACATCTGAAAGATAATGACAATATAGAAAGAATCCTTAAGTAATTAGATAGCTCAGGCAGAATAGAACTTTATTTAAATATCACGGAAATAGTGGCAATAACAATAACAAGATTCTCTCAATTTTGTACTATAAATATCCAAATAATTATATAATATAGAATTTTCTATATTTAAAGTAAAAAAACACATTACACATTTCCAATTGTAATAAAAATGTTTTTATAAACAAAACAAAAATATGAATACATACTGTTTTGAAATCTTTCATACAAAAGAAGTATTTTAGAGATTTTATCATTCAAATGATACCTTTTGTTATGATTTTTTAAATGTAATTTTTTTTACATCAATGTGTGTTTCAAACATTATTATATTCAGGATGTCTATAAGACACTTGTACAGACATATTTTGGGAAGTTACAGGCCTATAACATTCTAAGTCTATGGTGCGCTTTTGGTACAGAAATTTGGACCTTGCAAGAGTGCTAGGGAGGTTAAATAGCGACAAAAGTGCAATATTGATGTAGATATTAAATGAGATAATAAAGGAATACTAAATAAATTATTAGCATTTTGGAGGGGGGAGGGGCATGAACCAGGAAAGGGGAAATCATTCCAGTATAATTAGGATGTTAATAATAAAAAAATAATTTATTAACCCCCTGGGCGTTAGGGGCTTTTTGGGCGAAAAGCCTTTTCCCCGGCAATCGTGGCAGAGTACACTGTACTCCACTGCGATTGCCGGCTCTCCCCCGGCCCTCTACACACCCACCCTGCACATCACACTGCTTGTGCAGGTGATGTGCAGGGTGGGAAGTTAGGAGGGAGAGTAACACCCCTCCTTACTTCTAATCCCGCTTGTAAGCAGCAACGCTTCAAATCATCAGCAGCTGCCAAATCATCATTCCACACTTGATAGGGTTGCAACCCCCCCAAAAAAGTCTCTAACACAAACAGTTTTTTCACAAATTAAGTTCAAATTCAAGTAAAAATTTTGAAAACTGGAATTTTGAAGATCAAAACACATTTTATGACCAATTCATGCAAAATTCCACGTAAGGGAGTTCACATACTTTTTCTTGCAACTGTAGTTGTCAAACACTGGCCCGGGAAGCAAATTTGGCCTGCAGAACAAATATTCTTGGTCCGTGGCAGATCTGCTGGTGAGAGCAGCCGGTAGGGAGGCAGAGGAGTTTAAGGGAAAGAGCTGGGGGAAGAGCTGGGGAGAGGGTCACTAGGATTGGTCTGGGGGAAGGCAAAGTACACAAACTGTACACACAGAGATGGGGGCATACATGGACTAAACACACTGTATACAGTTTATTTGTAGTCCCTTGGTGCCCCATCCCTGTGTGTACAAGGTGTGTGTTGTCCAGGGGTGTCAGCGTATTTATATCTTTCAGTAACTATCAAGGTTAGCCAGCGACTTAGTCCAAGTTGCTAAATTTGGCCCTGCGTGTATGTGAGTCTGCCAACCCTGTACTATAGAATTACTTTCTTTTCAAATGTTCCAACACCTCTCTTCACATCTACAGAAATTTTAGTGATGGTAGCTTTGCAATTAACTTATACTCTCGCACTTTAGCGATTTTCCTCTCTTGACTGGAGTACAAGCCAAATTAATTTTTCAGCAGATTTTGCATGCTGAAATTGGCTTATACTAAAATATATATGGTAATCCCTAAAGGCAGCTAGATGACATTGCAAAAATAAAAACATGTTGACCATTTTTTGAGATGTAGTTAGATGTCCACAAGGTGATAGCCATATTGTCTACTAATGGTCATGGTATTGTGTGCGTGTGTGTGTGTGTGTGTGTGTGTGTGTGTGTGTGTGTGTGGTGGCCCCACCACACACACACACACACACACACACAATACCATGACCAATACCATAGGCATCAAACAAATATACATTTGGAAAACCAATGATGTGGCAGATTTTTTTTTTAAATCTTTGCAGAAATTGCTACCTGCCCGCACATGACTCTATCTCTTCCCTCATATGTTCTTCTGGCATAGCCAGCCAGCTTTATATTATACACACGTTGAGCAAAAATGAACATCAAATAGGAATACGAAATGTTTCTTCCCTCTAGGGATCCTTTTACAGCCGGTGTTAGCTGCTGTATGTATTTTCAGATATCGTAAGCCTTAAATATACTATTCTAGTGCTGTGCCTCTATAAATGTCCTTAATTGTCTGAATAAAATGAACCATACGGAGAAGATGTTTCTGTTTGTAAGTAGGACAAGCAACACTACGGAAAAAAAAAATATAGGAAACTTTGCAGCCAAAGCTTGAAAAATTCTGTCAATACAAATCAGATTTGGAAAGGGAAGTTCTATGCGGAGCCAAGTAATCTTGAAATAAAAGCATTAAGGTGAAGAATGAAAGGAAGCTAAGAATAAATTGCTCGTAGAATAGAGGATGAAATGCTAGCGGGATTTCAGGAACCTAGGCGTTGTGTCACCCCTGTGATTGAATCAGGGACTGGAATCCCAGCACTTATCATATCATATGGCAAGGTCAGAGGTCCCCGGAATCTCCGCACACCACTCACCAACAGCTAAGGTTGCATCCTCTTGCTGTGGCAGAGGTTTCTGGGATAGTCATTCTGTTCTGTTTCCATTGAGATAGACATTGACCGCAGTGTTACTTATGAGTTTAATGCGCCTTTAATCAGAGGGAAATGCATTAGCAGAAATCATTAAAGAAATTAGTAGTATTATGCTTAACATTACAGCTTCCACTTACAATTATGTAAGGGGTTTGCAATAAAATTAAAGCACTCAGCCATTGAACAATCTAGCCAGACAACACTATCGTATGCCTATTAAATGAATGATGTATTGTCTTTGGGTTGCAGTTACAGTAGCTACAGTATGCTGTGTATTCCTGTGAGTTCAGTTCTAACCTTTCTAGCATATGAAGCACTGTAACGCTTAGGGTATGTCTCCACTGCATTATCCGCTCCGCCCCCTGTGCTAAGTGCATTCATTGGCGGGAGACCAGACAGAACCGATCCACATTACCTGTCTTGGGCACCGGCTTTTCTTACTTCCCTGCAGGTCCACCGGTCAGAGGATGACATACTGCACTACGTTGACCTTCCAGACGGCAGATCTGCAGAAGGAAGTGAGAACAGCCGTTGTGACGTTGTGCATTTGTGAAGTATTCATTTTTTCTTTGGGTGCGCCAACGCAACCATACTTGTGTTGGCTTTTGTTGTGTTAATGTCAACGCATTGCTCTGCATTAATTTTAACGCAATGCCAGCTGACTGATCACACTAACGGATGTGTAGACACATCCATTGACTTTCAGATGCAAAATTTTAAGCAACAGTCAACTACTTATAACGGAAAGTGTCTGAAAAATGTCCTTGTTGGCAGGATTACCAATTGGTGTTGCAAATTCTAGCTAGTGCAAGAGAAACAAGTACATGATTAATCTGATCAGGTTGCTTTTCCCTGGTTTGCTGATCGTGATCATGTGACCATCTCTTTATTTATGCTTCCTTTATAGGCCACACCAGGATGAGCCAATCAGAGCAATACTAATAAATGAGTTGATGAAATTCATCATATGCTTTTCTTTTAGTTCTCTTTTCCTAGGAGAACTTGCCATCACTAATCACTCGACATTATTTTAATGACAGCTGCATATTTGAAAAGGTTGAAATCAACTTTTAAAATAAATTACCATGTCATACTGATATTAAATTTTAATGTTTAAGTTTAGATCTTCTTTAAAAAATCAAATTAAAAACATGAGAAAAAGGTAATATCGAACTATGTTAGCTAGAAAACTATACATACACATATAACATACAATGTTTTTTTTATTGGGGTAAATACATTTTAAGAGAGGGTAAGTGTTATGGTTAAAGAGAGGGGAAGTGTAGGAGCTTGGATCTCTAATGGAAAACTTCTGGACCAGCAGCATTCCTAGTGAAGGCATTAAAAAAATAACATCCAACTACAAGTTGTCACAGATCCCAGCAGGACTGGAGGATCTGTGTCTGCGGTAGCTGCTTCCAGCTCAAGGAACTGTGCTGAACACCAGGGGTTACATTTCCAGCCCTGGAGCTCCCTCTGCTGGATGCTATGGTCCTACATTACCCCTTGATTGTGCCTCCCTCCTGGTCTTTATATGGAAAGATCAGGTGACAGGAAATCGCCTGAGCTTTTGGTCTCCTATGTGTTTGCTTCTTGTTTCTCTTAACCCTCTGCACTTTATCCCGGTATCCCTCCTGACTCCACGGCTTCTGACCCTTGGCTTGTTTATTGGACTTCCCTGACTCCTGAACGTTTGGTACTATGTATTGGTTCAGCAGACATCTTGCACAGGTGCTTTCTGGGGACCGCAATCTGGGGATTGCCTGCAGCCAAATCCAACTCCCTTCGTGGGGAGCTCTGGTGAATACCAGGTAGTCCCTTAGACTCTGAACCCCAGATTGCACCCCTGCCAATCGTGCAAGTTGGTCCAGTGGGTCCACACCCTTGATTCACCGGTGTCCCCGCTGCTCTGGTGTCACCCACTGTGACATAAGTATTTTTCACAAAATGAACTACCGCACCTTTATTAAATGAGTTTGTTTTATTCATTTAGGTAGTGCTGACCTATGACCCAAGAGACTGAGTAAATCACAGCACTCTTCTTAAATACAATACAGTCATATGGCACTACCACAGTGCATCTGACATGGTTGGGCTCAATTTGGTTAGAAGCAATCAATGAATCTGCTTGTACTTGAATTGCTTGTGGAAGAAGGATGGAACTGATGGCCCAAGGTCCAGCCAATTGCCTGAAATGTCATTGTAGCTGATTTAGTAAGCCACATGGACACACAAATAAATATACACAAAGTACATACCAAACATTAAGGCTTCCAATTATCCAAAACACCAGTGAAATTTGCAATTTGTAAAAAAAAACAATCAGTAAGTTAACGAATGTTAATGTGAAAAAGTAATATAATTGTAATAAAACTTTTTTAAACTGAACCAAAAAGCAAACATAAGTTTAGTCAGCATTTCAATGTCTCTGATGAAGCCCAGGTGGCAAAATACATTAGAAGAAGTTAAGAGCCACATTGGTCCAGACCAAAATCAGAGTGAGACATTAGAGATTGGAATCACAATAGTGATCTGTTAATGTTTCATTTTATTAAATAACAGCTCTGTGTAACCAAATCCTAGCGTCCTTACTACTTAACTGTGCCTTTTATTTTAATTCTACTATACAAGGACAAGCATTTTCCCTATATTATGATCATTGCAATCTTATATCATGCCATAAGAACATAATGATAGTGATGGTAAGTTCAAGAAAACACTGATTGGCTGAGCCTGTTTTAGCTAACATTAGAAGTAGAATTGTAGTGAAGTGATTTTCCAATGCTAGGCATAAATAGCCTATGTATATATGTTGTATTATAGCTTGGCCCTGACATGCTGGGTTAACATTGTAAATGGTGTATAGCTTTAAGAGAATGTTACTTTCTGTACAGCAGCTGCCACTATTTTGCTTTTACTTTCTGCCCAGAGACTATACATTTCCTCCCACTGGGCAGAGATTATAAATTCCCTGTTTTGAAGTTTTCCCAGGCTTTTTGCCAGTAGTCTGTTGCTTACCTTGGAGCCAGGTACTCCCATCTCCTTCTGGGTCGACCCCCCCCACCAGCCATCCACTTAGCAGTGCCCTGGCAGACCCCAATTCATGCCAAATTACAGGGTTGTCCTTTGGACCAGGGTTAGTCTCTTCTTCATCTTGCCCGAGTGGATGAATGCGGCTTCCAAGAGGTGTCTACAGAGTTATGGTGAGACACAGGATTCCCTGTCTACAGGTGATAATAAAAGACTTGGGAATACTCCTTCTTAGTAAACAATTATCCCCCTAACCCCTGGTTCCTGCCAGCATACCAGAGGACAGACTGCCCGTACTATGCCATTGTCTGCAGCTCACATCCACACAAGTAGCAGTCACTACTGGCTTAGTTACCCCTTGCTCCATGGGCCTCCTACTAGTTGAACTTTCTATATAGCGTTGTACTGTTATGGACTAGAGTTTATACAGGTATTATTGCCTATGGACTAGAGTTTATACAGGTATTATTGCCGGTGAAGTTTTCTCAGTGTTTGAATAAAGTTCTTCAGCATTGAATAAGACACCTCTTGTAGTTGGTTTATCCCTGAACCTTACAATGGTAATAAGAGCACAAGTAAGAACAGCAGGCAAGGCAAGGAGGAAGTGCAGAGACATGGCTTATATAGGAAGTGCATGGGGTCAGGAGTTCAGGGTTCAACAAGATACTAGATATCAAGGTATCCTTGTCCAAGGGAACCAACATTATGCTAAATGAGCCTTGTTGCTCAGCAGACAGAGCTGTAGCCAGACATAAAAGCATCCTTGGGTTCAAATCATGACAATATATGAAAAATTAGAGAGGGACCTATACATTTAAAAAATATGCGAAGATGTGGAGACTGAGTGTCACATTTGAGGGTTGTTTGGCTTCTCTCCCTCTAATATTAACTTTAATGACT
Organism: Ptychadena robeensis; assembly: GCA_036250615.1. NCBI lineage: Eukaryota > Metazoa > Chordata > Amphibia > Anura > Ptychadenidae > Ptychadena > Ptychadena robeensis. The sequence continues at coordinate 23,662,005 of CM070034.1, read as the reverse complement.
ACACATCTATAGTTGTTTTTCGGTTGTTTGCATGCATTTTCATATAATAGCTTGCTTATAAAGCAACATCCTACTGCATCCAACCACAAGTGGGAGCGTAGAACGTGATAAACCAAAGGGTTAAAAAAAACTACCATGTGAGTTCAGCCTATAAGTGCTTAGGACATAGAGAAGAAGTTTCAAGTCAGCATCCATATTGTGCTCCGGACATTGCCCACCTAGGTTCCCCAGAGCCTGCAGGCTTTTTTTATCAAAATAGAGTCAGAAAATCCACATTAATGTAGAAAAACTATATGAAATCCCTTGTAGGAAACAAAACAATAACCGTAGTCTCTCTAGGACACAGGACTATCGATTAAGTCATCATAATACTCGACTCACAATAAACGTTCAAATCCTTTGGTAGTTTCAGCTCTTTATTTCCAGTTATATTTAAATACCACGTTCTATCCTCTCCCCACTGAGTTTTTCTTCACTTAGGCCAGAATATTTTCCACCACATACGGTACTGTATTATGTAAAAGTTAATATCAGGTCATATTGGACTTTTCATCAAAGCTGGCAGCAGAGTCACACTTGTATCAAGCGGCTTAGAATTATGAAAATATATAAAAAAGAGAAAATACATGGTAGCCTTTGTTAGGGTGTAAAAAAAAAGTTTTACATCAATAAACAGACAAAGTGAAGACTTCTTCAGAAATTACAGTTACATTCCATGATGTCTCAATTTTACAGAAAGAATTATGGAGAAAAAAATAGATCTGCTAAATATGCCTGTGCTGCTAAAGAATGTAATCCTAATCAACATGGCGATAAAGCTGGGAGAGCTTTGAAAAGATCTGTGATGTAAGAACAAAAGTAGAAGCTCTTTATAAAGCGGGAGCCTTTTGTCTCCAAACCGCTTAGAAATGAATAGGTAGCGCTTTTTAATGTCATCACACATCAAGTTGTTTGTCGCAAAGTATAAAGAACAAACTGCTTTAGAAGACGGGAAATGAAGTGTACAAGGGAAGAGGACTGTATAACAAAATGGCAAAGTTTTTGTGTATTTTAATCATGGAGGACTTACTTTTTTAATGGTGGAATTACTTGTATTTTATAGCAGACCTTTGTTTGGGATGCCTGTGTCCTCTTCATGTAGCAATCACAAATAATGTCAAAGCCAGTGTAAAGCCCCCCATACACCTTTAGATTCCTCCATACAATTTCCATCAGATCTACCAACAACTATGTAGTATAGTGGCCTCCCTGATAGAAAACATAGTGATTGGAAGGTGTAGAAAGGTTTCTCGGGTCACTACAGTTCTACCAATCAGGGAGGCCACTATACTACACAGTTGTTGGCAGATCTAATGGAGATTGTATGGATCAATCTTAAGGGGGCTTAAGTCCAGTTGTAAACAGTAGAGATGGACCACAAGGCAGACAATTTGTGGCAAACATCACATGTTTTTCTTCCCAACGGCGAATAGTACAGGTGTTCAACCCACACCCTTCGCAGGCAAGAAAAAGTCTATTATTCTTCTACCAGTCGGATAAGGCAGAAAGATCCAGCCGGAGGAAGAATTTTTTCACTAGAGACAAAGTAGAGACCCCGGTCTCCAGCAAAAAATCTGAAGCGACATCAGTGATGTCACTTGCAGCATATGGAACAAGGAACTCTGTGTTCCATGCACCTAGCTGATTTGTGAGCTGATTGCAAAGCCTCTGAAAATGGTATCATCAACAAAATAGCTGGAGATGTAGAGAAGGGTTGTGGGAACATTGGAAAACATTTTTTTGCTCTAGCACATGTAGTTTTTGCATTACCATATTTTCCGGCGTATAAGACGACAGTTTCCACATATCTCCAACACCTTTAGAAGTCTGATCTTTTTTTGTATTAGTAAGGATAGGATAAGTGAAAGCCTGTATGCAGCAGAGTAGTGCTTTATGCTCATAGGGAAGCAATATTTGATAGGGGGCTTTTAGTAGGAAGGATTGTGCTCAGGGACCTGATTTGCAAATTTGCATGGATGTAGTCTTAGGGGTTAACTAGTAAACCACAAAATTTCAAGGTTCTACCATGCAGGTATTTAAAAATATATGTGTTCAATGTTGGGAAGTTAAATGTTGCATATAGGAGTATATCTCTCTGGCGATGAAGAAGCATTATCTGAGAGCTGGACTTTAGCTGAAATGTAACTTATAAGTGTTGTAGAAGGAGGGGTGAAACTCGGGGTGTAAGTAGTAGTAGGTGAGCATTACCGACCCTGAAAGTTTCATCATTATACTATTAATGGTTTTCGTGCTATGAATGTTCAAAGTTACAGTTTCACACAGGTTTTGGTTTTGTTTCTACAGCAGTCGCGAGGGGGAGAGGGTGTGTTCTCTCCTGCGTTTTTTATTGGCTGGGATGATAGAGAAGCATCCCGTAGCCATGGTAACACTGCTGTCTCTCCCGATGTCTCTCTGCTTCTCTTTCTGTCAGCCAGCACGCAGCCCAGGGAGCACAGATCAGGGGAGCAGACCTACGGCTCCCCTAGATGGTCCCCTGCACCCCCCTGCCAGCCACACCCGGCGTATAAGACGACCCCCAACGTTTGCACACATGTTCCTGTGTTCAAAAGTCGTCTTATACACCGGAAAATACGGTAATTAAGTTCAAAATCAGTCGAAATTCAGATTTTCTAAATTTTGACTTGATTTTGAACTTAATATGTGCAGAAACTATTTGTGTTACAGCAATACTTTTTTTGTGGTATACCCCCAAACCTTCTGTACATCTTCATTTTTGGAACAAAAAATGACCATCTCTACACGCCACTGTGTTTCATGTCACTGTCACAGGCTTCACTTCCGGAATTTGGAACGTCACTTCCTCCCTGAGGTGATTTGCTCATTTATGTATGTTACACTAATGTTTTTCATCTTTCAACTTGCAAAAAAGTTAAAATATTTGCAAAGGGGAAATAAAATATATATCAAATATAATGAATAATTTTATTCAGCATTATACTTTGTATTCTTTAGACCACACTGAAACAAACATTTGTTAAAATTTTACAGCTTTTTCATTTAAAATAAAAAAAAATAACTCAACTCAACTCAACTTTACAAAGTCTTATTTATATAAGAAATGAAAGTTTTGCTGACCAAAGTGGAAATGTGAAAAATTCTGTGCTGTATGAGGAGTAAATTAATTCAGTTATGGGAGCTGAGGTAGTGAAATTACATTTAATCCATTTTACCACAATGCTTTAGGAAGATCTTGGTCATGTTGAATAAAGCCGGCCATAGACGTCTCCATCAATGGCCGGCTTGTAGTAGACTCATTACAGTGTTGTGACATCACCACGCTGTGAGGAGTCGGCTACAGAACTGACGGGAATGCTGTGTGCTCCACAGGGATTCCCTGCAGATTGTAGCCAATTTACTTGAAGGAGGAGGAAACTCCCCATCCACAGTAACTGACTACAACAGGATCAGCCACAGAATGTACCGGCAGGACGGAGCTGTGCGATCAACCGGCATAGTTGCCAGTCGATCGCCCGCAACTATGGCCGGGAATCTGCACATCTATGGCCGGCTTTACTTTCCAACTTTTCAGATCTAAAAAAGCCATCTTGACATTTTGGTTTAGACTTTCATAAAATAGCTTGGAATTTTTGGTTCCTTTAAGGCCCCCATACACATGTCGGATTCCCACCGGATTCCCGCACGATTGATTCCGAGCGCGTGCACGCCAAACGATCGTGCCGGAATCGCATGCAGCCCACCTTGTCCGATCGATCAGGTCCGATCGTTCAGGGGCCCAGAATCGGATCCGACAGAGAACCAACATGTTGGTTCCATCAGATTGATTCTGCCCAGATCAGGGGGAGTTGCCATTTGTGAGGTGGACAATCGGACATGGAATCGTCCCGGAATCTGTTGGATTAAGGTGGTATGCAGCAATGGATACTCTTAATTGGCCGATTGATCACACCTGCGATTCCCGGCAGAATCGCCGGAATCGATCGGGTGAGTGATCAATTGGCCATGGAATCCGACACGTGTATGGCTTGCTTAACATATGCAATCTCCCCAGGCTTTGCAGTGTCTTTATTATTATGGAGGGACTTTGTTACCAGCCATTGTGTAGTGGGATTTAAAATTTTTACATTTTCTGATGTATTGAAGGACAAAAGATAAACTTTTGTCCGTTTTCTACATCATTGTTAATATAAAAATAACCAGACGTTCTAGGAAACCATGAATGGATCTGTCCTTGTAAACTCTACTCAACCAAAACATTTTTTAAGAGAGCAGAGAAAGGTTTGATTTAAAATGTTGTCTGTGTCCCTGAAGAGGACATTTCTATTCACATGCTGTTCTGCCACCCACTATCTGGCAGAGTTTAGAAGAAGCAATAAAAACATTCTAAAAAGGTTCCGATCTTTTCTCATTTTACCCAAAACAAAAGTTGCCTCGCAGTTAGTAGTGATGGCTCGAACCCGGAATTGCGTGTTCGCAAACGGCGAACGCGAACTAGCGCAAAAGTTCGTGAACCCGGCCAACCCGCGAACCGCCATTGACTTCAATGGGAGGCGAATTTTAAAAAACAAAGGGACCCCTTTATGGCCAAAATAGTGTTGGGAAAGTTGTTTCAAGGGGTCAAACACCTGGACAATGACATTACAGAGGG
>CM070034.1:23645522-23657239 GCA_036250615.1 Ptychadena robeensis | reverse complement strand
CTGCTGACTGTGACTCACAGGGTCAATGTTTCTTCAATGCAAAAAGATAGGGGGCGGGTCGAACTCGCCATATGTTCACGTAATAGCGTGAACACGAACATGCGATGTTCCCTGCGGATAGTTCGCCGGCGAACAGTTCGGTCCATCACTAGCAGTTAGCTTTATTATATGTTTTTTAAACCTGACCCCTTCGGAAGACCTTGCAGTTTTATCCCTAACATATTTTAATCCCCCTACCGTTCCATCTCGTCCAGCGCTGACTTGTGAGTCCTGCAATAGTGTTGAGCTCGAATATTCTAATTGCGAATATATTCAGCGAATCTTGGCTATTCGAGAGTATGCGCAATTTCCAATATTTGCCATTGGGATGCCTATGGCATGGATTGCGAGCGAATAGCACATGTGACCATTTGAAGGTAATATTGTACATATATTTTTAGGATGCATTCGCATTTGCAAACATATGCGAATATGGAATCGAATATTAGTAGAAATATTCGCAAAATATTGTAAATTTTAACATTGCCTATGCTGCTCATCACTATCCTGCAATGGACGAGATAGAGCTGTCCGGCAAAGATTGGAGCCCCGGCAGCGCAGATTCCCCCCCCCCCCCCCCCCCCCCCCCCCCCCCCCCCCGGGCATGCTGCCTGATCGGTGCAGCAGCCTGTCAGCCCGGACTGCCAGCAGCAGACTGCAGTCCAGGCTGTACCAATCAGGCAGCACGCCAGGGCCTCTACGTGCTGACCGTCGGGCCCCCCTAGCTTCCCGGGCCTGACAGTCAGCATAAAGTGGAATGCAGTTAGAACAGATAACTTTCCAAAACTTTTGCTGATCATCCGTACAGTAAAATTGGAACAAATGCAGAACAGCAATAGAAACAGCATCCTTTAATAGCCATAAATGTTGTGGGTCAGCTATCTCAGAACAGGAATTTTTACTCATTTTAAACTCCCTGGAGGTTTGCCTGAAAAAACAAAAACAAAAAACCCTGCTCAGCGAGCCCATGGTGATTTAGAATTTACGGCAAACCTGCCAATCACTTCCGACACCACCTCTTTAGCATCATTGATGTTCATGTTATGTACCGGTTTCCCCGGCCCACATCTCTGCCGTCATGGATGATACATTATATATACAGGCATATATATGATGTATGCTGGCTGCCATAGTCAAGCTCCTTGCATTTAAGGCTGTAAGCAAACAGGGCCAGGAGTAATGAACTAGAACTCAGACACCAGTGCCGAATAAACAGTAGTGATGGCCCGAACTGTTCGCCCGCGAACTATTCGCAGTGAACATCACATGTTTGCGTTCGCCCCATGTTCGCGAACATATGGCGAGTTCGACCCGCCCCCCCCTATTCTTTTAACATTGGTGAAATTTGACCCCGTGAAGTACAGTCAGAGAATATCCAGCCATAGAGCACCCCCCACGCAAGACCTCACACACCCTATAACATATCAGGACAGACCATACAACATATGCGAAGAAAGGAGGAGTTGGAAAGAGAGCTGCTATGCTGCATATAGGGAACCATAGTAGGGCGTGTTCGTGTAAATCTGCAGTTTCACTGAATATCCCATCCATCCAATTAAACATGGGGAATACCATCCCCCAGGGTCCACACTGACCATCACACCAGTGTCTACACACATAAAAAGGCCATACACACACACCAGTAGTATGAAAATAACTGAACATCACCACAGTGTCCTCAATACTGACCATCAACACCAGTCTCCAAACGACCACAACCACCAAGTGTCACATAACTAATATACTGACAATCCCACCAGTGTTGCCAATAACGCCATCACACCAGTGTATCCATACTGACCTCACCACGTGTCCTCCAAAATGACCATCACCACCAGTGTCCCCAACGACATCACCACAGTGTCTCAATATGACCATCACCCAACAGTGTCTGCCCATAATGACCATCATCACCAGTGCCTCCTAATGACCATCACACACCAGTTGGTCCTCAACACTGACCATCACACGGTGTCCTTCCATACTGACCTCACCAACGTGTTCCTCAAAATGACCATCACACCAGTGTCCCCATCTCCACCGGTCATCCATAATGTCATCTCACAGGCTACACACTGTCTCTCCCCAAGTGCCCTCCATAAAATTAAAAATTAAACTTTTAAGTGTAGGCAACATGGAAAGACAGATCTTCACAGGTTGTTTCAGGTGGAATTCACACAGGCATTTACAACCATGTTGTTTAGTGCTCTCCAGCTCCCCTCTTGTTTTAAATCCCATGACTATTGTAAAAATCTTTGTGCGGATTTATTGCGTGAAAAAAAAAAAATTCTTGGGAGTTTTGCATGGATTCCCCTTGTTCATGTCATTGCCAGGTGTTAGACCCTTGAATAACTTTCCCCAACACTATTGTGGCCAGAGGGTCCCTTTGTTTTTTAAAATTCGCCTGCCCATTGAAGTCAATGGCGGTTCACCGGTTCGCCGGGTTCGCAAACTTTTGAGAATGTTCGCGTTCGCCGTTCGCGAACGGCAAAATCCGGGTTTGCGCCATCACTAATAAACAGTTCAGACTGTATTTGTGCTGAAGCGAGAAAACAGGAAAACACATAACTTTGGTTGAGCTGAAGCCAATCAATGTAAAGAATTAAGTAAATATCTCTCTTGCCGCTTCAGTCAGTAACAGTCTCTGTCACAGAAGATTCCCAGTCTCAAAGAGGCACTTCCGGGATCCAATCCAGCTATCTGCGTCTCAACGGTAACCAAGGGCCAGTCCAATCGGCAGGCAGCTGTAGCTCTGACAACAAGCTGGTGCTCACTCAGAATAAAGGTTTCTCAACACTCTGCAGGCTGTTATGCCTCGCAGCCACCTGCCCACTTCGTTCTCTTTGCCTTACAGGCCAGGAGCTCACACTAGCCTCTCCTGCACCTGCCTCCAATCTCAGGCCTTTTCCACAACAGACCCCACTTATTCTCCAGGGATCTCTTTTATCTCCTCGCAAGGCCTTTAGTTGCGAGCCAATTGTCATTCTCTATAGCAGTTGTGGGCAACTGAGTTTATATGGAGGGCCACTAGTGCGGCCCCAGTAGCCCCCCCCCCCCAGTAACCCCCCACCGACAGATCGCAGCAGGCAGTGGGCCAGATCCTGACAGGCAGTCAAAACCCGCAGCACCCACCACCCCCTCCTGCCCCTGGGTTCGGCGGTCATATGTGGACCTGCTTTTTCCAATCAACATCGACAATTTTATTAATTTAGAACCACCAAAGTTGAGCAGGGTCAGCATGTGACCACTATGCATGGTGATATATGGAATGCCTCATATACATCATAAAATGTTTAGGTGCCTCATAGATATCATCAAAGTATAGTGGAAGCATAGAGTGAGTCCCTCGCCTCTCCTCCTCTTACCGCTCTAAGAACATTCCAAAAAGACTCATTGGTAGAGGATTGGCAAATTGGTGAGTACCTTTGCCCTTTGTTAGGTTTTGGGGGGCCACAAGTGGAGGACCAAGAGGGCCGCCGAGCAATGGCCAAAGGACTGCATGCAGCCTCTTGCCGCAGGTTGGGCACCTGGGCTCTATAGGGATTTATGGGCAATATTTCTCACATGGGGTAAGAAAAACGTATGAATACATTTGTTAAATGGTTAATATAATTCAAGTTCTGACACATCCTTCAAGCAGTGGCATGAGCAAGCAAATCTCCACTGTCACACTTTCTGCAAAGCTGCATCACATTGTATGTGCACATTTGGAGATTTTCTCTCATTTTAAGAAACTCATATATATGAACAAAAAAAGAGGTTTACAAAAAAAGAGGTCACATTCACGACTAAAATGATAAAGCAGTAATGACACATACATATTATAGAATTACTATAGAAAATGTGGTTGAAAATATACAGAACTTAAGTGTTTTAGGTGGAGGGGTGAGTGGGAGTCAGGAGTCATTCTCCATTTTAAAGGCCCCACACTAATCTCTTCTCCTACTCACTCTACTGCTGCCCACTTCATGATTTTCTAAGTGCTTGCTGCTCTGGATTCATATCACACCAAGGAAAATATCTGCAAGAAATAAGGAGGCTTCTACTGCCTTTGTCCACTTTTGAATACTTATTCCCAGGGTATCTCTCACCTCAGTACATTCTCAGTTGTTGAGTGGGAATATTGTGTAATTAAATGTACTTTTCTTCTTAAATGGAGGATAAATATCTGAGTTTTAATTAATGTGATTGCTTTGATTATTTTTAATATTACTACTATGGATCTATATGGTGCCGTCATCTTCAGCTCTACAGCAATGACCCCCTCCTGGCACTGGTCTTTAGGCTGGAGGAATATAGAGTGAATACAGCATGGTCCAGTCCTGCCTACTTTGCTGGAACACTCTGTATAGTCGGATTCAATACAACGTTTGCTAAGTGCTGTGGTATGCTGTAATAGTTTTTCTTAGTTAAATGCACCTTAGCCAATAGCAAAACCCTAACTTTGATTGAAGCACTCACCCTGGTCCCAAGAGGGAACTACTAGTTTTGGCATTGCAGGCACAACAAGATTTTGTATCCAAATGAAAAGGTTTTTATTGCAAAAATTATGGACCGGTACAAAGTTATAAGTATTAAAATATTAAGGTCCTGAATGGCCCAGTAGTTCATATAATATAACATTCAATATAATAACTATACAAAATAAGATAAAAAAAACAGGTTCGTTCACAACATGGAACTTGATTTCAATATCACATAACCTTGGGCTTCCTCAGGCAGGTGATATGATTATTGATCTGGATGACATCATTTGCACATAAGATCATAATTTTGGAACAGCGTCTAAACATCAAAACATTAAATTTGTCTAAAGGTAGCCATACACGGGTCGATTTCCCACACGATTCCTGGCCAATCGATCACCTGGTACATGCACGCCGATCGATCGACAAGGAATCGAATGCTGCCCACCTTGACCGATTGACTCCACCCGATCGACTTGGCCCCCAAATCGGATCGGCCAGAGAACCAACCTGTTGGTCTTTTCTGATCGATTAATCACACATCAAGGGGAGTTGACATTTGTGAAGCGATCAATCGGGAACAGAATCGTCCAGGAATCGGTGGCCTAAGGTGGTAGGCACAGACTTGATTGGGCGATCGATCGACGCATGTGGCTTCACCGGAATCGATCGGATGGGCGATCGATCGCTCACGAGTCGACACATGTATGGCTAGCTTTAGAGAAAATAATTCATAATAAATAAAACTCTATGTACATACATTTGTTAAAATACCATAACAAAGATATATAATGACTCCAGGTTATAACTGTTATTTTAATTAAAATTAAAATAACAATAATAACCAGGTACGGTAACTAAGATTGAAGCAGCACTAACGAAAGACATGCTATTAGAGAGAAAAACTGTTTAAGTGATAGTGCTTTTCACTTTATTGTCCATCTAAATCTTTTCTGACAATGCTGCTATCCTGAGGTAAGATCTGTGAGGTAAAAATATAGATGGAAATGATCACATAAACAACTGATATTCTTTTTTTTATCTGCCCCTGGTCCTAAATATATATATATATTCTCCTTCTTCTGGAGTCCTTCATGTTGTGTTCCTCTCCACGGGCCGTCATTTTTATCGCCACTCTGTTCTGCCTCTTTAAACTTTCTAATGATGCCGACAAAATGTGCGGTACATTAGATGCAATGAATACATAAAATAGTGGCCAGCAACATACTACATCATCTCAAACACTATACCTATGGCTTCATAAAGAGTCCTATGGTCTCTAAGAATTATTTCACTCCAGGTTAAAATGAATCTGTCAGTTGGACAAATGAAGCAATGCCTACGGGAGCCATGCTTTCTATTCATACCCACTAGTGACTGTCTCTTTAAATCAAGGGAAAATATGGCGACACAGGCCGAGCTGGAATACGAGAAATAATGCATTGTGGATTGGAAAACAATGTATTGTGGATTGGAAAATGTTCATATGACCAACTACATTTAAATAGGGAGCGCACGATATGAAAAATCGGTATGGAAATAGATTTTGAAATGGTAGTTAGAGGCAACACATTGCAAAGTAACTCCTAAATGAATGTCTATTAGCTTGGTAGCACATTGCATATCACAAACAGTGGCAGCCAGGCAACTGGTAATTTAAGAAGGGTAGCTTTCCCATCCCCCTCTTCCTTTGAACAACTCTATTGGTATATTATATCATATTACATCATATATTATAAGTCTAACGTCCCATTAGACTTGCTCCTACTTTAGGCACTTTTAAAAAAGCCCTAAAAACCCACCTCTTTAGTCTGGCCTATCCATCTTCTTCCTAACATCACCCCATGCCAGTCCCATCCCCTCACCTATTGTATACTCTGTTCCCCAACCTATTAGACTGTAAGCCCAACCGGGCAGGGTCCTCTATTCCTCCTGTATCATTACCTGTGTGTTATTGTGTGTTGTATCTCCACTCTAATGTATTGTACAGCGCTGCGTAATATGTTGGCGCTATATAAATAAATGATAATAATAATAATAATATATCTGCCATATGTGCCTTGTGTTTGGGGTACGATTTTCTGTATACGGTGTTTAATAAAAATATACTCATTTATAGAGATGGGAAAAATGTTGTCGTGTCACCTATACCCTAAGGGGAAAGGAAGCACAGGGACAAACCTGACGACCTACAGCATCGACCCTTACACAATCTCAGGACATCGTCTCCACCCACGAGATTGTCACCCCTTTCAGACCACTCCAACAGTGGATCGCCCCCTGTTCCTCCCGTGACCCTAAGCAGTGGCTCAAAAACCAAAACCCCCGCCCTTATGTCTTACTGAAGAATATATTGACACCTCCAGAAGAAGATAGCCGAAACGTGCGTCGAGGTACCCCAATGACCCTTATTCTACCCTTTGGACATGAGTTTTTTGGATATGGCTGCTGTCTGATCTGGTGACCCCTGAGTGGGCCCCATGCTTCTAAGTTTTTATAACTTCGGAATTAAAGATGAACTTTTATTCGTATCAAGGACTATATATTCATGAGTACTGAATTCATGTAAACTTCTATTATATATTCTGTGAGCCCCACCTACTGGGGAGTCTCAGTTATATGCTACACCTTATTTTCATACTGTTTGTTTTCATTATTGTTTGACCTTTGTTATTGTATTTAAATCCTCTATCACGAGGTAATCTAGTAATTAAAGAGGAGCCCCGCCAAAGTCCCATTGCCTTGTCCCAAACAAGGAAACTAGGTGGGCGGATAGGCCATTACCCTTTGGCCTCTCCTCCCACCCTTTTGGTCATTTATAGAGATTTATAATTTCGACGATTTCGAGTTAATTGTGAAGCCCCTAAACATGGTATCATCACCAAAGTTGCTGGAGATGTAGAGAAGGGTTGGGGGTATACTCCAAAGAAAAAAGTATGTCTCTAACACAAATTTTTTTTGCACAAATTAAGTTAAAAATCAAGTAAAAATTTCGAAAATCGGAAATTAGATTTTTTACTTAATTTAAAAACTCCATGTGCTAGAGCTAAACTTTATTTTCAAATGTTCCCACAACTCTTCTCTACATCTCCAGCAATTTTGGTGATGATACCATGTTCAGGGGTTTTGCAATAAGCTCGCAAAATGAGCAAGTTGAAAAATTCGACCATCTCTACTCATTTAACTACATGTGCAGTGTGTCCTCCTATAGCCACTAAAATCTCCTGAGGCTAGCCACCTCATAAGATCTACTTTTTGATGAATCCTTTGTTTTTTTAATGCTGGCCATACACAGGTCGATACCCATGCAATAGATTCCTGTTGGATGGGGACCCTGGTCCACACAACACTGTCTGGGACAGGCAGCCGGGAGAGAAGAAACAGGATGTACTATACACAGCTGTGCTGGTCTCCACCCCCTTTCCCCTGCTGGGAGCCTAAGATGGCTTTGTGCTGTTTGTGTGTGTGTGTAGGGGCATCCTGTACCTGCTCTCCTGGCTGCCTGTCAGCAGCTCCCAACCAGTGTTATCCCCTGTGCTGAGAGGGAGAGTGAATGTTCTGGCTCTCCCCGCTGCTTGTCAGATCGACCAGGATTTACTGACATGTCGGTTCTCAGTTCAATCAACCTTTTCCAGCGAGACTAATTGATTCTTCCAGAACAAAGGGTTGACAGCTAAATTTTTGAATAGCTTCGAGCACCGTGAATGCTCATATTGCTAGTTTGTTCTTGAATCTATAAAAAAAATTGAGCTATGTATGCCTAGCTTTGGTTAGGCAACTTCCTAAAAAAGTGTCCCTTTCAGTTGAAAGATTAAATATGAAAGATCTACTTAAACCCTTCTCAGCTATAAACCTTTAGCATAAAAAAAACCTTTAGCTATGAAATTAGTAAAATATAATTCTACATGAACATTCTAAAAGTGAACTGCTTACCTAGATTTCTAAATATCTTTTACATTGTCTGTATAAATTTCCCTTCATGTTTCTTATAACTCACTCCTGTGGTGATGTAAGACGGGGGAGGAAGGTCCTGCATCAGCTGAAGAAGCTTAAGGCTTCATTTATACAGTCGCTTTCCATGCTGTTGTCAGTATTCAGCAGCCTGGTAAATGACCGGGCGCTCCTATCTGAAACTACCCTATTGGGCTTTTGTCTATTGGATGAAAGCTCAAAAACCAACCAGAGAACACCTCTTCTTGCATTCGCAGGGTTGCACTAATTGCTGGTTTACTGGCCGGTTAAACACTGTTCATGTAAATAATCACTCTCTGTCACAGCCTCATGTTATCTAATTTTGTCACGATATATATGTATTATTTTAAAATCATTATTACTATTTATTTTTTAAAAATTTTACATAAAGAATAATCCACATTCACTTATTTGGTAAAATTCACCCATCTCAAACAGAAGATGGACAATTTTGCTAATAACCTCCTGAGTATTGTGCATGTGGCACACGTTTTAAACCCACGGGTGATGCTGACACCCCTCCATTAACATGAAGGTCTATGGTGCTGCCTACCCCCCGTCCCACCAGTGATGTGATCGGGACAGACCCGGAAGGATCGGTGGGTACGCCGTTCCAGAGAATCGCCGGTAGGATCCGGTGGACAGGAGTGTCTGCCCGCAGTTATCTTTTTTATTCTATTTTACCAGCCAAAGGTTGCGTAATCCAGTCCAACTACTCTCCAGATTTAAGCAGGGAACACATGGCTCGAATCAACCATCGATCTGGCCCATATCTATACATGTGTTCCCTGCTTTACTCAGCCCTGGCAACACCAGAGACAGGTTCATTGTATCTACTGCATAGCTTAAACACACCTTCCTGACCTTAACATGTGATTTCCCAATCAAATAATGAGATTTCCCAATCAAATAATGAGAATCTTTTCCTGCACAAAACCCAACATAAAAAGGGATTATTGTGAATGGTGGGGAATCAGCTGTATTATACGTCATAAGATCATTTTATGCGCATGGCATACATTGTATTTTCTATTATAAGTGTTCCTGTAATGTTGCTTTGAACTACTATATTATCTGTATGAGCATTTGTACAATTCTTTTGAAATATAAGACAATTTTTTGTGATTTTATTAGATTAATATTTCCTTGCTCTCAGCAAGGCTTCATACCTAACCCGTGGGGTTAATGTGTGCTCCTGTGGCGCAGAATACTTGGGCTCCTGATTACAAGTCTTCCAGCTCTCTGAATGACCATAGAGTGATCAGATGGCCATCAAGTCATCATTTCTCTCCCAGTGGGAAGAACTTTAACACTTCCTGACTTGATTCACTAAAATGATATATAAGTCACTGTCCTACCTACGCCGCTGTGTTCTTAGCACCGTACTATCTGTGTTGTAATAAGCAAGAATAGGTATAAATATTTCAGAGAAATGATACTCTTTATTTAATGAGATGGATCATTTGGAAGTAGATAAGAATGCTTAGCACTCGTCTTGATTTCATATCACACTAAAACCTGGCTGAGTAGAGTGTTATTCAGCACTTCCCCGTGTGCTGACACAAGCATCTGTCACAATTTATGACTACCTGGTTTCCACTGCGTGCCAAATATCATGTTCACTGCGATCTAAAGGCCTGCGAGGGGATCTTATCATTGTCATTATTTTACTGGCAATTTCTTTAACATTTGACTTATTTTATCAAATGTCATAAATATGATATGAGAATACAATCAATTAACCAAATGCGACGAGGGAAGGTGCCCAATCACAGTGGCACCGCTAGGTTTAGTGTCACTCTGTGTTGGTACCCCAGAGTAGAGTGCTGCAAGTAATATAGTGGTCAAATGGTCAAATTGTGTTGCACTGTTGAATATCCTTTTTTCCCATACCCATTCCTTACCCCTCACCACTACTATCTATCTATCTATCTATCTATCTATCTATCTATCTATCTATCTATCTATCTATCTATCTATCTATCTATCTATCTATCTATCTATCTATCTATCTATCTATCTATCTATCTATCTATCTATCTATCTATCTATCTATCTATCTATCTATCTATCTATCTATCTATCTATCTATCTATCTATCTATCTATCTAACAAGCAGCAGTGCTGATGCCCACAAGCTGGTTGGGAAGTTAAAAGTTAGAAGGAAAAATAATGCCCCCTCTTAACGCTTGTGCAAATGATGTGCGGGGTGGTAAACATGACACTTACCTGATTGTGCTGGTAGTGATGTCATGGAGTGTTATTTTTTAAAAAAAATTCTATTTAACTATACCAGTTAACATTTGTACCAGGCTTAATGGACAACATGATGATAAGATGACAGGGCCACCATCAGAAATCTTTGGGCCCCATACTAGAAAAAAATTTGGGCCCCCCTGGAAATACTTCTCATAAAAAAATGTTGTTGAGCAGGGGGTGGGCAGCGGTGGATTACTGCATGTCCTGACAGGCTCAGCAGAGGCTGCACAAAGCTGGTTGCAATGCAGACCCAGTGACAACAGTGACGGCCATGCCACCCAGCAGGCATCCCAGCAGCAGACCACTGCCCCCCCCCCCCCCCCCCCCCCCCACATGCTCAGGCCCGAGATGTGATGGGGTTCCAGTATTTGTTTGGCTAAGGTTTTGTTGCTGAAGTTATTGAGTCCTTGGACTGTCCTTTCTCGTGGTGGTGGTGGTGGTGCTCTTGATGGATGAAAGTGAGCAGGGAAAAGTGAAGGAAAGGTATGTGGTGGTGGGGTGAAGGACATTTTGGTTTCCCATGCATGAAGAAAGTTGCAGTTGTAGAGTTATTTAATGTATAACAGCTGTTTCCAGTATTTGTCCCTCTCTGTTTCTTTCTGCAGCTTAATTTGTTTTTGTTCTTTTTAATAAGGAAACAAACTCATATCCTGTTGATACAAACAATATATCGAGAGAACTACCTCTCTGTAATGTTTAAGTTGTTAAACACATACAACTAAATTAAGCCATATGGAGGTTGAAGTAAATGTATATTTTGGGAGCTAATGTGTTATCTTAATAAGAAACACAGCAACCAACCAGGCTGAAACAACCAATAACAACATAGTGCTCTGACTCTGATCAGACTGCCTGTTCTTCTCTGTAGGGAGGGGAGTGGGGGTTTTAAGGGTCCTCCATACACCCTTAGGTGTCTCTGTCAGATTTCATTTAGATCTCCTTTTGCTTTACCAAAACCATGTAATATGAGGGACTTTCTAA
>CM070034.1:23634203-23645422 GCA_036250615.1 Ptychadena robeensis | reverse complement strand
ATACCGTCCAATCACTATGTATTCTATCAGGGAGGACCCGGCACTACATAGTTGTTGGCACATCTAATAGAAATTGTATGAAGAGATCTAAAGGTGCAGGAGCCCTAAAGAGGATACTAATCTTGTGGATTGCTGTTTTGGGAGCACTGTATGAGCTGAACCCCCACAACATCTAAGGCCTGCTTCAATCTCTGCCCTAACCAGCCAAGCTACATTCTATTTATCCTACTTTTTCTGGCTTGATGATTTTTTTTCCTTGATTATATTAACAACTCGTTGCCGTATATTAACCCAGATGGTTAGACTTGTATCTAGGGAATGGTTTGTGTGAATATTACAATGCCTCCCTCCTTCCTGCCGAAAAACATTTTAATATAATTTAAGCTGGGGTTTTTTTCATATTTCCCCTACAGCAAAACCGAGATATGTTATTATTTTGCATAGTTTAGAAAAATGTATTTCTGCTCGTCTTTGTATTTAGTACAAAGTGAATAAAACAACGCTCACTTTCAATTAATATCACCGGTTCCAACATTACTATTAATGTGTTTTTTTCATTCTCGCCTCCTTATCTTTTCTTCTCTGAATTTAGTTCTTGTGTCTTGCACATTCTTCTCCTCCTTCACCGTGCTCTGCTATATACTTCAATTACAGCTAAGAAGAGCTTCATTTAGAAAATATCTGGACAGGTAGATCTGCCCCCAAACACAGCTTCCAGGTACCATGCAATAGAGGGGGGCACTGGGCACCATTTTGCGGGTGTATACTTAAAGCGGACCTACCATCTGGTAGGTCACCCTGTAGTATCGACTGGTACTGCAGAGAATCCCGACTGAAAATACAAAAACTATTTCTGACAGCAGGAGGGGTGTCTTTTTAGAGACTGTGTAAAGCTATGTTCCCACTTTTAATCACCTGGAGCGGGTGAATATCCATTCCTGTCTATGGGAGCGATCAGGAAAAAATAACGCATGTGATCTTATCAATGGGGATAAGCCCATTCAAAGTAGTGTAGACGATTGACAGCCATTCCACAGGCGATTGATGGGAACATAGCCTTACATATCGCCTCGGCAATATGTCACAAGGTGCAAGGATATCTCGGAAATCTGTCCTAGATGCCCTTGTCGCTAAGTCTGATGGGTGAAGAGGGGAGAGAGAAGCCTCTCTCTTCACCTAGCCAACAGCTCCATGGATGCAGCCGACTGCCCCCCCTCCCCCACTCAGGAGCTCCCTGCAGAGGAGTGAGTCTCTGTCTGTGTAGGAGTGGAGGGGGTAGGTTGTTGTCAGCTGCCCTGGGAAGAATGGATCCAGAAGTGATTTCATTTTGCCCTTAATTAAGATGTTGCCACCAACAGTGAAGACGTGAGGAAGGTAAGTATGTTTTTTTTTTTAGTGTAGCAGTTTTCTGGGATCTGAACTGCTGACAGGTAAGTTATGCTTTTTCATGTAAGTGCTTTTTTGTTTTAGTTTAAAACCACTTTAAAATAAATATAAATATATAAACTTTTACCTCCTACCTGCTGTTTCATGGAATCATATGAGAGATTAAACATTTAGCTGTCAGTCGTCTGGCAGTTAAATAATTGCAGTATAATGAGTGGCCACTGGGTGCTATAGAATTGTTTACAATGGAAAAGGTGTATCTCCATAGCGTTGTATACAGTTCTAGATATCAAGTTTTCTCCCTTGCCACAGCAAGGTGGGTTATTTCGTAAAAAGGAGAAGTGCTCACTAACACAGATTAAGAAAGATTTGTAAACAAAAGTTAAGAGTAATGGGTCATTTGTGTTTGTAGAAAATGTAGTTTCCGATCTTTGAGTTCAGCTCACGCAAAATGGGAGCAACACCGACAGTGTTGCATTTAGATTTTTGTCAACTATCTAGCATATTCAAAAGGTGGTAAACCATGTTAGCGTTAAAATTTGTTGTAAAGTATAAATAAAATCGATCACAAAATTTAAATGGCAATAAAAAATGATATAATACCTGGTAAACAATGAAGGTGTTTGTGAAGGACATGAGATTTGATGAGTAATTTGATGAGTAATGGGATTTCCCTTGACGCTGTTCCCCACTCTTCAGAAAAAGCAAAAGCAGTGTGTACTTCTCACATACTGTTAAGAAGTCGTCAACACATCCCCTTTTGAAGGAGCCAACTTTTCC
Organism: Ptychadena robeensis; assembly: GCA_036250615.1. Classification (NCBI taxonomy): domain Eukaryota; kingdom Metazoa; phylum Chordata; class Amphibia; order Anura; family Ptychadenidae; genus Ptychadena; species Ptychadena robeensis. Next base: position 23,643,256 of record CM070034.1, on the reverse strand, counting down.
CCATTGAATATATTATATAGCGCCATCTAGGGTTATTACGGCAGTCCATTAACAGCCCACCCCAGAAGACTGGCATCTACAGAGATCATCTATCATCCACAGGTATAATTTTAGAGCTAGCCTGTAGCACCACCAGCAAGTATAAATGTGTACTGCAAATATATACTGTATTTTTCGGACTACAAAACACACTTTTTCACCCCAAAAACCAAGGGGGAAAAGTGCCAGCATCTTATGGTCCGAATGGGCACCTTGGCTCCCCGCCAGCATACTTGCACTCCCACAAGAAGCTTAGCCGAGAAGGTGAAGGAGCTGTCATATGTAAGATCTGCACACAGCCGGATCTCCTATCTGAACTGTATTGTTTATATTAGCAGAGCCCTGCTGATATAAGCAAGGCAGAGCTGTGTATGGGAAAACAGCACTCACGCTGGGAGCTTCCTCACTCACACACACACACAGCCATAGAGGGGAGACATATGCAGCAGTTCACCCGAAGCTCCCCCCTCTTCCTTTGTGTGAGGAAGATGACGATGTGCCATGAAGTGTGCTCTCTAGTGACACCAGTTCAGTTGTGGCTGAATTTGGTACTGCAGGATATTTTTTCCCCAATTGATTTGAACACCAATAATATTTTTTTTCTGGTTTATCCTGCTCTAAAAACTGGGTGCATCTTATGGTCAGGTGCCTAAAAAATATGGTATATATTATGCTCAGGTTATTCAGTTACCATTTGGAACAGGGAAAGGAATCAAACATCATGTTGTAATAACAGATTATGAGAGAATTGCTTAAATACTCCAAGATACTATTAGCAAAAGCGAAGCATTCATTTTTATTATAGAATCGGTAACTAAATTGGTATTTATATAATACAATTTAATGGCTTATAATGGATCTCTCATTCTGTTGAAATTACAGGGACTGGAGGGACAAAGGCAGGCTTGCCTGAAGCAAATGCTTTGCCCAAATTATTTTTCTTTCTGACCTAAAAGCATTTGTGTGGAATAAATGTGTATTTTTATGTCTTTTGTTCCTTTTTTTTTTTATAGTGTTCTCCATTCGAAATCTAAATATCAAAATATATATAAAAAAAATATGTAACCAGAATGATTTGTACAGCCAGCTTCATCATCAATAGAGCACATAGAATGTCATGATCAGTGGGGGATTTTTTATTTATTTTTTATTATGAAGGTTTCTTATGAAGAATGAAGTCACCTTTTTCCTGAAATTAAAACATTTATTATACAGGTGAATTGCGAAAAATTTGAATACCGTCCAAAAGTTCCTGTATTTCAATAATTCAACTTAAAAGGTGGAACATACATGAAATAGACTGATTACATGCAAAGCGAGATATTTCAAGCAATTATTTGTTATAATTTTCATTTTTTTGGCTTACAGTTTATGAAAACCCAAAAATCTCACAAAATTACATGAAATTGATTAAACAAAGATTGTAATTTGAAAAATGTTGGACCTTTAAAAAATACAACCATGCATATGTACTCAGTACTTGGTTTGAGGTCCTTTTGCATCAATTATTGTCTCATTGCTATCAGCCTGTGGCACTGCTAAGGTGTTATGGAAGACCAGGATGCTTCAATATCGGCCTTCAGAGCTTCTGCATTGGCTCTCATGGCATTGCTCCATAGGTTCTCTATGGGGTTTAGGTCAGACAAGTCAGGCGAGTTGCTGGCCAATGAAGCACAGTAATCCCATGGTCATTGAACCAGGGTTTGGTGCTGTTTGCAGTGTGGGCAGGTGCCACATCTTGCTGGAAAACCAAGTCAGCAACTCCATAAAGCTCTGTGTGCAGAAGGAAGCATGAAGTGCTCCAAAATCTCCTGGTAGATGGCTGCATTGTCTCTGGACTGAATGAAGCACAATGGACCAACACCAGGGGATGACATGGCTCCCCAAATCAACACAGACTGTGGAAACGTCACACTGGACTTCAAGCATCTTGGATTGTGTGCCTCTCCATTCCTCCTCTAGGCTCTGGCTCCTTCATTTTCAAATGAAGTGCAAAATTTCAAGTGGGGAAATGGTATCTCCCTAGCTGAAACTGCCTCTCTGCTATGATGCGTCCTCATCAGAGGGGAACAGCAACTAGACATGGACAAATTTTTTGACTTTGTGAGCTGATTGTAAAGCCTTTGAAAATGATATCATCACTAAAATTGCTGGAGATGTAGAGAAGGGTTGTGGCAACATTTGAAAATTTTTTTTTGCTCTAGGACATGTAGGTTTTGCATAAATTACGTTCAAAATCAAAGTTGAAATTTAGATTTTTGACATTTGCAAAAACTATTTGTGTTAGAGAAATACTTTTTTGTAGTAGTATACCCCCAGCCCTTCTCTACATCTCCAGCAAGTTATATGATGATACCATGCTCAGGGGTTTTGCAAATAACTTGAAATTTTTTTTAAAGAGTCGGATTAAAAAAATTGACCATCTCTAGCAGTGACAAGGGACATTCCAGAAAATTTTTTTTTTTTTTGTTACAGATCAGCCCTATTATTTGAGGTTAGGGATATGAAGTACAATAAGTTAGTATAGGTCCGCTTTAAGTGTGTTCTGCGTGTCGTTAGTTGGAGAAGTTTTATAACATATACCATATTATAATCACTCTGTGAGTTCCACATTGTTCTGCTGGTAGCACAGATTTTTAATAGCCTTGATATCACATTATGGATAAAGTTACGACCAGATCCAGCAGTTCAACAATCCAATGCCAAAACAATTTTATCACGGCGTAAAGCTGTCATTATATATAATGGCCTAAAATGAAGCACAAATATATGCATTTATTATAAAAGCATTTTAAATATATATATATACCTGGTCTTTTAGTTTTAAAGGAGAACTCCGATTTGCTTAAAATAATGATATATCCCATACAATCCAGTTTTGTTAAGAGACCTCTTTTAATTTGACACAGAAACTAAAGTTCTCTTTGTGGTGGGTGGGCACTTCCTATTACCTGCTATAGTATCCCCTTCAGTTCCCAATCTCCTTTGCTTCATCACCACAATTGCCAATTTGGTCCCCAGTGTTTGATTGGCTTTGTCGGCTTTGGTCATCTTGATAACCAATCTGGTATGATAGGCACACAGGAGTTAATCCATCCTAGCAGTCATGGCATATTAGGTTGGTCATTCATGGCCTAGTTATACCTAATAGAAATTTCTTGCAAGCAATAGTTTTTATGAATATTTGAAATTAAAGTCTACAACTTAAGATCTGCATTAATCTATGGTGAGATATCAGTTTTTAATGGCCAACACTCTGGCCATGCAGCGCTAAGGTCCCAGGCTTGAATTTGTCTGGGCACTACCCGCAAGGAGTTTTCATGTTCTCCCCATATCTGAGTGGGTTTCCATCAACACTCAAAGAACATACTTAGGTTAATCCTAGCATCCTAGCTCACTGCTTTCCCAATACTCCCAAAGACATACTTAGGTTAATTAATATCCCCCCCCCCCCACCCAATTCTCATATCTCCTATGTTAGTTACACTTTACTTAAGCTCGGTTTTGTAATAGATTCAAACACAATTAAGCAACATGCGCTTTCACAGCCTTGATGGTGCTCAAATCTATTAAAAATCATATATATATATATAGACACGGAGGAAACCTGAAACATTTACCCCACAACCTGTGGACATGTCTCCTGACACTGCACAGGAGATCTTAATTTACCTTGAACACTTTGTTCAGGTGGTCCCGTTCTTCTGCGAACAGTGGCCCCCTGTTCCGCCTGTTGTCGCGTGTTCTCCCCTCTGGGCAAACCCCCGTTCTATATATTTACAATCTCCTTTCACCCTATTGATTTCACCACACCTCCTGAGGAAAAACGCTGTTGAAACGCGCGTCAAGGTAGTGGATCCCTAGTAATCTTATGGTCATTTAAAATCAACCAAGCTTGCCATATGGATCGGCAGACATCCATGCAACCTAAGGACACGGCCCAGATTGTGTGAAAATCAATAAAGACTCTTATAAATGTTCCTTTGGACATATGACACTTTCGGAATGCTAAGACCATTTTTGACGTGACTGTCTATTCGATTTAGTATATGTTCGTCTTGATGTGTATCTGTATTACGATCTTCTTTAAAATCCTCAATCTGAGGTAACATTTAAGGGTTGGGTTGGCCACATAGAAAGTCCCCGCGTCTTTGCCCTCAGGCTGAGAGAAAAAATTGGAAGGACACTGGGTCCGATGAACTTTCGGAGCTCAATGCCCCTCCACCCCCCCTCCATGTACATTTAATTTGGGATGGTGGCCTTCCCTTTTCTAAGGTGTAAGTGGTAATCCTCTTCTATAAATCTATTAAAAAACAGGTACCGAACAGTTCTGGCCTTACTTTCCCTGGCCCCACATGGGTACAGCTCACTGAACTGTTTGGTTACCCTGGGACTATTGGGGTAATGCTTTATTGTTGAACGTTCCCCCTGTTTGCTGGTTGAAAGTTTTACTAGCACCCCGCTGCTGGGTTGCTGGAAATAAATTTTTGTTAGTTAACAGTTGGCTCCTGACGTTAGTTTATTCCTGAACCTTATAATTGTACTGGGCAACGGCCTAAAAATCTTGCATACCCTGGGCATTGGGTATACTTTAGTACCCATTGTGGCTCCCAAATAAAAAAAATGCCCACCCCGTTCTAGACTTTCCCTACACAAAATAGTGCCACAAAATGTTTGGAATTACTTTTTGTCTTAGTGACAATAGTCCTAGGAACAAGTAGTCAGTTGGGATTTAATTGCTTAATAATTTCCTGAGTGGCCACCAATAAAAGCCCAACAAAGCAACTAATGCTTTACTTATTCTATCCAAAATGTATATGAATTGCCTTTATACACTGTGACAGACTGGTCATCTGTCACTGTGTGAATGGACCTTTATGTAGTGTCCTGGATGGAGTTCGGGAATAATTTGCCCAGCATCGTTAGGTTGCTGATTGTTTTGTTTTTTTTTGTTACAGGGCTCCCGGACTCTGGCATAGGGAGGATGGAATTGGGTGGGCCTCCCTATTTCCCCAGGGTCCCCTGAAAGGGTTAAACACCTGTTTGCAGGTGAGTGGAGCCAGGTGCGTCTCCACAAAAGGAGCAGAGACCAGTGTGTCAGTGCTCCTCATGGAAGTTGGAGATGGATCTTCTGACCAAGTGGGAGACGGGGCACACAAGGAGTGTGGGGCCCAGGCCTGCTGGAGCAGTTGGTACAGAGGGGCTCACAGGGAGTGTGGGGCCCAGGCCTGTTGCTGCTTAGTAGCCGAGTGTAGGACACCCATTTATGTTGGACGGTGCAAAGCCAGATGGCTTGGGATTTTCTGGACTTTTTATTTGGAATAAAATTACCCCCTGCGAGGGTAACCCTTTACTTTGAACTGTGTGCAAATAAACACGGGCAGGAGCCCTAAAAAGCATCACAATCTTGTTGATTGCTGTTTTTGGGAGAACCGTTTGGAGCTGAACCCCCACAACACATATAAAAAAGCACCATTTGGCTGGTTATGTTTATATAGTAAAAAATATAGAAACATATTGAGTTAGTTAATGAATAAAGAGTAAATACATAGGCAAGTCACGTATCAAAGGACAAGTACAATATCCTGCAATTTGGTAATAATTCCCTGTATATCACAAATAAGAGAGAAAAAAATTGCTACCGTATTACTGCAAACTGTGCACTATTCCAGCTGCTAAAAATACAAATATTTTACTGTCAACGAGGTCCCCCATTGCCTCAGGCTGTAAAATGGTTAAGCGAATATCCAAACTAGGGCTCGATATACACATGTGCATTACATTCTTCCTTCTAAAGCCAGTACAATGTGCTTAACCAAGCAAAAACGCACCGTGTTTTGGGTCCGCTCTTTGCGCACTAATTAATAATAAATTAGCTCTAGTATTGCCCAGGGCAGAATAGGCGATACTTAATGTGGCTTTGTGACACTGGACATCTTTTAAATATAAGGCTTGTAATTTTTTCTTCTTCTTAGGAATAAAAGAACGGAGCCATTTTCCATTCTTTGTGATGCTGGAGGGAACATTACTGAATGAGAGACTGAATACGCTTCTTTGTAATCAGGATAATGTAAAACTAAACACGGCAGACGATGTTCGGGGTTCAGAGAATGAAGTTTTACATAAATTTAATAATCAGCCAACATGAAAATCTGGAAAGTATAGGGAATCTGAGGTTAGTTAAATAAATGATTATAGAGCCAAAAAATTCTTTATAAATAAAGTGAATTTGCCACATTAACAGGAAAAAGTGTCCTTATGCGTCGGCACACACAATGCACTTTAATGAAAATATGTCCTGAAAGTCCCATTTTGGCACTTGATGGTTGTGTGAAATATTGCCAAACCATTATCAACTCTTACAAATTCCTGACGAGAGGTAGGCTGCTCAAAAGGAGATTGTACGATCAGATACACGGACGATATCAGAGTATGTTATTCAAAATTCCCCTATGATGGGTAGCAACCAATACTTTGCATGGCTGGTAGATGTTAGAACTTGCTGCTCCATATTACCAATTGGAAACCCCAAAAAGTATGTGTTCAAATCTTAGCAACAGGATGATGATTGCCTGAAAAAAACAAGAGATGCATTGGGAATAATCATGACTAAAGTTGGCCATAGACATTTGGATTTGCATCCAATTTTGCAGCAGATCAACCATCTAGCACGGTTACGGCGATTGAACTGCCAAATTGTGGACATGTCCGTAATTTGTAGGTCGACCTCATTAAATGCCGGTACACAAAGGGTGCATGGCCAATTCTCAGCACGACCACCCGTGCATGATGATGTCATGATGAGAAAAACGAAAGGTCTATGGCCAGCTTAAATCATCTGCTGAGGGTGTTAGGTTTCAACAGGGCCTACCTTTTTCCCTCAATGTTATGCAGTCCAATGCACACCACCAGAGATAGTCCGGTCATTTTAGCTAGTTTATTTGTGAAGTTATTGCAAAGCCTAAGACAAGGTATAGGGAGGGACCATTGCAAAGCCCCTTCCAGCATCATTGCTGAATGTAGAGAAGGGTTTTACTTAAAAAATTTAATTCGACTTTGAACCTCATTTATGCAAAAACTCCATGTGCTTTTTCGCATAGCCCTTCTGCAAATTTCCGTGGTCCGGGGCTTTGCAACTTACTCAAAGCTAGTCCAAATTTTAAAGAACATCGGACTACAAACCACCCTTGCTTAACTTTCCTAGTGGTGGAGACGAACCCTGGCCATGCAAGTAGTGTGCTTAACAAAGGTTGATTTACCATGTTCGGCGTATGCGGTGGCTCCAATCGCTTTTGGGAGACTTCCTGCAAGCCCCCCCCCTGTAAGCCGGTCTCTCCTCCCCCCCATTCACGTATATAATGACATCACACCCGGAGGCGGCTGGAATTTTAAACCGCACTGAATACAGTTTTCTGTTTAAAAACCTGTAATCAGTGCGGTTAAATTTGCAAAACTGAAAACGGCTCTGATAAAAACAAATACCGTTTTCTGCTTAGTAACTGTATTTAATGTGATTTAAAGTTAAATACATACATACCATTTGAAAGTGATCCTCTCTCTCCCGGTGTGATGGACCTGGTGACATCACGCCGAGGACAGGGGTCACCACATTTTAATTCATTTGTATTGAAGTTTTATTAAAAATAAAAAACACATATAAACTCACTGTAACAGTTCAAACGCAGTTTCAAAATTTACCAGTTAGGCTATGTTTCCACGGCATTTAGGGCATCCCATACATATGACTTCCCTAAATGCAGTGGAAACATAGCCTTAGCCTTGATTGCTAGTATTTAACGTGTGTGCTATTACCATTGCTGATCATTTACTGACCATTACCTGGATACTGTTAATTTAATTATGTATTTTTTTGCATAATTTTGTTTTTTCAACATTATTATAGTCTGGATGAAGCGCTAGGGAGATTCATCATAACTGGTGTACTGTATTTTTTCACACCATAAGACGCACTCCCCCCAAAATCCAGGGGGCAAACTTTGTGCGCCATATGGCCCGAACGTATGCCAATGGCATGAGTGACTGTCAGTTAACCGGCTGCAGAGGGCATTTACCACACCAGGGCCAGAGGGAAGTGCTCTGCCCTTAGCTGGTGTAGCAGGGAGGCAGGGGAGTTGCTACTGGATAAGTAGCAGCTTCCATGCTGCAAAAGTTGATATGGGTAAAGCCTCTGACAGCTACCCCACCTCCTTCAACCCCTGCTATGCCTGTGCTCCGATCGGCAGAGATGCCTACAGGTATTATACAGATAAGAAGCTCCGAATGGTGCATCGTATACATCGGAGCATATTATAGTCAGTATTATACGAGAGGATAGAGGACCCTGGTATTAAAAATATTTTTAAAATGACTGTCCAAGCATGGAAAAATCCTCATAGACTTCTCTCAATAAACAAATAGGTTCCTGCAAGGAACAGGAGGTATATCCTAAAAAAAATGGCACACTTTAAAAAGTATATATATATCCCCAGTTTCTGCCTCCTTAGTGAATGTAGGCCCTCAGCGACTCGTGGACAATTAATGATGCATGCAGGCCCACTGATTCCGGGCGCGTGCATGCGAAACGATCGTGCCGGAATCGCATGCAGCCCACCTTGTCCGATCGATCACGTCCGTTCGTTCAGGGGCCCAGAATCGGATCCGACAGAGAACCAACATGTTGGTCTTTCTGATCCGATTCTGCACAGATCAGGGGGAGTTGGCATTTGTGAGGTGGACAATCGGACACGGAATCGTCCCGGAATCCGTTGGACAAGGTGGTATGCAGCGATGGATACTCCTCATTGGCCGATTAATCACACCTGCGATTCCCGGCAGAATCGCCTCAATCGATCGGATGGGTGATCGACTGGCCATGGAATCCGACACGTGTATGGCTAGCTTAAGAAATTACCCATCCTATCCCTTCATCTCTTGTGCTGGGACTTAAAAATATGGTAATGGAATCTGGAGTTCAATAACCTTTTTAACCAAAGTTTAACCTCCCCCCCCCCCCC
>CM070034.1:23617819-23634169 GCA_036250615.1 Ptychadena robeensis | reverse complement strand
AAACACCTAATACCCCAAGATTAGAGGGACTGTGTGTTTGCATGCATACGATGTGTGAACATATATGTGTGTCTTGCTGCATTTTTTTGAAGCTTGAAATGCCATGTCCGTGCTCACAGTCTACATCTTAAATGACAAAATGAGTTTTACAAAGACTTGAAAAAGCCACTCCAGCAATCAGGAGCATCACTAGAGAGTGGATTGGGAGGAGGACCCATCAATCTCCAGACTGACAGGGTGTGGGGGGAGAGGGGTGCAGCCTGCTCGCACAGCACAGCGGGAGGGAGAGAAGATTGACAGGTTGGCAGAGGATTATGGAGACAATGATTTCATGAGCAGTGATTATGAGTTTGTCAAGTTCAGATGGAGAGGGAGGGGGTGATGGGAGCAGAAAACTTGTGGTGGCTGCGATTGGCACGGTACTACTTGAAGGGGTGAGCAACTTGATTTATATTAATAAGAAGTAATTGAGAGTCACGTTCTGTTGGAGACGAGGGAGTGACATTGAATGTAAAGATTTCAACAAAATGTACAACTTAATCGCAACTAGTTATGCATAACAGAACTTTATGTAGTAGAGCAAGTAAAACACAAAATGGCAGTGATATCTGTGACACCCAATCAGATAGCTCCTGTCCTTTCTTATGGAATGCAGGGCCGCCGTCAGGGCCTGGGCAGCTAGGGGGGCCTGACGGTGACCATGTAGGGGCCCCGACGGACGATCTGCAGTCCTGCTCACAGCACCCTCTGCTCACTCTCACTGTGTTCCCGGACTGCCACTGTGTACAGTGTGCTGTCGGCAGTCCGGTGACACAGTGAGAGTGCCGATAAGGCAGCACGTCGGGTCGGGTCAGAGGACTACCGATCAGATCAGGATGATTTTTTCTACTTTTCTAGCAAGAAATTGAGGGAGGAAGGGCGGAAAATTCATCCGACGCAAACTATCCTCCGACTGAAGTGTGGTGAATTCTCCTCTCGCACTAAACTACAGGAGGACCCCTCTTAGCAACTGACCCAACCAATCCAGTAGACCTGGAACAAGATACCATAATAACATAACAAGATACCATAATAACATAACTAAACATGTTTATAAGACTTACTAACCCTTAGTATGTCAGCTCCTTCTAACCTAGTCATGTACTCCCTCCGCCTAGGTCTCTGTCTTTTAGCTCCAGACCTGTCTCAAATTTCTATCTGTGGCTCAATTTCAAATAATTTCTCTCACTTTCATTGTTTTTTTTTTCCATCCTCCCGTCACCAGATTCTATGTGGGGAAATGTTCACATCACCTTATTTATAAGGTTCATGTTACACACACTACATAATTGATTCTACAGAACACACTACAGAGAAATGATTCCTGCACAAGAAAATGTTTAGGTACTTGTGAATTAATGAATTATTGTAAACACTTACATTGACACTCTATCCAATGTAACAATGTGAATGTGATGTTTTAAAGATTGTTCTTTCAATTTGTACATCTGAATACTAGTCTAATTGAATAACGTTTCTTAATTTACTTAATATGTGATAATTGATGCCTAGAAAGCCCCATTAAGTGTTAAATTCAGGGGTGTGGCCACATCTGATTTGTGAGATGCTTCATCTAAAGGCCCCCATACACAGGTCCGATTCCCATCGGATTCTGGGACGATCGATTCCGGGCGCGTGCACGCGAAACAATCGTGCCGGAATTGCGTGCAGCCCACCTTGTCCGATCGATCGGGGCTCAGAATCGGATCGGACAGAGAACCAACATGTTGGTCTTTCTGATCCGATTCTGCCCAGATCAGAGGGAGTTGCCATTTGTGGAATAAGCGATCGGACACGGAATCGTCCAGGAATCCGTGGGACAAGGTGGAATGTAGTGATCGGACAGACTTAATTGGCCGTTCGATCGGACCTCCGATTCCCGCTGAGATCGCCGGAATCGATCGGATAGGTGATCGATCGGCCATGGAATCCGACTGTGTATGGCTGGCTTAAGGTTCCCATCAGTTAGTGGTGTTTATCAATGGTGACAACAAGGGTTACATGCAATCCGCCTTGTTGAGCAGACTTCATTGCCATGATGGTAGGAGAGATGAAAGAGCGTGCACACCTGGAAGTTGGAAGTTACATTTCTGATAACTGATGGGAGTTACATTTGTAATAAAAGATGGAAGTTACATTTCTAATAACTGATTTAAAAGTTAATTGCAAAGCCCATGAACATAGTGTCATCAACAAAATTGTTGGAAATTAAGAGAAGGGTTATGGGCACCTTAAAATATTCCTCTAGCACATGTAGTTTTTGCATTTAGTCAAGGTAACATTTTGACATAACTTTGAACTTAATTGATGCTATTGTTGCTAAACAATACTTTTGTTTTCCTGACAACCCATCTCTACTTCACATGGGTTTAGTGATGATACCATGTTCAGGGACTTTCCAATGAACTCCTAGTTCACAACTATCTTGTGAGATATGAAAGACACAGATTTCTTTGCAGCAAAACATTTTTTGTATGTAATTTTTTATTGGAATTTTTCTTATTCAAAACATATCATGGCACATAGTGGGAGAACATGTAATATTAGTTTATAAGGTTATATACCCCTTTATTTCGCCGTAGTGTGAGTCTTTAAATGATAGGGTTTCTTTAGTGATAAAGCCGATGGGGCCGATTGACCACCGTGCGCGCTCAAGTCTCAGTCAGTCAGTCGGCTAAAAAATCATGTGCCGATCTAAAGCTTAAAGGGCCAAAATCGGACGCCAAATCGATAAAAGCCATTACAGACATGTCCGTAATTCTTAGATTTAGTGTCCCTGTCAATGTCTCCTCAGCTCCATCGGAGATCTGTCTGCAGCTGCCTGCTCTCTCCCTTAGAAGCTGTGCGCGGGGAAAGGGGTAGGAAGCTAGCTTACTGACAGTCTCAGTGATCTTGCATCCTCTTCACACAGCCGGGGTCCCTAGATGCTGTCTGCCAGGTCCCCCTAGCTGCTCGGGCTGCCGTCAGGGCCCGGGCAGCTAGGGGGACTTGGCAGGCAGCTAGGGGGACATGACGGACAGTGCTGGCACACAAAGGGTGCCCGGCCGATTGTGACCATATTTTTTGCTCAATTGACCGCGTATGATGACATCATGCGCATGGTCGATCGGCCAAAAAATTTATATAGTTTCCAGATGGAATGTGCTATCACTTTGGTCAAGCCTCGGGGGTAATTCCTTTGCAATGTTATAGGGTTTCCCCTCAGTCCTATTGTTACTCCTTTTCAACTAGTAAATATTAAAACATAGTGTCAACTTAAATAAACAAACAAATAATTTTGGGAAATATAGTCACTGGCCACTTTTAATAGCTGAACATTAGATTACATATACACCATCGGTACAATAAGTGCCTCCCCTGAAAAGGGGGCAAATGTCAAACTTTCATGAGACGTTCGATTACAGTTAATCTCTAAAACAATAATTCAGTTTCCTAATCAGGGCAGAGTTCCCCTTTAAATGGCTTCACAATTTCCTCTGTCTTTCCCTTGAAATAAAATGATTCCCAGAAGGCTTTATTGAGCTCCGCCATTGGGATTTGGCACTTGCATATGTATTACGTTGATCCAGAGACAGAAAAAGCTCATTTATATTCCTCGGCAGTTTCCTACTGTGTTATAGAGCACTTGCGTTGCTGCTGCCTTCTTCTGTTTTACTCTTCTATGAAATGAGCTTGGGTTACATTTCACTGTGATGTTCGGTGCCTTTTCTAACTTGGAAGATGCCTAAGTGGGCTTTGCTTTTCTTTGAAGAAGCAGGCAGTGAAACCTTGTATAATATTAAATTACATTTCTTCCCCGGTTCTATTTTCTGGCAGGCGGTGTGCATCATGTTTATGATCTGAAATTTGATGCAATTGCATTTATGAAAGAATGATGCTCTCCTTAAAAACATAGACATCTTTGAATCTTATGCAAACAGATTCATAAAAGGCTTTTTCAACAGATCTTTTGAAATACGGCTCTTAAAATGTGTGTAAATTGGCACTTCTAAAATTGACCAAGGTACATTTCAGTTGCTATTTTTGGTGAGCGCTAATGGAAGGGTTTGAGAGGTTGGATTAGTGCTTTTTGTTATATATAAGTACAACACTGTCGATTGGATGATAAATTGTAGATGGAATAAAGTGCATCGCTTTTGTGATAGTTAAATTGCCCATAAGAATAGAGAGCTCGGTGCACACACACAAGTAGATATCATTCATTGTTAAACTGGATCTAGCACTGGAGTGTACGTAAGACTAAAATCTTGGCAAGGGTATTAAAAATAGTTCCCTCTTTTTCTCCAAATTATTCAACAATTTTCATTCTCAGTAACCTTACTAAATCATCGAATCATCGAGACTCATCGAATCATGAATCATCGAGACTCACACTGGAGTTTAACCTCCCTAGCACTCTTGCAAGGTCCAGATTTCTGTACCAAAAGTGCACCATAGACACTAATGGAAATTGTTTTGTGTTGTAGGCCTGTAACTTCCCAAAATATGCCCGTACACGGGTCTAGTACACATCCTGAATATAATAATGTTTGAAACACACAATTATTATAAAAAAAGTACATTAAAAAATTTATAAAATGTATCATTTGAATGATAAAATCTCTTGAATACTTATTTGGTATGAAAGATTTCAAAACAGTATTTATGTTTGTTTATAATAACATTTGTATTACAATGGAAATGTGTTCTGTTTTTGTTTTACTTTGAATTGTATTGGATACAGTTATCACTGTATCAAAAACAAGCCATTTGGCACCCTCTGAAAGGGTTAACTTCAAAAAGCACATCTTGAAATGACACTGGGGGTGAATTTCCAGATGTGCTCTTTGAAGATAGCCCAATTTGCATATGAACATCCCACGGCCCCCCGCCGGGGGGGGGGCGCGGGACATTGATATGCAAATTGGGCTGGGACAGTGGTGACATCGGCCGGCTTGCTTCAGTGAAGCCAGACCATCAGATACCCGGGACAGCACAGAACAGTATGTGCTGCTGCCGAGGATCTGAGCTTAGCTGGACGGCTCCATCTCAACTGCAATACGGACAAGAAAGTGCTGGTCGAGATGGAGCCGTCAGAACCACTAGGAGGGTTAAATGGCCCAGTAGCCTTTAATTCCCAACATAAAGAACACAATTTAATATATATTATTAAATAAATCCGTATTTATTTATGCAAAATTTCTTCACTTTAAACTTAATTTATGCAAAAACTATTTGTGTTAAAGCAATACTTTTTTGTAGTATACCGCTAACCCTTCTCTACATCTCCCGCAGGTTTGGTGATGATACCATGCTCAGGGGCTTTTTGCAATTAACTCGAAATGGTTGAATTTTTTTTTATTCTACCATCTCTACTTGCTTGTTGAACAAAGTAACTTCAAGTCAAAATTTACCAGGGGTGTGAATAATCATGGGCTCGACTATACATTTGACTCCTTTTACTACTGTCCCCTTTTCTTCCCTGACATGTAGGCCCTCCACTTAATACATTGCATTTCTTAGCAACTGGCCTGTCTAACCATTCTTACTTACTGTAAGCAAGAAAACATTTCTACCATCCAACAAACTCTAGTCTTGAGAATATTCTCTGAAAGGTAAAAAAAACTTTCCATGTTTTCAGTTGGAAAAGCACTTTGCTAGAATTCCGATATTCCTGCTCCCAGCAATAGAGAAAATCCCTGGACACCATCAGTAATGCAGCACTGCAGCGGACGGACACCATCAATTACTACTCTTTGCTTCTCTTGAGTTAATCAATTTAGAATCCATTCACAAATGTTTTAATACAATGGGCAATAGCCAGGATTTCTCTGCACCAATAAAAGAATGTTGCTAAATGCCAGGGTGGCGGGGGTCGGGGGGGGGGGAATGGAGGATCTCATTCTTAAAGCAACAAATTGGTTTCATTTACTGAGAGCTATAAGCCTTAGTTAATACGGACTAATGGGAAGTTATAGATAAGCCATGCTGTTTGATTTGTGTTTTTTTGCAGTGACATGATTTTACAGGAAGCAGAAATATACTAATTATGTTAAATTCTGTATATAATTAATAGAAACCTAGAAATATTTTTTAATTGTTTAGTATATTTGAGTCATTAGTATACTTAAAGTGGACCTACCACCAGAAATCTATGTTTTCATGAATGGCACTAGAATTGCCAATAATAGGGAAGATTGTAGTGAAAAAAAACAACTTACCTGTAATTACCAATTTTAAAAGATAATCCCACAGCTCTCCTCACTTCCTGGTTCATTTTAGGCAGAAATAGGCAACACGTCACAGGAAACTTTGAAATTCCCATAGAAGATCACTGAACGCCCCCCCGTTTCATGTGTTGCCTTCAGAGAACCAGGAAGTGAGGGTTATCTTCTGAAAATTGTCATTACAGGGATGTTTTTGTGTTTTTTTACTGCATTCCTCCCTATTATTGCCACTTCTAGTGCCATTCATAAAAACATAGATTTCTGGTGGTAGGTCCACTTTAACATTGCTTGTTCATGCCATCCAATCTACTTTTCCTCCTTCTTCTCCATGCCTGACTTCCTTGTTCAGTCTGTTCTTGTTGGTTGTAACTCACTGCCACTCACTCACTCAATGACTTACACTGCCACTTAGTATCTGAAGGACTCATTAAGCCTCATTCATATGCCTGAATATATTTTTCATAAAACGTGGTGGCAGTATGAATCACTCATAGCTAAATCAATACAAACCAAACAGAAGTATGAATATGTAAAAGGCGAGTATTAAGGCTCAAAATGAAACTTGGGTTTTAGTCTAACTGGTATTTTTGGCGCGGCCCAGTGATAGGTCCACTCCACCGCAACGGCGGTACGGGTATACGGTGGGCACCAGGGCATTTCTATTATGCTCTGCGGCTGCACACGCTGTCTCCTTCCTGTCCTTCCTGACTGAGCACCACCCCTGGGGCGGGACTCCTCCTTTTATTCACCCTGAGTGATCTTAATCCAACTTCTTAAAGGGACATCTGCCCCATCTAGAAACCCCTTGCCACTACAAGCATACCTGAGTCCTGGAATCAGGGAACAACAAGTGTCCTTCCAGTAAGACTTCATCTGACTGCAAACCAAGTATTTACAGTGACTTGTAGTAACCCTAAAAGTATGGTTGTATTTCAACAAGGTACCTGGTCTGCAGATGGGTGTTCAATACGTTTCTTACACCAATCAAAATGAATATTGTGGTTTAACATCTAAATCCTTATTGTTTGGTTTATTGCTTTGCATGACTGCAGAGGGACAACTCTGTATTTCTATTGCTCACCATTAAGAGAACTTTGAGGGTCCCCACCTGGGAATTTGCACTTTTTATGTAAAAGATTTTTATTAGAATGATCATACAAAAAAACAAACATCAGGAAGAAAAAAGATAAAAGGCAAACAACAAACGAATTAACAAATTAAGGAATGCTGCTCTTATAAAATGTATGCATGACGACCTTTATATAATCCTGACGTTTAACAATATCTCAAATCTCATTTGAGTCAAACTACAATCTAAAACTCTATATGATGGTATTTCAGACTTTCTAACAGTTTCTTTGTATCATGAGAATTGTTGACAAGTGCACAAAAGATGTCAGCGCATTCAATCAAATTGCATGGGATGCCTTTGTTATATTATGTGCAAAAAGAAGTAAATGGACTCACATTGGCACACTCATCGTTTTGATTACTCTGCAAACTCCTAAATAATAATAAATATTGGCCTCTTTATATTCATTCTGAATTGAGATAGCTACCCTAACTTACTACTGCAAATGCTGATATGTACTGTATTTTTGGACTATAAGACACTTTTTACTATTAATATCAATGGGATCTGCGTCTTATAGGTTGAATATGTAAAAGCATCATTTTAATTTTTTTCTTTTTGTCCCAACCATCCTGGGCTGGGAGCAATAGCTATGCATCCCAGGAGGCAGAAATGTGTCCCATTCCCTCCAGCCAAGCCATAAAACCACAGCCAAGTGGACATCTTATCTGCATTAGCACTAGCAGTACCCATTCTCTGAACACACCGACCAACTTATTGAGAGACATTTTTAAATTGGATAGCATGAGTTGTGAATTTACATTACCATTCTGCATTGCAATAAATACATTTTCTGACAAAGACTCATATCTCCTCCCATATGTAAATAGCTGCTCATGGGTAAGTTGTTCAGTGCCAGATTGTAAAATGTGTTTCTTCATAAGTTGGTCAGTGAGTTCAGAGAATGGGTACGCCGGGTTCCGAGACATTTGCGGAGGTTCGCGTTCGCGTTCTGCTCAGAACAAATGTCTTTCTGAAGGCTGCATGGTAGAAAAAGAGGGGGATTGCATCAGACCAGGTGTTGTATGGCCTAACTGTGATGCACCCTTATATTTAGACACCCCACACAACTGCTCAAGAGGTCAGTATAATGTTTTACAATACATTATGTATGGATTTCTATGACTTCAACTGGAATTTTAAAATCCAAAACACATAAACCCCCTTACTTTTCATTTAGCTTTGGAGTGTAGTTTAGGGTAGATGACGTAAAGTGGTCACCCAGAGGGATTGCTTACTTAATCCAGATGAGTCGGAGGCATTCTCCTGTGATGTTCATCCAGCGTCTTCTTGAAGGTACAATAGCCTGGACATTATGGCTAACTGTGACTTTTGTCTGTATAGCCCAAACCACACAGACGTGCCTGGCACCCCTGCCATCATTGATGGAGCAAGGCACATGCATGGTGGGGTTGGACCAGGCTGGAAATTTTAAATGATAACAATGTAAGGGAGGGCAATCACCTTGATTTTCTGTTTGTTTCTACAGATCAGTGGTTCGATTGATTGAAGTACAATCTAACTACCTCCCACGTGGAGAATCCGATATTTGGTCGATGTTGGTTCGATTGATCAAAATCATAATTGAAGGAAGCTGATCCACCAAAATGTCTGCCAAAGCATGTATAAGTATGCTTATTAATGAAATCTAACCAAAACCAAGCAAAACAAAATAACATATCGATCGAAATTTTCCAACATGTCCAATAATTTTTTGATCGATTTCTCTGTCAGTTTCGATCGAACTAGTTCGATCGAACCATGTGGACAGGCATTGATTTTTGGTCGATGGACTTTAAAATCTGTTGGTTTAGGTCGATCTAACGGGAAAATCGAAACGTGTATGGGGGCCTAAAGTCTATATTTTCTTTATAGCTCTGCATCAGCTAGACCCTAGGTGCCCAACCTGCAGACTGGGGCCATTCTTCAGCGGCCCTTCTCTGTCCTCTACTTTCGGCCCCCCAAACCTAACTGTTAATGTATAGGAACTTGCCTATCTACCGATCCCCCGCTGACATGTCCTGGCCTGGGATCTTTTAGAGTGGGAAGAGTAGCAGAGGTAAGTAACTCTGGCCAATGACCCAGAAAGCCTCTGAGCAAGTCCTTTGCCTCTCCTTTTCTTTCTGCTCCAAGAAGATACCGGGCAAAGACGTGTTGACCGGGGTTCTCTTTTCATTAAGAAATGCTTATACAAGTCAGAATACATTAAAAATATTATGTAGCCCTCCATATCAACTCAGTTGCCCACCACTGAGCTAGACCAATGTGTAATCTGCCTTCCTGCATAAAACTCAGTTAAAATACATTTTTACCGGTGTCTGATAAATATTATTAACAATCAATGTATATGCTTCAGTCCAATGCTTTACTTTTAATGGATTTTCATGATTTCATAAAAAGAAAAAAAAATCAACAGGCTTTATTTGGGTTTGTCCTTGATTTGTTTTCTCCCATGATCCCTTGCACAGCTGTAATTGGATGAAATGTACAAGTTTAATAAGTTGCCTCTGGTTTCATCACGCTCCTCCATGATATAATTCATCTTGCCAAGCGGTCCAATTGTGTTTGAATTACCTATATGAGCGTAGACGCTGTCCAGGTTATCCCTCGTGCTTTGAGCTCATTTGTATTCAAAGACAGCTTTTACATTTGTTCTCCAATATTTGCATTTACTGCTAGCTTCTCGGTTGCTCTAAAGGCCAAATGTGTTTTGACTCATTTTAGTCTCTTTTCATACATATTTTGTTTTCTGTACCTAGCTAGATCTGAACATAAAGCAGGTCATTTTCACAAGGCTTTTTTTGCATTCCCTCGTTTGATTCATTCACAGTAAAACAAAACATGCTCTCGATTTTAAAGTGATCCTTCAGTAAAAAAAAAAACTAGAATTATAAGTTCTTTTTACATTATAGATTCTTCTTAAAGTGTAACTACCACCTCATAGGTCATTCTGCAATATCAGGTGCAGCACATTCGCAAAATGTATGAAAATAAAAAACAGCAGGAGAGGCGATTTTTCTGAGATCACCCCCACTGTCTGGTGTTGTGCCGAGGCATGACGTCATATAGCCACAATGGCATTTGGGACATCTTGCGGCTGTAGGAAGTCGTGTATGCCCAGTCCCGTGGGATTGTACTGTCAGTATCACATCTGCTAAACTTGGGTGACTTGCAGTGATGAGAGCGTCTCTCTCCCCTCCAGAGACACTGCTCATCACTCATCACTGCAGCAGAATCCCCTGCCCCCCAACAGAGCTCTCTGGCAGAGAAGACAGAGAGGCTCGTCTCTGTCGGAGTGGTAGGGGGGGTCTGTCGACTGTGGTGAGAGGTGGAAGTGGCTTTGGTTTACCAGCGCCTAAGTTGCTGGCATCAAGGATGAAAATGTGAGGAAGGTAAGTATGTTTTTTTTGTGTAGCAGTTTTACAGGATGTAAACTATTGACAGGTGAGTATTGTATCTATTTAATGTATGTGTTTTTTTATTTTGTGTTTAAAACTGCTTTAGGAATATCAAATGACTAACGCCTAAGCGTGTGCTCATATCTTCATCCTTTTAGCATTTCCGAATATAGTGAATGTGCTGTTTAATCATGTACAGTGGACCCTTGACTTTTTTCCATATGAAATAATTCAGATACCTCCCAAAGCACCCCTAATAGATCCTTTCTATATAAACAACGAAAAGGTTGTATAATATATGTAATTTAATAGAAACACCAAAAAAAATTCCTGGTGTTTTCACTAAAAACAGATATAATGTGCTGAGCATACCAAAAACTAAAATATGTAATCATGATTCAAGTTTACATTTGTGGCTTACAAGAAGAGATGATGAAATGGAAGGTGGTTTTTGTTTGAAAAGAAAGGAGAATCCCCTTCCATACAAAAATCAGTAATCTGGGGGTGTCCTTTCTTTCTCTCTGTGGAAGAGTCTATAGACTTTTGTAAATTGACAAGATGGTCCATTATGACATGCTGGACTGATTAGAGAGATCTTCAAACGTGCAACTCTCACATTTTTTTCCCAATTTCCATCTCTTTAATTGTGATTAAATTCTTTACTTTATCTTGCTTTCTTCTTTCTGATTTTTTAGCTATTTGGGGGGCTTTTTGATTGGTCTTAAGTCAAGCCAGTTGCAATTTAAGGGCCATTGTATGTCTTATGTTCCATTCACCTTGTATCACATTTTTAAGTTGTATGTAAACCCTACCTGTTGTTTCTACCCTGTTTTCACAAAAATAACACCCCTGGAAATGCATGGTTTTTCAGGATTTTTGAGGACACTAAAAATATTACTATACTCTAAAAATAAGTAGTGTCCAGGCATTTATACTTGGCAGAGTGCAAGCAGGACAATTGGAGCCTTCAGCAAGGAAATCAGACACCCCCAAAATAATGGCACCAAGCAGGACTTGACAGCAATTCAATGTTTGGAGAATTATGATAGTATTCCAGAATGTGATCTTGTAGTGAAGTGATTTTTCTAGGTGTATTTAACCTATGTATATATGCTGTATTCTAGCTTGGCCATGACATGTTGGGTTAACCTTATAAATATGTGTATACCTTTGAGAATGTATCATTGTTCTGTAGCAGCTGCCAGGAGATGAGGTCATTGTTTCTCTTTCCCTCTCTTTTCTGCCTAGATACTGGCTAAACCCCTCCTTAACTCCTCCTATTTCTCTAGATATTTTTGCCAGCTGCTTCTTTTGGAGCAAGGTGCTCTCATATTCTTCTGGGTCCCCCTGCTGGCCATCCACTGAGCAGTGCCCTGGCTTTTCCCCATCCATGGCAGCGACATCCTTTAGACCAGGGTTAGTTTCTCCCTCATATTGCCCGAGTGGATGTTTGTGGCTTTCAAGAGGTGTCTGAAGAGTTACGGTGGAGTTACGATTCCTCCCCTCTCCACCTCCACTGAACCGCTTATGCTACCTACTAAGTCTTCCTTATGATTCTGGGTAAGAGAGCCATCAGCCTCCCCTCCTGTGCAGCTGGTTAGGAAACGTTTGGAACTGTAGTCCCTATGCTCTAACCCCATCCCTGCCTCACTGGGTAATGGTGATAAACTTGTAAATACTCCTTCTAAGTAAAAGATATCCCCCTAACCAGCTGTGTGGACATTTGTTTATTCCTGGTACAGTCAGTACAGAGTTGGAACAAGAATAAATGTAAAAAAAATTTTTGGGGGAGAATTTTTTTTTTATTAAATACATTCTTTTTTGCCCCAGTATCTCCCAGTTTATTATAACATCAATGGACATTTGTTACACCAGTTAGATTATTTTTTTTCTATCTTACATTGCCTACCCGTTTACACATTTATAGATGTTTTTTATACACTTTGTACAGAGAAATCAAAAGGAAACATGTGCTTAGGTTCATTTTATAATGCACAGACCTTCTCTTGTCTTCAAATGTAACACTTGTAAACTATGTTTTATCTCCCAGTAGTATAGCAGAACATCATTTAATCTCAACCCCTTGAAATCCTATTGTGATTTTTGTGCTATCCCATTCCCCTTGAAGACAATGTTATTTCCTCGCCCCCCCCCCCCCCCCCCCCCCCCCCCCCCCCCCCCCCCCCCTCCGTTCCTCATCTCTTTTTTCCTCCAAAACATCTTTTCTTCTCTCCTCATTTGCTCCTCTAAGGGACCTGGATATTGATGTTGCCTTTAATTGAAGTCAAGTTCTGCTGTGTTCATGCAAAAGGAGTCCATTAGGCCTAAGTGGCAAACAGATCAAGAGCGAAGGTATTTGGTTACCCAGGCATCAGCCTCTGAAATACGCTGTCAAAACTCATCACGGCTAAGAGGAATTACACAATCATTATGTCGAACAGCAGATCCCTGGCTGGAGCTTAATGCAACAACCTTGATGGCTTTAGATCAGGTTTCCTGCCCTCTGGTGACGGCAAGATCACCGGGGTAGCAGGAATGAGAGAAGGACGCTGTTCACAGCTTGTTCAGAGCAGGGCAGATGATGGGATATCACCAGACTCTTATGTTTTCATGTATCAGCATTGTTAATGGAAAGTTTTCTTTTATACCTTTGTTGGAGAAATTTCTTATTTGCACATGTGCCAGAACAATACATCACAGCGATTGTTCAGATCATTTCAAGGAAATACATGAATTTTAAAGACACCGAGAATAAGCATAGACAGGAAAAGAACTCCTATTGGGGGAAGTGATTAGGGAGTGATCAATATATGAATTAACCAATTATCACAGTGTATTCCTTCTGGACAAATGAGAGTTAACAGTATTTTTAAGAGAATTTAACATATTGTGACACCCTTTTGGGGGTTAAACATGTGACCTTTTAGAGTCATTTAGAAACCAGTCTGTGGCTAAATTCGTTGGACAAACAAGAACCCAAACTGGGACATGTAAGGGGCCTTCAAGAAATATGGCCCCATTGTGTTATGAGAAAGTGTCTAAAAAATTTTACAAATGCCTGTTAAGGTGACCAAGACAGGAACACATCTCTCAGCAGTTGTAGAAAACATTTTGCAACATTTGCTTACTGCAAAATCCAGCAAAAGTCCCAAACCAGGCTTTATTGAGCCAACCAAACAACAAAAAGGCTTAATGGCAGCCGTTCCAAAATAACAGTCTTTCATGTGTCCCCAAATAAGGCGTCTTACAAGTTCTTGACGTTGTGTCCCCGATCAACAGTCCTTGTAGTCCACAGGGGGAAGGGATCCAGCTTGTCCTTCTAAAGGCCCCCATACACGGGTCCGATTCCCATCGGATTCCGGGACGATCGATTCCGGGCGCGTGCACGCCAAACGATCGTGCCGGAATCGCGTGCAGCCCACCTTGTCCGATCGATCACGTCCGATTGATCAGGGGCCCAGAATCGGATCGGACAGAGAACCAACATGTTGGTCTTTCTGATCCGATTCAGCACACATCAGGGGAAGTTGCCATTTGTGGAGTAAGCGATTCCGGCTGAGGTCGCCGGAATCGATCGGATAGGTGATCCATCGGCCATGGAATCCGACTGTGTATGGCTAGCTATAGACATGTCTTTCAGCAAGACCATGAGTTCCCCCTGATGAGATCACCTGACCTCATTATATGGCTGCTGTGCAGCCCAAACCAACCCTTCTCCAGTATCCCAAGGGTTATCTTAAAGGTGACCCAGCCCGAAAATGGGTGACACATATATTCCATTCAGGACCCATCCCTGGCGTCCTGTACAGTATCCATACATAAAAAGAACCAGACATCATAATCTACCTAAAAGAAGACTCCAGACAAGGAAAAAATGTACAAAGCCATAGGGATTCTTTTGTTTTACTGTTTGGATCAAAAAGATTGAATCTCACAAAATACTAAATCCTGGCAAGTCTACATAACTTGATCTCAGTAAAGGCTCCCATACACGGGCCGATTTTTCACGTGATTTTTGACCGATGCGCGTTCACGAGATCGATCAGCGATCAATCGAGTTCTGCCCACCCTGAAAGATCGACCAAACAAAATCGCAATAAACTAAAAAACGGATCGGACAAAGAACCGACATGTTTTTTTTTGGGCCGATAGTTTGGCAATCAAAGGACGTTGGTGGACCCATAGCTCCCTATGCAGCAGCTTTTCCGATCGATGGATTTAGTGGAGCCATTTTGGAGATCGGCTCATGTCTTATCGACCACAAATCAGATTCCCAAGGTGGTGTTGCATCTATTCCTGATCCGATCAATTGCTGATTCACCAATCGCCTGGAATGATCGGATCAGGAATCGATGAGTGACAAATCAACCCGTGTATGGCTACCATAAAGGATTTCAGAGCGCATTTAGAGTTACCTGTATTGTTAAAATAATTTACTGCACAGTGAAAAGAGTGTAACCTGCAGGTGTTAGGTAGTAGCCAGGAACTCAAAGAACCAGTATAGTGCAACTTGTAATGTATTGAGATACAGCATAACTTCAGTCTTTAAGGCATCACACCACACTGCAGAAGTGTGGGTGTTGTAACAGTCCAGTACCCAAACCTCAGGCACAGCAGCAGACAGTGCCTAAGGGCACTCACAGGGGACCTCCGATGCTCCACCCAGCTCCAGCCATTTCCTGCTTCTGGACTCTTTTGAGGTCTTCCACTCCGTTGGGAGGATTCCACCCTTTTTCCTTGCTCAGCTGCGCCTGTAACCAAAAGGCAATCGGCATAGTTCTGTACTCCGGACACAGGTTGTTCAGCTCCAGAGCCACCCAAACTCTCCCTCTGGCAGATTTCAGATCAAAAAAAGACCAGGGAAAGGCTCCTGCGCTGCCTTCCTCCTCTCTACCCGGATCAACGAGTTCCTTCCTTCTGGCCAGAACGGTTTTTATATTCTCTACACTGGGCCCCCGCTAGTCTCGGGAGAACAAACTGCAGACTTTAAACCAGACTCCCCCCCCCCCCCCCCTTCACTGATGGGCGCCCCTTCCCTTGTAGTGACCTGAGAAAGATCCCTTCTACAAGAGGTGGACACAAGTTTTGGGGAGTTAATTGCAAAGCCCTCAAACAAGGTATCATCACCAAATATATGGAAGTGTAGAGAAGGGTTGTGGGAACATAACTCATGCACAATGATGGCACCCTATTATAAATTACATGCATCATATACACATGAATCATACAAGCATGCCTCATACAGGGAGTGCAGAATTATTAGGCAAGGGGTATTTTTGAAGAATAATTTTATTTTTGAACAACAACCATGTTCTCAATGAACCCAAAAAACTCATTCATATCAAAGCTGAATATTTTTGGAAGTAGTTTTTTGTTTGTTTTTTAGTTTTAGCTATTTTAGGGGGATATCTGTGTGTGCAGGTGACTATTACTGTGCATAATTATTAGGCAACTTAACAAAAAACGAATTTATACCCATTTCAATTATTTATTTTTACCAGTGAAACCAGTATAACATAAATCACACATTTGATGATGGACCACAGGTTCTCAATGGGGTTCAGATCAGGTGAAC
>CM070034.1:23602664-23617719 GCA_036250615.1 Ptychadena robeensis | reverse complement strand
AGAGGATGATGTGGTCAAAATACTCATTTGCCTAATAATTCTGCACTCCCTGTACACTCATGAATCATACACTGAGGAATCGCTTATGTGTGTGAATCATGCGGACATGCATATTTATCATTTACATGCACAAATCAAACACATGCATGCACACTACTTATGCAGACACAAATGGGTCATATACACA
This sequence comes from Ptychadena robeensis, assembly GCA_036250615.1. NCBI lineage: Eukaryota > Metazoa > Chordata > Amphibia > Anura > Ptychadenidae > Ptychadena > Ptychadena robeensis. The sequence continues at coordinate 23,617,532 of CM070034.1, read as the reverse complement.
TGCACACACAGAAATCATATACACACACAAATCCACATTACACATAGAGATGGTCGAATATTTCAACTAGCTGACTTTGTGAGTGGATTGCAAAGCATCTGAAAATGGTATCATCACCAAAATTGCTGGAAATGTATAAAGTTGAAAATCAAAGTTGAAATTTTTTTCTATGCTCTGGCCAGGCCTGTTCCTAGCATTTCGGGTGCCTTATGCATGGGGCTCCCTAATGCTGAAGTGATGAGCTGGGGGAGGGGGGTGCCATCATTCGGGCCGGCCAAGTTGTTGAGCAGGGGGGTATCTGTGGCTGAGTTGTTAAGCAGGGGGTGCTATAAGGCATACTCCTTATAGCGGGAGTATAGGTTCAAGTCAACATTAATGAAGTTAGCTTCATTATTCCGCATGTTTCTGTGACTTAGCTCTTGCATTCATGCAAAAATGACATGTGCTACAATTTTTGGGTTTTGTTCAGCAAGTCATTAAGTTGAAATAAAAAAATATATTGGGCTACCTCTACTACTTAGTATTGTGTCATGTGTTCATTCAAAACATTCGTTCAAAACATTCTTAAAGTAATAGACCAGATATCAGCTTTGCAGTGTACCATTATCGTAAAGTACGTTCCGGTAAGCACATCTAAAGTCATATACTTACTTGCCACATCTGCCAAGTAAGTATATGACATCTAAAAAAAAAGCACAAGCAATTGGCTCATTACCATTCTCAAAAACAGAACAGCATAGTGGGGAGCCTCAGGCACCTGTTAGCCAATGGAAATGCTCCATGAAGTGTACTTGAAAAAGGCTCATTGGTTTGCTTTTAGACAGTTTTCTTCATTTACCAGGAAAGAAGAGTTTCTAAGAAGCCTTTGATACCATTAAAACCAGGTTCCCTGTGAATGACTCTGTATGCATTTAGACTGAAGACTGAATGGATCATTCATAACACTGGAATCATACTGAAATCAATACAAACTAGACAAATCAACGAAAATACATATACATGAAGAGAAACGTGACAACGTCATTACCCGAGAATCGGCCATGCACCCTTTATGAGATGTCCTCATCCAAAGTAAAGAGATCAGTTTAAAAATTACGGACATGATTGATTTCTGGGCCGATTTAAGGTGTACGGCAGATCGCTGCAAGTGCGCACAGTGGTCTCTCTTCGGCAAAATTGGCCGCAAATCTAACTGTCTATGGCCACCTTAAGTATGTCTTCTATCCCTCCATGTGGAGCTGCCATCATGTCAGCCATCTTTGCATTTTTTTCATCTTAACCTCAAACTTATATTCCAATAAACAGATATATATTCCATTTGAAATCTGACTTGTTCATTATGGGGTCAGTTTATTTTGTTCCGTTTTATTCAATTAAACTTTTTTTTTGAAAATAATTAGAAAATAAAACCTTTGAGCATACATTTGATATGTGCACCGTGACATGCCATGTCATGAAACTCCAGCAAGTACCCCAAGGCACCTGCTCAATGTTACTGGTCCACTTACTTCTTGGTATACTATACTTTTTATAGAACTGTTGGTGTAAAACAATGTGGTAGATATTCAGCCAATATACACTTATATTGTGTGGTCTGAAAGGATAACCCCACTCATGAAACGTCAACTGGCCAAATCCTAAGGTTCCATAAAAAGAGCCCCAGTCATATTTCTCTCATTGATATGACATACAAGCCCTCTGACCCTCAATGCTCCAAAGAACACTCGTCTCTGATTACAAAGTGTCGTCTTCAGGTTCAATCAGAATCAAAAAAGAACACACAAACACACATGAGATTATAAATGTTAATTAGCATTAAGAGCTAATAATTGACCCTCTCTAAAGTAGCTGATTGAGAAATCCTTGCTCAAGGAGGGTGCCACTTCATAATCAAGATATATGTGGCAGAAAAATAAAGCCCTCATAAAATGCTATATTAATACTTGCAGGAGCTCTTCATTTTTTGGCAGGTTTGCTATCCTAAAATAATGCTTTATAGGGCACATCGTCATGGAAAGATCAGAGTAGTAATGAGAAAACTAGGTCTGACAAATAAAATAGAACTCATGCATTAGCAAAAAGTTCATATTCCAGCAACTTTGTTCAAGTCTGGACCGGAGAATAGATGAAACACAATGGCTGAGCTCTTTGAAACCATTACACTCGGCCATTAAAAAGATCTGTAGAAATGGGTGATGCTGGCTGACAAGAGGATAAAAATGGATAAGTGTGAGCCAGGCCTTAGAAATATACTGTATATAATGTGAATTCTTTAACTGTGTTCACACCTGTGTATTAATGTTGAATATAAATATACTAGACATTAAGCCTGTTAAATTAATCTCGATGGAGACCGGGAGGTCCTGGACACAGCAGCCGCCCTAGGTGACAGCTTCACGGGCACTGCTATAGATGACTCCCCGGTCGGTGTCAGCTCCCCCCTTACCTATCTGATTTCATTAGATGTGCTCCCCCTGCTGGCCATTCTGTGCTACAGGGGGAGCACATCTCGACGGGGGAGCAGATTTCGACAGAACACCAGCCATCCGAGGTCTCTGCGCTTCAAGTCCTAATGGCTGTCCGTGGGGCACATGCGTGGGGCACATGCGCAGTAGCAATTTCTTTTATTTATTTATCGTTTGCATATAGATACCATTTTAATTATTTTAGGTAATGTTTCCTATTCAACAACTCTTTGGTCTAAAGAACAACATGTAAAGCATTTCTGTCTCTAATCAAATAGTGCCTACTGTACCAAGTATAAGCCTACTTCATGTGTAAGCATAATGCCTGTACATGCCTAGCCCATGCATTACAATGTCCAGGGTGCCATATCTGCTTCTAGGATGTTGTGATGCAGAGTAATCAACTTTTTCATTAAGTCAGGAATAAAAATGTAATGGAAAATGCTAAACATCAGTACAGTTCAAGGGTTGGTGCAACTTTTAAGCAATAATAAGATATAAGCAAATACTAAAATAAACATAACAGAATATGAATTGCACAATATGTGTGCTGATGGATGTTACCATACCATACCAACATGAATTCTATAATACATATATAATACAAAATAGCTGACAAACCTGCTAAATTTAGCATAGGAATATAAGGTCCCCTGGGGCAGACCCCATGAGTCCCATCATTGGGACCAGATTGTTTCCAATAGCCGGAAGTAACACAGCACACCCTTCCTTGTGTGTGCTTGGGCCACATAGAGGGGGATGGAGATGCAGTTCTCCTGCACAAAAAACTGCAACTCCTGCTATCTCTATCAGTAGCCTAAGATGAGCAAGAGGGGTTAAAAAACATAGTTTTGTAGTGGTTTTACACTTCAAGGTGTATATAGCGGTTTATAGGTATATAGGTAATGCAGATATATTTTCCAGCTGTTTTCCTTTTACCTTCTGCCTAGTAACTGTAAATTACCTCCCACTGGGCAGATGTTATAAATGTACTGTTTTGAATTCTTCCCAGGTTTTTTGCCAACTGCTTACCTTGGAGCAAGGTGCTCCCAATCTCCTTCTGGGTCCCCACACCAGCCGTCCACTTAGCAGTGCCCAGACTGGGCTTCCATCCATGGTGAACGGCAGAGACATCCTTTGGACCAGGGTGTCTCTCCCTATGCTTTGCCGAGTGGATGGATGTGGCTTTCCAGAGGTATCTGAAAAGTTAGGGTGAGACGCAGCATCCCTCCCCTCTCCGCCTGCACTGAACTGCTTATGCTACCTACTAAGCCTTTCTTCTGATTCTGGGTAAGAGAGCCATCAGCCAACCCTCCTGTGCAGCTAGTTAGGATTGTTTGCATCTATAGGCCCTACGCCTGGAACCCCATCTCTGCCTGGGTGATGGTGTAAAGACCTGTATATATTCCTCCTAGTAAACAATTAACCCCTAACTGTGTGCAAGCTGTGTGTGACAGTGTTTGGGACATAGGCATCCGAAAAGAACCTGGTTGCTCCCAGGCAATGGTAGAGAGTTACATTTTTTACCAAGTTTAAATCATGTTGCAAATAAGAAAAAAATTTACATTCAGATTCCAAAAACGCTATTCAGTTGTTTTCACCTTAAAAATGCTTTCATATAATACAGTTAGTATTAAAATATGTAATACAGTAAGTATTAAAATATATATCTGAGTACTTATGTCATAAACCGCAGTATAAATGGCACTGTTACACTAGAAAAAGCATCTTTTATATGTCAAACAAATCCATGAAATGTTGATTTACATGTCTTCGTTCTCAGATTTTATAGTCACACACAAAGGTATGCCCCGTTATCTCGTTCTTCTCCCTTTTACCGGTATTATAAAACTTATGTTAGCTGCTTTTTTTTTAAACTCCAGCTCTTCCTGGCGGATGTGAAATGATTAATAATTACCTTGCTGCGTGTGAATATTTTATAATCTTTCCAGCGTTGTATCCGCCAGTCTCAGAACACAGCAAAAGCTTTATTTCCCGGTCATGTGACCAGTTTTTGAATGGCGGGCTGACTTATGATTCTGTCAGATCTTTCTAACACCGAGAGCATTTATTTATTTTAAATAAAAAGGATTTCATTAGGATTTCCCTGCAGAGCTATCTTTAAAATCACATTGTCAAGATGTTACAAAAAACACACAATGGTTTACTATTATGGGCATTGACTCTACAGTGTTAAGTTTACATTGAAAATATTTTTTATGTGGACAAGATCAGTTTTGTAAGTCACCTCTTGGTGATGACGATGGGCGGGCACCCACAGAGATTTCAAAGGGGGAGTTGTCAGTGATTGACAATTGCCGCCCCAACTCCTTCCACAATGTGTGAAATCTCTGCCACAGCGGCACGGTTGTGGAACTTTCATGTTGGATTGAAGCAGTCTTTAAGCCCCCCATACACGTTCCGATTATTCTCCTGACCGATTTTTCGTCCGATCCTGTCACCCGATTTTCACCTAAAATGTTATGGTCGGTCGGTCGGCTGGCACAAAAAATCGGAATTCGAATTATCACCGATCCATCAGCCCGACCCTATCTATTAACAGCAGATCGACAAAAAATTGTCCGAAGCGGCCCGACTGATTTTTCAGCCGATTTTGAGAAATCAGGATCGGTCGGGTACATAATTCCGATTCCGATTAATCTCCCGATCGATTAATCTCCCGACCACATTGGTCGGTTGGGCAAAATTCGTACGAAAAATCGGAACGTGTATGGGGGGGCTTAAGGCAGAGTCTTAATACTTGGATGTCTGAAGTTACAGAAGTGTTGTATTTGCTTTATATTAGTGTTTCTCAACCTTTGTATAACCCCGACACAGGAAGTGGCGCCTCGAGTGTCCCTTCATGTATTTGGAAGTGGAAGCGCCAGTGTGGAGTGTCCCTTCCGTGTTCCAAATACCGGAAGTGAGATCGGCAATGATCTGGTAACATTAATTCCCATCCCTCTGATTTTCCCACCCTGCTAATGCAAATTCTAAGTTTAAGCGGTTTTAAACAGCAAAAAATTAAAACATCAAAAAAACAAATAAACTTACTTTCCTGCATGGATTCTTGATTTATCAAAGTAATCCCTGTAGCAAAAAACCCCATACATTTTCTCTCTTCCACGCTCCAGCAACAACATGCCTGGAGTGTCCTGTCCTCCAATGCAGATCTGAATCCGGTGATGCTCTGCCGCTCCAGCATCACTGGATTCAGATCTGGCTGGCTGCTGGGCACACAGAGATTATGGAAGGCAGAAGGGACATCTATCCACTTGGCCACACCTCACAAGAGGTTCGGGGTGCCACCACATTTGACAGATTTCACTAGTAAGTATTGTTTGTTTGTTTTTTGTTTTTAAACCTCCTATCTGTACCTCCTGTTCCGATAATAAGAAGCAGGTCCCTAGGTGGTAGGTCCGCTTTAAGAGAGAGGAGTCATTACTCTCCATCTTAACTTTTCACCCCGCTTATGGACATCTGTTAGAAAGCAGCTCTGATGCTTTAAGTGAACACTGAGACCCCTGTGAAATGATCATTCGACCCCCGAGGGGGTAATGACAGGTTAAGAACCGCAGCTTTAAATAGATCCTAAAATGTAAGGGAATGCATTGTAATTTCAGCACTTGTATTCTATATATAGACATATATCTATTAAATGATGTACATTTATCAGTATGTTCTAATGTCAAATTTATTTCTGCGAATAGTTTTTTTATACGTGGATGTCATTTTTTCCTTTTGAATGAAAATACATCTGCTGTTCTATAGGTCTTTGAAGTCGCTACTTGCTGGACTTGCTGTACCATAAGTTTTCCCCCGGAAGTGACGTCACAAGGTATAAACAATGGTCTATGAATGTGTAATATGTACATAACTGACAATTTGAAGTCTATATCAGAATCCTTTGTGGCCGGGTGATAAAGAGGGAGAAATTAGGAAACAAGGACAGAGTGTTGTCACCATATTAACCATGTTATGCCATTGTTATACTGTAACTCTGGGTTATTGTCCATGGGTTCAGTTGTTGTTCATAGGGGATCATGGCAAATACAGGCTTTTGTATAAATCCTAGGCCGCTGACAGACTACAGATTCCAGCATGCGTATAGTTTTCTGTTCATGTTACATGGCATTCTACTGATATAAACTTGCTGTGCTATGAAGCTGCAACTGCAAGTCCCTTCTGCCAGTTGCTGAAGAACTACACTGCCCTGCAGCCTTTTCTGCCTTACACACACAAACATTCTGCCTTACATGCACACACATTGCAGATACACACACAGTCATTCAATATAGTCTACTTACTAACTGAAGTTTCTTCCATGTAAGGGAGTAAGGAGTGAAGGGGCCCTATGTGAGTGCATAGTCTGAATAGCCCTGAAGCTGAATAACAATGTCTTTTATTAAAATGTAAATGTTGGATTAGTTTTAGAGGCCAATTCTTAGGTGATTTAAGAATTTTTTAGTAGAATTTTTGAGTTTTGGTGTTGTGTACTGCTGAGATTGAATATTTGAATTGCAAATATATTTGACAAAATATCGACTATTGAAGAATTCGCAAATTTCACAAATGTGATGAACTGTTCAAGATACATACCACATGTGACTATTCATTTTGAAGATAATCGCCATGCGATTATAGTTGCAAATATATTTTCGATTTTCGAATATTGCCTATGCTGCTCATGTGCCCACAAGCTGAAAAAATTTGGGCTTATGGCTGGGACAGATGAATACATATTGGTTTTGGTTCAGTTACAGGGACACTCTAAAGGACATTTTTTTTTGAAGCTTAACCTGCCTAGCGGTTGTGACGAGCCCAGCTCGTCCAGAGTTTGTGTGAAGAACAAACTCTGGATGAGCTGGACTCCCGTGCATGCCGCATATCCCCGGAAAGCTACGGCGATTCTCTTACCAGCTGCAGCATTTCCGGGGTTCCGTCACCGATCGCGTCACGGTGACGCGGAAGGGGGCGGGGGGTGGTCGGTGCCATAGCCCTCCATGTTAATGGAGGAGCGCAGGCTTTCCAGCCCACACAGCTGACATCATTAATGATGCCGGCTTTGTGGAGAGAGGCAGGGGGAGGGGGGGGAATTGCAGGCAGTGTCCCCCCATCACTACATAACCAGTGTACTGTGTACACTGCCGCGATTGCCCGTACCGTGCTGTTAAAAACAGCACGGTATGGGCAGTGCGCTAGGGAGGTTAACTGTGTTATTTTAATTCTTACATTTGAAATTATCATTGAAAACATATTTGTCACGGGTGAACCACGAGAGTAGTGGACCCACCATGCCACCAAGCAAGCATAAACCAGGGCGCAGAGTCTAAGGAGCCCCCGGTATTCACGAGAGCATTCCACAAGGAATGGTGGAACTTTGCTGAGGTGAGCACCCAGGTTGCGGTCCCAAGCCACACTTACTTTGGTAGCAGCTAACAGCGCAGTATCGAAGGCGCGGTATCCAGATGGCAGGCAGAGACGTAATCAGACAGGCAGTAGTCGGGGCAGGCGGCAAACTGGGTGGTCGAAGATGGTCCAGAGGTCGCTAACGGTAAAGCAATAGATAGCAACAGAACCTGTGTGTCAGAGACATAAAACACTCTTTGTTCAGGCAACGCCTTGTTGTCTCAGACTTCCTGTTATACCCAGGTCAGGTGATCTGGTTGGACAACAGGGCTCCAGGTGTGGTAAGTAGTGTAATACTCCAGCAGAGGGAGCAGGAGCCAAATCATGTGCCACAATCTTTATTACCAGCAGAGGGAGCTGATCTACGGAATGTCCTGGCTCTCTGAGGATTAGGAGTAGACCCCGTAGCACTGGTAGAGGGCGCTGCTGCAGTCACGGATCACTGGGTGACATGGCGATCTGTGACACATATTAAAGCTGTGGCACTAATACATCCAAAGTCCAAATGAGTGTCAGTGTGTTATTTATTTCATTAAAAAGTATTTGTGTATGATTTTGGGGTGGGTAGGTAGGTTGGCCATAACACATTTTGCTACATATAAGCCTTGCCTAAGTCACAATAGATTGATAAAAATAGATATAAAATATAAGTCAAGATACACGGAACCATGGAATTATTCTTCTATAGTGTTTAACCGCCTTAATGAATTCTTTGAAACATATCGAGATTAATGTTGAATCAAAGTATTAAGTTGGAAAACTGTCAATTGTAAAGTTCATTAACCACTAAATGATAGGATATATAAAGGATTTTCCTTCCTCTTTTCCACAAGCTCTCGGCCTGTATATAGTACGGGGATGTTTAATATTTATAAGCTTCTAATCAAAAGGAAGGGCATGCAGGAGGAGAATGGTGAGGGTCACATAAGAAAGAAATCAGCTTTCAATGTTTAACATTCTTTAATTAGCCCTGAAACCTTTCGCTTCTTCATTTATCTTTCTTGCCTCTGTATAAGAAACTTGCTTTGGCCTATCTGTTGTTATCACACGAGTCTGTGAGAATCAAAGACAGGCCCCCTATTTTAATATGCGTTTGCTGGACAAACTCATCATAATCTGGGTAAGCAAACCCATGAAAACGTAGCTTGTAATAGAATCTGATGGATTTTCCTTGAAAAAAAATGTTAATTCCCAATGACCAGAAAGTGAACAAGCGCTGTGCATGCAATGGAGAGGGGAGGAGCTAGTGGTACTAAACGGGTGTGGGCCTGTGAATGAACAGCTTGCCCAGTTACTCTGTTTCCATCAGGAACCTACCCAACTGAGCAACGCCCAAGGGGCTGTCCCATCCCTTATATCATCTCTAGGCACCAGGGAATCATGGTCCAGTTTCAGGAGACACTACCTCTGTCCTGTGATTCCCCATCACTACATAACCTTTTACCAGACAGAATGTGATGGAAAAATTACTAGAGGTTCTACCATTCCTCCCACCTTATATATGGAGAAAGAGAGCTCTAATTGTTCCTTGCACTGTCCCAAAAAAAGTTTTGCATATAAATATACATCAAAGTTGAAGTCCGTCTTTTTTAAATACTTTTTTATTTTCACTTGTAAAGGCCCTGTTCCTGTACTGAAATGGCTTAAGCCCCCCATACACGTTCCGATTTTTCGTACGAATTTTGCCCGACCGACCAATGTGGTCGGGAGATTAATCGATCGGGAGATTAATCGTATTCGGAATTATGTACCTGACCGATCGCGATTTCTCAAAATCGGCCGAAAAATCGGTCGGGACCGCTTCGAACCTGTCTGTAAATTTTTGGTCGATCTGCTGTTAATAAATAGGGTCGGGCTGATGGATCGGTGATAATTCGAATTCCGATTTTTCGTGCCAGCCGACCGACCGACCATAACATTTTAGGTGAAAATCGGGTGACAGGATCGGATGAAAAATCGGTCGGGAGAATAATCGGAACGTGTATGGGGGGCTTTAGTTATTCATTGCACGTGCTTGGCTTCTCACAATGTGAATTAGAAACTGAAGCAAGTCAGATAGGGCCCACCTCAGGACTAGAGATGGTCAAATTTTTCGACTAGCTGACTTTGTGAGCTGATTGCAAAGCCCCTGAACACAGTTTAATCACCATGTAGAGAAGGGATGTGGAAACATTTAAAAAAAAAAAAAGTTTTGCTCTATCACATGTAGTTTTTGCATAAATTTTCGAAATTTTGACTTGAATTTGAACCTAATTTGTGCAAGAACTATTTGTGTTAGAGCAATAATTTATTTTTTGTAGTATACCACCAACTCCTCTATATCTCCAACAAGTTTGGTGTTGATACCATGTTCAGAGGCTTTGCAATTAACTCAAAATCGTCGAAATCGTGGAATTTTTGAAAAACAATTTGACCATCTCTACTCAGGACAAACAGCATTATCTAGCCTTTACTCTCCAAACTTAAGGCCCCCATACACGTGTCGGATTTGCATCGGATTCTGGCACGATCGATTCCGGGCGCGTGCACGCAAAACGATCGTGCCGGAATCGCATGCAGGTCCGATCGTTCAGGGGCCCAGAATCGGATCCGACGGAGAACCAACATGTTGGTCTTTCTCATCCGATTCTGCCCGGATCAGGGGGAGTTGCCATTTGTGAGGTGGAATCGGAGGTGGAATCGCACACGGAATCGTGCCGGAATCCGCTCGGACAAGGTGGTATGCTGCGATGGATACTCTTAATTGGCCGATTGATCACACCTGCGATTCCCGGCAGAATCGCCGGAATCGATCAGATGATTAATCGATTGGACATGGAATCCGACATGTGTATGGCTAGCTTTATTGTCCTGTATTTGATGTGGGTTCATCATAGAGTCTTAGCATCACCAGTGGGCATCACCATTAGAGGTAGTCACAAAATTCTGACTATTTCAGTGAGTTCAGTGAGTTAATTGCAAAGCTCATGAACGTAGTACCATCAAAACTGCTGGAGACATAGGGAAGGGATGTGGGAACAACAAGTTCAAAGTCATAAAAATGTGAATGTGAACCTAATTTATGCAAAAACTACATATGTTGGAGTAAAACATTTTTTTCATAGTGTTCCCATAACCCTTCCCTACATCTCCAGTAATTTTGGTGATTCAAGTAATGCAAAAAGTGAGCTGGCCGAAAAAAATTAATATATCAACCATCTCTAATCAACATATGTTCCTACTATCACAAAGCTATGTACAGCACCCTGCATAACTTGGGTCTGTAGCAATGAGACCCTCAGGTCCTGCTGATGTATTATAGATTTGGGTCTGGGCAGTGGCAATGGAAATGGAAATTCTTTGGAGACAGTAATGTAGATGCTGATGAACTTTATTTTAACTCTTTAAGCAGTCCTATGGGAGATACGGTGAGGAAGCACATTTCACTGACAGCAGCAGACTGACAGCAGGACCCCTCTTTGAATACTTCTCCCTGACACTTGTAGCCTGATGAGCTGGATGTTGGCACAATGACCTCTGACCTTCCCCTCAGCAGTTCTCACCTTCTCCTCTGGCAATCTGTGGTATGGCCCCTTCAGAGACTGGCAGCACGATACCCTTTTCAGAAACAGGCAGATCCCCTTTCTTGAACTGGTGACAGGTGCTCTTGAACTCTAGGCAGACAGGTTCCCACAGAGACAACTTCTCAAGCACAACTCAGCTTCTCTCTCATCAAATGGCAGAAGGCTTCCTGGACCTGGTAGAGCACCCAGATTTGAAGTGAAGATTCAGCTCTTTCTCAAGGCAGACTTTACAAAATCTCAGAGGGCATCTCTGGCTCACAGGAGATGCAGACTGGAACACAGACCAACAAGGCCCCAGAGGGGATCCCTGGGTCACAGGAGATGCAGACAGGAACACAGAGGGGATCCCTGGGTCACTGAAGACATAGAGCTGAGTGAGCTGAACCTTTATATCCCCCTCCAAAACGTTGCAGAGGTAAAGGAGGTTTCTTTGTTGTTTACCAGTCCAAATGTCATCTCCAGGCAGATCAGGGTTGATTCATTTCCCGCCAAAATTCTGGAGGGAAACTGACAAGCCTGCACCTGCCAGAGAAGACAAAGTTAACCCCTTACTCTTAGCACTAACTCTCAGCAGAGGGGTGCTACAGGTCCAAAAAAAATTTTTAAAAGTTAAGCAATCTGAAAAGAACATGAATAAAAGTGTGCTGCAATGTTCTCAGCGTATTGGTATTTCGTTCATGTTTTCCCTTTTCCGATATACAATATGCAGTCATGGACTATGTACAGGAAATACCTCATTGTGCCTTCGAACAATTAAGCAAATAGCCTCGACAAAATTCTTCATGGCTTAACAAAGGGATTGTAAGGTGTCATGACCTTTTCAAGGTTGAAATTAAGAGCTCTATTGTCTAGAGGACATTCTATAAGAATTCCATTGTAAATATGTATGAAGATAATCAAACCTTTGAAAGCAGTTAAGTTTTGTATGGTGGAATATTCGTCATTGGTGAGCACTCAAGTCTTAATTCTAAAAGACGTTTTTTTATACGGTCAACGTCAGCCGCATTCTCAATACTAATAGAATGACACATATATTTCTGCAAAATAGCAATCTTCAAGGTTTCTTCTTGGCCTCCAGTGCAATGTCATAGTACTAGATAGATAGAAGAATAGATGAAGAGTTGAGGTATGTGAAGACAAGGAAGTTCGGCACAAATATTTTCATTTACATTAAAAGAACACTGATTCCTAAGAACTGAAATGAACTATTATTGTTAGTACATAAAGCATCAAAGGGATTCACAACTCCAGTTACTATGTTATCTTTTTTATTATAGTTGTCTTATTGTGTTTCCTTTTGTATGTGATTGCCTCATCTGTTGACCTATAGATCTGGACTGCTGCTTCATTTTAGTCCTTTGCATACTGTAGGAAGAATTGCCTATGACAATGACATGGTGGGTGGATGCTATGAAGAAGCTCAAGGTAGTTGTTTGATGTGCTGCAAGATTTTTTTCTGTTTTCGGTGAAGATAAACCTAAATGTTAATTATTGAAAACAGCTGCGCTAGCGATCCCTATCCCTAAACGTTACTAGTTTATTATTAGTATATTTATTAGTACCCATGAAGGTTATGGTGGGAAGGGATGAAAGGAATCAAAAAGCGCTCAACTCGAGCAGTGCATAGCACAATCAAGCCTTCTTAAAACAGAAGGTATTTACACAGCCCAATCCAGCACAAATCCCATAAGTTAGGGATAGTGGGCGGAGCTATGCAAATTATTCCTTTTTCGCCCCATCAGCCAGATGCACATCCAGAAACCGCTGGTGTACAGTGCGGATATAGCCTTATGGTACAGAGCCATTTATTCCAAACTACAGCTGTTTCAGGCTACTTGGCCAACAAGGGTTTCTACCTAAACTTTTGGGATTTGTGCTGGATTGGGCCATGTAAATACCTTCTGTTTTAAGAAGGCTTGATTGTGCTATATTTATTAGTAAAACGCTTCTCTGTTTTAATTGAGGAAGGCTCAGGCAGAAATAAATGTTTCTATCTGACTGTCCTAAGGCTTGTTTACTGGCCGACAGGTCTGTAAACCAAAGATGACACTGATATGTGAGAGTAAAGGTGAGAGCTAGAAATGGTCGTTTCTTACGCGAACAATTGCTTTAACCTCCCTTGCACCGGGTTCAACATTGTACTCTGACGTGTTTCCCCGGGCCTCTCTTCTCCCCCCTACACATCCCCGGCTTTATCACAATATAATATTGCTATACTTGCTATATATTTGAAAGACAGAGCCCGGAGCCCAAAGACAGTGACCTAGGCAGAGGGATTACATGACAACTGGACAAGGAGCTGGTATACTAAGGGTTAGTAAATCTTATAAACATGATTAGTTATGTTATTATTCTATCTTGTTATGTTATTATGTTATCGTGGTCCAGCTCTACCAGATTGGTTAGGTCAGTTGCAAGGTCCTCCTATAGTTTAGTGTGGGAGAAGAATTCACCACACTTCAGTCAGAGGATGGTGTGCGTCAGATGAATTTCCTGCCCTCCCTCAATTTTTCTTTGGTTTATAAAACTTTGTTTAATTCCTTTGGTTTCAGGTTTCAAAACTTGCCACGGCAGCTGCAGGGTTCTAAGGCCCTTGAAGGTGGTCTGGTCATGGAAAAGGTTATTGGAAGGAACCGTCGTAGGTTAGGATTGCCACACTTTGTTAAGCATGTCGGAGTGCCAGGGAACTAGTCCTGTAAGGTGGTATCTGCATTTTATTGTAATTGTCTCCAAGTTGGTGTAGTGCGGCTGGAGGCCGATGTATTGGGTGATGCAGATGCAGGGTGCTGGATAACAAGGGACCTTCATTTTACTCTATAATGGTCTGTTTAATGGTTGATATTTTTTATATTTTGTTAGTTATGTTGTTAATAAAAGGCTTCCAGGGCATTTAAAACCCTGAGTCTCAATTATTCCAGTTAGGTTTTGGTGAATGTTGTTGAACAATTCAGACAAAAGGGACAGCTATCTTTTATACCCTAGTCATGGAATAAAAGAAGCCTACAAGGGTTCCTTCAAGGGAGTGGTATAAGGCATGTAACTATAACTACTGGTCAATGTCCTCACGGGTCGCTAACAAGTTTCCCTGCTGTTCCCGCATATATGATCCCGCTTCAATCTACCAAAACTCCTTTCAAGTTAAATCCATAAAGATTTTTGATGAGGAGTAGACATTGATAACACTCTCCAGTAATTTTTTTATGAAGCAGAATAACATCTGCACAGCACATAGAGCTACAATTTGGTGAATAGTAAAGATAATCAAAAGGTTTTTTTTTATTTTAACTAGCTGAATTTTGTATTAGCTCCTAAATAGTGATGGCGCGAACCCGAAATTTGATGTTCGCGAACGGCGAACACAAACCTCCGCGAATGTCCGCGAACCTGGCGAACCCGGCGAACCCGGCGAACCCCATAGACTTCAATGGGCA
>CM070034.1:23582843-23594851 GCA_036250615.1 Ptychadena robeensis | reverse complement strand
GTCATTGGACAAACTAACAAAATCAGTGAGGGGTCAAATAATTATTTCCTCCACTGTACATAGATGCGTGGGATTATGTCTGTAAATAATCTGTGCCAACATCCCAATAAATATTAACTTAAACATGTTGGAGAACACAAGAACATCTTGAGTTTTATTAAGATATATAAATACAAAAACAAACAAACAAGTAAAATATAAAGTGCATAAACTGCATCATGGCTTCCCAGATATAATGCTATCATGCTCAACGCGTTTCTCCCCTATATGGGGCTTCATCAGGAGTCAGTTCTGTGGTCAACAGTCCTAACATAAGCTTTAAAAAGTGAATACCATTTCCTATAAAAGAAAAAGAAAAGAAAAGGAAAAATACGGTCATCACAAAGTATCATGCGGGAGTGTTTATCTCCCCTTACAAAATAAGGGGCCAGCTTCAACAATCGACTGGGTGGTGGTTGCTCATATCAGAGCGTACACCATCCGCCCAATGTGTGTTATTAGTAACGTCTATAAGGAATCTAGGAAACATATCCATGATTAATGGTCTATCTATGGTAGACACTGAGATGTTTCTTGTGTTTGTTTATGTTTAAGTTAATCTGTGTACTGTTGTTAATTTACTAGTGTTAAGTGGGGGTTAGTCGGATACAGTCAACACTCCACCTGTCAAATACTTAAAATTTTTAAAATGCAACATTAATTTATATGAATTCCCATAGACATGTAGCTGATGAAAATTTGTTGTGTAGTCAGTGTTTGATGACTGTCCCATGCTCTCTGCAAACTTGCTTGTAGTTACTTCATATACTGCTGATTGGTATTTGTTGCGGACTACGGGTTTACTATCTGAGGTCAATGGACTGCATCATGGCTAGATTAGGGTATGTACAATTAAATGTGTTGAAAAGGCAATTATCTTTGACATCATTTAATTCATCATTTAAAAAAACAAATGAATTCGACATGTGAAAAACTCTAGCTCCAGCTGTACAATGTGATGTGTTTGATAAAATATTACCTTCAATCTGAGTTATAACACTGTTAATTCTGTGTTGCAGGTAACTCTATTTCTAATTCTCCTGTGTTCTGTTTTGTAAAGCTGGCAATTTGTTTTGGCAGACATGGTCCCAATTGTCAGAACTAGTTTCACCAGTCCCATTGTCTTATCCATATTTCCATTTAGATATAGTTTAGTTCAGAGTCCAAGGTAATTCCATAGAGAAGAGCAGCACAAATTACAACTGGCTGCTTGCGCTTGGCACTTGTTAGGTCATCTCCAGGCCAAATGGCTTGTCAACTCAATGTGTTTTCATAATATACAGAGCAAAACCACAATTATTCTTATGTATTGGCAATAAGATACTCCAACTTTGTATTTTTTTTTTGTATAGGAAACTGACCTTCACTTATATCAGTGGTTCCCAAACTGGGGGCACTGACCCTCATTCTTAACCTGTGTTTGAATAGGGAGGGGGGGGGGGGGGGGGGGGTCTTGATAATGTTCCTAAATAGAAAAGGTGTGCCCTGCAAGGAAAGCTTGGGAATCACTAACCACTGACTTATATGAATGAACTATGACAGGGGTGGGCAAACTTTTTGACTCATGAACCACAATGGGTTTTTAAATTTGAAAGAGGGGCCAGAACAAAGGCACGTAAAGGCCATCTGGCATAGGTGTCCTAAGTCCTTCCAGCCCGGGCAGAAAAGGTAAACAGAGTTTAAATCTCCTGTACCGCTTTGAAGAAGAAAATAATGATACAGCCAGGGAGAATAGAAAATAAATTCATACATTTTGGATAGCAAACTTAAACATTCAATTGCTGCCTCTTTATTTTTTTCATCTAACCCATCGTGACCTTGGCTTCCCTCCACTTGTTGACCTCAATGAGATGAGATTGAATAAAGCTTGGCATATACAGGTAGATACCCGTACACAGCCTGGCTCGACTCCGCCCCCTTTCCGTTGTGCCAACTCTCAGCTGACCGTTAGAGCTGAGGGCCGGAGCCAAGTCGGGCTGTTTGTTGTGCGACGTCACATGGTACAGTGTGCGATCCAATGTGTTATTGGAATGGATCCTGGAATCTCATTCATGGTTGTTTAAAAGATCGATCACTGGGAAATGTAAACGTCTATGTCCAGCTTTAGACATTTCCCTCAATAATAATCCTAATTGTTTAAGCTGGGCATAGACGTTTCCGGGATTGATTCCAATTGCAGAATTAATCGCACACTGCGCCATATGACGTCTTCGATTCCTGGTCGATTCCTTCCCATCATCGATCGATCACGGATCATGCGATCTCCAGCTCGCAGCTGTTCTAATCGGAAATGATGTAATGTGGGTTGGACGCCAACAGGTCGATCGATAGGAACGATCGCATGTCTCCATTAATGTTTCACGATTCCTGAGCCATCAACAAAATTTTACAGACAGGTCCATTTCTTTTTTTTTGTGCGATTTAGGGTCAAACCGATCGATTATTCACTTTGTGCATGCATCGATTTGTGATCGATCGATTGGGTGATCGATCTCACAGAAATCTTACGGAAAATCGAGATGCCTATGCCCTCTCCTTTTCCATGCCTGAAATTTCTACTCAGCATTCCAAAAATAAGAGGCCTGACCCTTCGCTGCAGGTATAAAAGGGTTAAATCTCCTTTTATACTTGAGTTTAATCTTCGTGCTCTGCCTCCTCTGGACACAGAACCTTTACTACAATTCTGACCTTTAAAACTATTCCCCCTTTCCCTATTCCATGCGAGAGGGATCCCGACATGAATGTGTGAGGAGAGCAGAGGGGGTGGATGGAGGAGGGGAAGAACAGGCCATGTAGGGCAGAATAATGTTGATGAGTTGTGGTGCTCTCCCATGTTTGCTTTAATGGTGTTTATCATTTATTTAAGGCTGACATTTTCTGCGGTTAAATCATGTGGAAGTGCCGTTTGCTTGCACTGTGCCAGAAAAGCCTTCACATCTATTAGTGTTTTTTTTTTTTTTGCAAATGATGGAAGAAAATTTAACTTCTTCGTTACTGGAGAGAACAAGATGCTGTTATTCATTCTATTTAGGGTATAATCATGAGATATGGTGACTGTATAGAGTTCTATATGAGAACTGTTATCTAATGTAATACAATATTACCTCAGACATGGTCCAGTATTTACTTAGATCAGTGGTTCCCAAACTTTCCTTGCAGTGCACCCCTTTTCTATTTAGGAAAATTATGGAGCCCCCCCTCCCTATTCAGACACAGGTTAAGAATGAGGGTTCACGCCTCCCTGGAATACCTTTGCGTCCTCCCCACCACTGACTTAGATTGACATTTATACAATGGTAGCTATATGCATCATTATTAATGTATAATGTCTCAAAGACAAACTCAAAATACGGATCAGCTTACAGAGTTCCTCATTCCGACCCATCCGAGCCCTTAGGGCTTGTCCCCACTTAATCTCTCTCTCGTGATTATAATGGCGCCCATCTATTTAATAGGGCTGCGGTGGGCAGCTCACCGCATTCTTGATCGTGGGCCACGGGAGGCCGTGCCCGATCACAGCCATAGACATAAATGTTTAAAAAGCGCATCTCAATTTATTGATTTGTTTTTT
Organism: Ptychadena robeensis; assembly: GCA_036250615.1. Lineage (NCBI taxonomy): Eukaryota > Metazoa > Chordata > Amphibia > Anura > Ptychadenidae > Ptychadena > Ptychadena robeensis. Next base: position 23,591,241 of record CM070034.1, on the reverse strand, counting down.
TTTTGGTGCCGTGACCCGGATTTATTGATTTTTAACCGTGGCCATTCATTCTCTATGGGCGTGATCAGGGGCAATCGAGCGGGGTGGGACCAGATTTCCTGTCCCACCCCCCACTTCTTGCCTGCTCTCCAGTGAGGACAAGCCCTAAGCCAGACCAAATCGGAGCGAGGACAAATGTGTATGGATGAAAACAATGCATTCCTTTTATGGGATGTATGTCCATGAATTTTGCTGCACAGAAAACAAGCACGAGACCCGCAAAATGGCAATTTTTCTTTGCTTATTCTCTCACTACTGTATTTATATCTAATTATATCAGGGGTGTCCAAACTTTTTTGCAAAGGTTTGGTGAAGAGAAAATGTTAAGGGGCTGACTATTTAACCTGACATTCTTTGAATCATTAACATTCAGGGCCCTATCACACTATATGAGCTCTGTTGTGTAGCAGCTTAAATGCTAAAATAGTATACCCCGCAAGTGTAGTACATACCGCACCAGTGGACACTGGATGCAAAATTTGGTGTCACGTCTTCTTTGGGAGTGAAATGGTGTCAACCCAGTGCACCCCTGCCTATGGTTGAACGATTGACCCCCTCAGTCTACCCTGTAAGCTGCTTCAGGGCTAGGCCACCCTATGGAGTCTGATGCAAATGGTGAGTGTGAGTGGCAAATAGGGTAGTGTAAGCGATGTTTTTTTTATGGAGCTGTAGTGACAGGGAATCGCAAGGTGGGGGTAGCGTCCCCTTAAAGACTTCTACCCATGACGCCCCAGGACCCGGGGTCTATTAAAGCCCCGGGGGCGGCGCTCAGTGGGAGAGGACCTGATGGTGTAACCTGGCGAGCTATCCTCTCCTAGGCCTATCTCTCCCACCCATTTGTTCTGGTGTGCGTGCAGCCAGAGAGTGGAATGGCAAGCATTGTACCTGTAAGCCCCATGTACCTTAAGGCGCAGCACTTCCAGGCGCCCTCGCAACAGCATTGTACTAGCATAGTACAGCATTGTACCATCGCAGCAGCATTGTACTAGCCTCGGGCCCCCACTCCCTGGTTCACATCAGCCTTCCAGAGGACTGACTACCCGCACTGTTCCAGTGTCTGTGGTCTGCTTCAGCTCCTGGGTCACTCTTGGCCTTGTTACCCCATGGCAGTTAGGCGGTCCGGTTAGGCCTATTCAAGTTATCCGCTATTGGACTGTGGGGACTGAAGTTAATATAGTTATTACGGCCGTTGTTTTTGAGACCCACTTGGGGCCTCGGTGTTTGAATAAAGTTCTTCAGAATTGATAAAGCCGCCTCTTGCCATTGGTTGATTCATGAACCTTACAGTTTTAAAATAGCATTAAACCATTGCCAAGGTAGTCAGATTCCAAGAGATTTTCTCTCCTATTCCCCTAGTTCAGGTTCAAAGCTGGTGGAGAAGGGTAAAAGCCTAATTAGGTTTTTTGTTAAAACCCTTTTTTAAATATATCTCCTCTCTATTGGTCCTGAGGGGTTCGGTTGGTGACCATTGTCGTAGCAGTGACATCATGATTCTGCTGTACATTGCCTATGCAGGGAGCAGAGCCAAATGCCCACCCATTATAGGCTTCATACAGAGAGAAAGGGGGTTGAAACAAAAATCATTAAACATTACTGCACAAACTGCAATGAGTGCCCAGAGCTGTACGTCAGGGAGGTGAGAGCGCGACTTGACACAGGCAATGGCCGTGTGGAAAGGCATGTAGTTTAGAATAGGCAGGATTAGGCAAGTGATGTCAGGCTCGGGGAGGTTTGAGGTGGGCACTGGAAGGGAGCGGGTCCTTTTTGGACCAGGAGCATCACCCACCATTCCTCCCCTATGTAACATTGTTGGTTTTTTGCTATGTGTGTTTTTAAGTTCTTGTTTTTATTGTCACAGCATGGCGGAAGCTTGGCAGTGTCGCAGGGAGAAAACTGAGCCTTAAGGGGCTCATTGTGACATGTCGGTACTCCAAGGACAGTCACAAAGTACTGGTGAGGGGCTTAAGCCCCGGTTATGTGTATATAAGTTTTAAGGTACCCACTGTGCTGGTACTTAAGGCTTGGTGGCTGGTACTGTGGTTAGGAAGCAAGATGGAGATTCGGCGGCACTGTCGGGGGACCCCAATTTAACTTGTAATGTTTTGTTTACCACGTTTATAATGTTTACAGGCTGTGGCAAATTTGTTATTTGCACTTAAATTGTATATCAGCAATTTTCCAAAGAATACCTGGTTTCTGTTATTTCTTTATTGGGAACTGCTCGGTAGTCCTGGGGTCAAGAACTACACAAACTATATCCATATTGAAGTAAAAATATACAACCCTTGTGTAAAAGACTTGTCATACAACATTTTTCTAGGCGTTTACTTTTCCATGTTTTCTTTATTTACTCTTATCTTAGGGTGTGGTCAGACTGTCCAGAAACAGAAGGTTGTCGGTGGCCTGACTAGGCCGATCGGTCGGTTGGATCGGGAATCTTTTAAAAGTCTCTTTTAAATGTTGCTGACCGACCGAAAATTACGGGCAGCATCATTCGGGGCCGACCGACTTTTCGGGCGTTTTTTATAAAAACAGCATTGGTCGGGCTACATTTGCATGTAAAAAATTCCGAACGATCGATCGGCCCCCGACCGGATCGGTCAGAAGGACTAAAACCGCATGAAAAATCACAACGTGTATGGGTACCTTTACTAAGTTGATGCAAAGAGTAGCCAGATAATATTGTCAGCTTACCTGCTGCTCCAAGCCTTGTGGTCCAGAATACTTTAAACAGGCCTAAAGCACCCATACATCTTACAATCTTACCATTTTCTGTGGAAATTTACAATTTCTGTAAAATCATCTTTTGTTCTACCAAATACATGTAATATGAGGACCTTTCTAATCCTTCCAATCACTATGTCCCTACATCCTACCCCGTATATGTCGTGGCGCTCACAGGACTGACGCCGCAAGTCACACTTAACTGGGAATCACACGAAGAGGCAACACACTCTCATTTGGGGACATCCAGCCCATATCACCGTTGCTCCCCCATGCTCATGGGTCGGAATGAGGAACTCTGTAAGCTGATCCTATTTTGAGTTTGTCTTTGAGACATTTACATTAATAATTGCTATAGCTACCATTGTATAAATGTCAATCTAAGTCAGTGGTGGGAGGACGCAAAGGTATTCCAGGGAGGCGTGAACCTCATCTTAACCTGTTCTGAATAGGGAGGGGGCTCCATAATTTTCCTAAATAGAAAAGGGGTGCCTGCAAGGAAGTTTGGGAACCACTGATTCATTAAATACTGGACCATGTCTGAGGTAATATTGTATTACATTGATAACAGTTCTATATAGACTCTATACAGTCCCATATCTCACATGATTATACCCTAAGAAATGAATAACAGCATCTTGTTCTCTCCAGTAACGAAGAAGTAATTTTTCTTCCATCATTTGCAAAAAAAAAAAAACACTATAGATGTGAAGGCTTTTCTGGCACAGTGCACAGCAACGGGCCTTCCACATGTTTAAAAACCATTAAACCGCAGAAAATGTCCATCCTAAATAAATGAATAAACACCATTCTACAGCAAACAGCATGGAAGAAGCACCAACAACTCATCAACATGGGTCATTTCTGTCTGGCCCTACCTGGCCTGTTCTCTTCCCTCCCCCTCCGATCTCACCCCCTCCATGCTCCTCCCGTCACACATTCATGTCGGGATCCCTCTCGCATGGGCGAATAGGAGAAGGTGGAATAGTTTTAAAGAGGTCAGATTGTGTAAAGGGTTTCTGGTGTCCAGAGGAGGTCAGAGTCACGAATGATTAAACTCAGGTTACTAAATTGGGAGATTTACACCTTTTTATACCTGCAGCGAAGGGGTCACGAGTGGACCTCTTATTTTTGGAATGCTTGAGGTAGAAATTTCAGGCATGGAATAAGGAGCAGCTCGGTCATAGGCATTCTCGATTTTACCGTAACGATTTCCCTGTGAGAATCGATCCACCCCAATCGATGCGATCACAAATCGATGCATGCACACAAGGTGAATAATCGATCGGTTCGGTTTGACCTACTACATCGCACAAAAAACAAAAGAAATTGGACCTGTCCTGTACAATTTTTGTTGATGGCTCAGAATGCGTGAAAAGCTTACTTATGGAGACATGCGATCCGTCGTCCTAATCGATCGACCTGCTTGGCGTTCCACACCCACCGTTACATCATTTCCGATTAGTAGACAGCTGTGCGAGCTGGACGCACTCGTCCATGACATTCCGTGATCGATCGTGATGGTGAAGGAATCGACCAGGAATCGAAGACGTCATACATGGCGCAGTGTGCGTTAATTCTGCAAATTTCGTGAATCACATCCCTGGAAACGTCTATGCTCCATGCTTAAACCTATTAGGATTACTTATGAGTGGAATGTTCTACAGCAACTAGGACATAGACGGTTTACATTTTATCACCAGTGAAATACGATCTTCGTTCATAACAATCCATGAATGGATTTCCAGTATCCATCTTCCAATAACACACTTGGCTCGCACACTGTAACCCATGTTGACGTCTGCACAACAAACCGTCCCGACCTTGGCTCCGGCCCCTCAGCTCGATAACGGTCCGCTGGAGAGTTGGCACAAACGGAAGGGGGCGGAGTCGAGCCCAGGTCGTGTACGGGTAATCTACCTGTTATGCCAAGCTTTATTCAATTCTATAATCACCATTCAGCTCCATTTGAGAGTCAACAGCTCGGTGCAGGGAGCCAAGGTCACGATGGGTTAGATGAAAAAAAATGAAAGAGGCAGCAATTGAATGTTTAAGTTTGTCTACCTCGCCAAAATGTAATGAATTTATTTCTACTCTCTTCTCCCTGGCTGTATCTTTTTCCTTCTTTCAAATGCGGTACAGGAGATTTAAACTCTGTTTACCTTTTTCGTGCCCCGGGCTCGGAAGGCTTAGGACCCTATGCCAGATGCGCTTTACTGTGGCCCTTGGTTGTTCTGGCGGCCCCATCTGTTCAAATTTAAAAACTCCATTGTGGTTCATGAGGCATGAGTCAAAAGTTATGCCGCACAACCCCTGTCTGTTCATTCATACTAAGTCAGTGGGTTAGTGATTTCCTCACGCTTTCCATTAGCAGGGCACACCTTTTCTATTTAGGAACATTATCAAGAGCCCCCCCCCCCCCTCATTACCGACCCCCCCCACCCCACCTCTCTCCCTATTCCAACACAGGTTAAGATGATGGGTCAGGTGGGGTTCCACCCCAGTTAGTTTGGGAACACCAACTTGATCTAAGTGAAAGTGTCAGTCTTTCCTATACAACACAAAAAAATACAAGTTGGAGTTATCTTATTGCCATATCCATACATGAATTAATTGTGGGTTTTTTGCTCAACTGTAATATTATGAACACACATATGAGTTTTGACAAAGCCATCTTGCTTTGGCCTGGAGATGACCTAACAGTGCCAAGCCGCAAGCAAGTCCAGTTTGTAATTTTGGTGCGTGCTCTTCTCTTGGAATTACCACCTTGGACTCTGAACTAAACTATATCATAATGGAATATGGATAGACAATGGGACTGTGTGAAACTAGTTCTGACAATTGGTGTACCATGTCTCTGCCAAACAATTGGCCAGCTTTACAAAACACGAACACATGAGAATTTAGAATAGAGTTACCTGCAACATCAGATTAACAGTGTTATCAACTCAGATTGAAGGTACTATTTTATATCAAACACAGTCACATTGTACACCGCTGCGAGCTAGAGTTTTTCACATGTCGAATTCATTTGTTTTTTTGAAATGGATGAATTAGAACTGATGTCAAGATATTGCCTTTTCAACACATTGTAAAACATTGTACCATACCCTAACTACTCTAGGCCAGTGATGTCAGTCCATTGTCACCTCAGATAGTAAACCCGTAGTCCGCAACAAATACGCAGTCAGCAGTATATGAAGTAAACTAACAGCAAATTTTTGCAGAGAGCATGGGACAAAGCTTCATCAAACACTGACTACACAACAAATTTTCATCAGTCTACATGTCTATGGGGAATCGTCATAATAATTAATGTTTTTGCATTTTAAAAAAATTGTTAAGTATTTTGACAGTGTGGAAGTGTTTGGACTGATATCCGACTAACCCCCACATTGTAACACTAGTAAATTAAACAACACTACCCTAGTTAACTTAAACACTAAACAAACACAGAAACATCTCAGTTGTCTACCATTTAGATAGACCCATTAATCGACTGTGATCATGTGGTTCCTATGATCTCTTATAGACGTTACTAATACAACACACATTGGGCGTGATGGTGTACGCTCTGATCATGAGCAACCACAGCCCCCACCCAGGTCTCGTTGTTTGAGCTTTGCGCGCCCCTTCCATTTCTTGTAAGGGTGAGATAACACACTCCCGCATGATACTTTGTGATGACCCGTATTTTCCTTTTTCTTTTCTTTTTCTTTGTTATAGAGAAATGGGTATTTCACTTTTTTAAAGCTTATGTTAGGACTGTTGACCAACAGAATCTGACTCCAAGTTATGAAGCCGCCCATATGGGGATGAAACGCGTTTGAGCATGATAGCATTATTCTCGGGGAAGCCCATGATGCATTGTTTATGTCACTTTATTTATTTTACTTGTTGTTCTTTTGTTTTTGGTATTTATATAATCTTAATAAAACTCAGATGTTCTTGTGTATTCCTCCGACACCTGGTTTCAGTTAATATTTATTGGGATGTTGGCACCACGATTATTTACAGACATAATCCCCACGTCATCTATGTTCAGCGTGGAGGAACATATATTTGACCCCCCCTCCCATCCTGACCCCTCCCCCTCTCTTTATGTTGTTTGTCCAATGTACCAACGAAATGAAAAGTCGTCACGTAACACGTATCATTTCAAATCCATTTCAATGGTAGGTTTATGTACAGTTGGCAGATAGCCTTCAAAAGGGAACAATCGAAAAATACTTTAAATAAAATCAACTGATTGTGCCATTTCATTGAGTGAATACTAAGTATTTGAACCCCTACCAACCATTAAGAGTTTCTGGCTCCCGCAATTAGTCACCCTCATTAAGTTCACCTGTCTTACTAGTCACCTGTATAAATACACCTGTCCACAGAATCACAATCAATCAAGCAGACTCCAAACTCTCCCAACATGGAAAGACCAAAGAGCTGTCAAGGCTGTCAGAGACAAATTGTAGACCTGCACAAGGCTGGAATGGGCTACACAAACCATAGCAAGAAACTGGGATAGAAGTGATCACACTGTTTGTTGCGATTGTTCGAAAATGGAAGGAGCACAAATGACCATCATCACGCCTTGCATCTGGGGCTCCAGCAGATCTCACCTTGTGGGTGTCAATGGTTCTGAGAAAGGTGAAAAAGCATCCTAGAACTACAACGGGAGAGTTTTAGTTAATGCCCACAATTAAGCAAGGGACCACAAGTCACCAAGTAAAACCATGGAAACACATTACTACAAACAAACGCATGGATTAAAATCCTGCAGGGCTCTGCAAGCGTCCCCCTGCCTCAGGAATGCGCTGGCACATGTGCAGGCCCGTCTGAAGTTTGCCATGAACACCTGAATGATTCAGAGCAGTGATCTGGAGAAGGTTCTGTGGTCTGATGAGACCCAAAATAGAGCTCCTTTGGCCATTTAACTCAACTCTTCTGTGGTTTGGAGGAAGAAAAATGCTGCCTATGACCCCCAAACAAACCCTCCCCCACCGTACACAAGCATGGGGGTGAAACATTTTGCCTTTGGGGTGTTTTTCTGCTAAGGGCACAGACAACTTAATCGCATTAACGGGAAAATGGACGGAGCCATGTATCGTGAAATCCGAGCGACAACCTCCTTCCTCTGCCAGGAAACTGAAAAGGGGTCGTGGATGGGTGTTTTCCAGCACGACAATGACCCAAAACATACAGACACAGGCACAAGAATGGCTCAAGAAAACACATTCAGTCATGATCCATAGTCCGTCATCCCGCCCGACCTTAACCATAAAACCCTATGAGGACATCCAGCTCCCCCCCAGAGTTGCACCAAGACCCATCAAACCTATAGATTTAGAGATATCTCAAGCAGGAGGACCACATTCCCTCCTGTTCTCCAAACTGTCATCAAATTACAGAAACGTTGACACTCTCGTCTTGCAAACAACGGGTTTCCACCAAGTTTAGTCCTTTTTTGATTAGAGGTTCCAAACCTTATTTCACCTCAATAATGCAATCAGGCGACTAATCTTTATATTTAAGTTATTTTTCGTTTCCTCTTTGATTGCTCTGCCACTGTACACATAACCTCCAATTACAATGATAACTGTCTCTGAGACTTTCATTTCTTTGTCAATTGACAAACCTC
>CM070034.1:23552181-23582818 GCA_036250615.1 Ptychadena robeensis | reverse complement strand
GACAAACTTACAAAATCAGTGAGGGGTCAAATAATTATTTCCTCCACTGTATATGAAACAGTACACAGATATTGAAAAATATTCTGAGATATATTGAAAGACCACAGCTTTAACAATAGTGTAAAAACATTTGGTCCCTGACAGTGCCCCCCCAAAATATTAACTAAAGTTCAGCATGAAAAAAATCACCAAAACCTCCTGTACCCGCTACCAGCCACACCTCCACCAGCTTGATGGGTACTCTATCCACGTTGCCTTCTCTTACCATGTTTGACCTTGCCACCTTGGGTCATTGACGCTGCACAAAAGCGCAACATAGAACTTCAGGTGACTGCCTCCTTTACCAGCACGCCATCCCATTTCACTTTAAATATTTCTTCTTGAGCACTGTCAGGGACCCGCCAATGCTGTGACAAAGGAAAATAAAACACAAGTTACTAGGAAATAACATGCAAACAGTGAAAGTCCCCGCAACCCATCCCAAAATCCAAATGTCCAAAATCCGAAAGGGGCATTTCTCCCCTGCGGTCCACCTCCTCCGACGTCACTTCCAGGATGCCGTTCTGCGCACCACCCCCAGTCAGGCACCTGTGCGCCGATATTCTACCTCTTACATAGATGACAGTACTTGTCTTGACATCTTTACCTTCCTCTGTTTCTCCAAAAGCCTAGCCAAGCTTCCTCCTAAACAAGAGACATAATCCGCCTGCCAGACTATATATCAAACAAATAAAAAAATAAAACTGAGGTCATACAAGGAAGATCAGTCCAATAAATGAAGTAGCTAGAGCAGGGAACCTTTTTGGCTGAGAGAGCCATGAACGCCTCATACTTTCAAATGTAATTCCGTGAGAGCCATACCTGTCACTGGAAGTGACGTCATTTCCATCACTTCCGGTATTTGAAATTGGGTTCTTCCATACCACTGACATCACTTCTGGTGTCAGAGTTAGTCCTCGGGGAGAGTATTGCCCTCTCCCTGCTAAATTATCACTGTGAAGCAATTGCTGAAAATCTCTTATTTTTAGGAAATCACTTTAAAACACCCCCTGTGAATGGATAAGTGGTCCTTGGGACTGTATTCATTCAATAGGGTGGGGAGCGGGATCTAAGGGTTTCTCTTGTTAAAGGGAAACCCCGGATACACAACATCTAGCCCATGTTGAGGGGAAGAGAAACCTTTACCTTAATAAGGGGTCTTCCTCTCGTTGAGGTATGGAATGGGGTCTGGTGGGGTGCGCCCATTTCCTGTCTTTCCAGATTTGCCAAAAGGGGCCTGGTATGCTTTTGGGGGGAACCCCATGTCATTCATGGCGCCCCTTTCCAGAGCTTACCAGACCCTATGCCAGCAGGGTCATCAGGGGGCATCCCATGCAGTTTGAAGTCCCCCTTTTCCAGAACATGCCAGAATCTAAAATGCTAAAGGGGGTCAGGTATTCAGTGGGGGCGACCCACACTTTTTTGTCTTTAAACGCAACTTTTTCCAAAAATTATAATGAAGACTTTTTTTCTGGTTTTATTGGATGGGTGGGTGGCCCGGATGGGAAAAATACATATTTGGTTGTACTTTGCCATCTGCCTGTAGGATGAGGGGTCAAAATGTGCCTCCATTATAATGTACGGGAGGAACATTGAATAGGCAGTGAATTGACTACTGGGCGAACTGTTTAGCAATCCCTTGTGGGTATATATCTGGACACTTGGCCAATCCAGAGACATAGCTAATCTCCAACAGATCCTGCTATTGAAATTCACAGCAGAGGTAGAGACTGTAGTATCTGAAAACCATACCTTGATGCCAGTAAAGCAGCTCCGGTCTCTCCATTAAACAGGGAGCTTGACAGCCAATAAGAATCCTCCACCAGGAGAGCATGGAGCATCACATTCTCTCTTTTTTTCTTTTTTTTTTAAGTGGAGAGATTATTTGGAAAGTGGAGGACTTGAAGTATTATATATTGACTTGCCATCAGCTTTGAGCAATGATTAAGATGAATGATGCATGGTGCTTATTTTAGCAGCCCGGATAGAAGATGCCTCCACATTAATAATATTCATCATTTAGAAATATATGACACATTAGTATTTCTCTGCTGGAGCAAGTCTTTCAATGAAAAATACTGACTGTAAAACCCAAATGAGATGACTATTGGGAAGTTCTTTTTGTTATTGTTTTGGAAAGTATTTTCATGTCTTCTGGCGGTTTTCAGAGAATATTTCATGGCTTGTTTATCATAACCAAATGATAGGATTTCTCGAGAGAAATAAACTGTGAATGAATATTTCAGTCCGATTTTAACTTCTACAGTTTCAAAATAATTAAGGTACACTACATCAACAACAGAGAAACTCAGAGAAAAGACATATTAATGCTCCTTTGCCTTAAATTGTTAACTCAGCTTCCCCTCAGCACTGGGCATTACCTTGACCATCGAAATTTTAAGTCGAATTCCACAGTTAGAAATGCCACAGGTAGATGTTAAATTTTTCGCTGAAGGTGGGAATTCTCCTGGGAAAAGTTGAAATGCTGATTTAAAAAAAAAATATATATACGCTTTTATAGTAAATTGGTAAAAAAAAAGGAAAAAAATAAATTTAACCTGATCCCCAAGTGTCCCTGACCTCTTACACATTCCTAAAGGTCATATTGATCATTATAATCATTCCCAAAGGCTGAAAACATGACAATTGCCTCTAATTAAAAACAACCACTTTAAGGCTGGGTCTACACTTACCAACCCCAAAAATAACAGATGGCCCTCTTGTGGTTTGCCCACTATTCAGTCCCTCTTTCTTTGAGTTTAGGGTACGGCATTCCCCATTCCTCATATACTTTCCATGATCAAACCACACCTGAAAACATATCTGTGAGGACCTCGGCTGTACCGGGTACCACCTGCTGGTCGCTCTGTGATTGCCCTTTACTGGGTTGTGTCCCTAGTCATCAGCAGGTGGCTCCCTGCAAGTGTATGCTGGGTTGAGGACACCTGCCTCGTTAGCCTGAGGGCTATAAAAGTTTGCCTCACCCACACACGCTTGTGAGCATTTTACCTGGATATCTGATCTGTACCCTGTACCTGATCCTCACAATAAACTCAATGGACACTCTGAACTCTGAATCTGAAGATTATCTTTTTACCTCATCTGAACTCTGAACCTGAACCCTGGACACCTTCTGTTTGTTTGCTGTTCTATTTGTCATGGTAAGTTCACAATAAACCCGTTTGTTCACCATATGCCTGTTTGGTTGTCAGTGTGTGCTGCCAGTCCTTGTCTCTCCCTCTCTGGATTCTCACAATATCGGGTGTGTTTTGCTTACAACACGTAACATTCCTTTTGTTTATGAATGGAAGCTTATGTAACTCTGGTGTGTCTGCTGCTGCGGCCCTTAATGTGGTCATGATGAGCCAGTATAGACTTTTTCCATTGGGTTAAAAAAATCATATCTGATGTCAATTCTGCTTTGGTGCAGAGCAGAGCAAAATGCACCTGCTTCACTGGCTCAGAGTTGCCTCAAGTTACATTTTGTGCATGCTCAGTAGAGTTTCCCACGTTACTGCTCATGTCTGCCCCAGTTACCTAAGGCTAATGTTTATCAACAAGCCCCGGGCAGATATGCATATTAGCATTGGAAACTTTGCGTGGTAACATCTCTATGGTATTGTAGATGCTACTAGTATTGCAGCTGGGCATGGACGTGTCGTTTTCTGCCCGATGCTGCTGCAGATTGACTGTGCATGATGGCCTCATCACGCATGGCCAGTCATGCAGAGAATCGGCAGTCCCCATCCAAAGTAATGGGATTGGCTGGAAATTTATCGGCATGTCGGATCACTGTGCAATTCGACATGCGGCAGATTTTATTTGGTGTGCCATCCAGCGTCCCCAATAGTTTTTGCATAAATTAAGTAAAAAAAATTTGAAAATTGACATTTTGAAATTTTTAACCTAATTTATACAAAAACTACATGTACTAGAGCAAACCTTTTTTTTCTAATGTTCCCACAACCCTTCCCTACATCTAATGTTGATGATTATATCATTTTCAGAGGCTTTGCAGTCAGCAAGTCGAAAAATTCAACCATCTTGTCTGTACTGGTTTAGATCGATTTGACGTGCTGAATTAGACTTTAATGTAAAAAAAATTTTTTAGGAAAAAAAATATTTACATAAAAAAAAAAAGTTATTTCAAGTATAATTTTAATTTTGTTTGATGTATATAATAAAAAAATTATTTAAATGTAAATTGTGTTGTGTTTATTACTGTAAAAATTGTACTGGGTACAGTAATCACTGTGAACAGGCAAAAAAACAGGCGATCTACACATAAAGCCCGGAAAAACAGGCGATCTACACGTAAAGCCCGGAGTCCCGCAGCGCTCACTTACCGGCAGCGGCGGCTCCGAGGCTTCTCTATGCAATCCCGGCTGCTCAGGGACCTGTCATCTACATGGCAGGCATTTGAATTTCCCGCCGCCCACCGATGTGACGTCATCACGTCACACCGGAGGGGCGGAGGGATCATTGAACAGCCGGGATTGCAGAGAGAAGCCGTTAGGGAGGTTAAGCTTTAGATTTCAACCGGATTTTTTGTCCGATTGACCGTCTTGAGTGCGCATGTTGCATATGTGGGGCTTAACTGACAGGCTGGAGATGCAACTAGTAGTAACTGGTAGAAGGGTTGGAGATGTTACAAATAGAAATAGTTATAGGGAATGGAAATTGTTGGCACGACCGGCCGTGCATGATGACGTGATCACGTGCGGTCAATCTGACATGAAATCAAAAGAAATTTTAAACATGTATGGGGGGCTTAACTGATAGAAGGATTGAAGATGTTACTAGCAGGAACAGATAGAGGGAGAGGAGATGTTACTAGTAGGAACAGATACAGGGATTAGAAATGTTACTAGTAGTAACTGACAGAAGGATTGGAGATCTTACAAGTAGGAATAGATATAGGGAATGGAGGTGTTTCTAGTAGCAGGGCTGTTTCTCCCGTTAGGCCAAATATGCTTGCGCATAGGGTCCTGGGGACCCAGGGAGGCCCCCGGCGCCCTCTCTTGCACTCATATCTGGCGCTCTCTCCCAATGCAGATCTGAATATGATTCCTTTTCTTCTCCCCCTCTACCCCATCCTATCCCCTTGGAGATGTCACAAGTAGGAACAAATATAGGGAGTAAAGATGTTACTAGCAGGAACAGATACATGGTGTGGAGATGCCTGCAACCATTTTATATCCATTTTATATATATATATTTTATACCGCTGAGACAATTTTTCTGTTGCAACAATAAAACACTCAATACAGATAACAGAGTATTCCAAGCTTTGTATGTTCCATTATATTTCCACAAATATTAATCAAAGCAGCATATTTAACAAAAAAACAAAACTTAATCTCCTATAAAATGAAAATATGGAAATGCTGAGTTAACAAATAATAAACACATTCAGGTGGCAATCATTTATGCTTGAGATGCACAAACTATAAACCGTCTGCATTCATTTTAAATTGTTACTTTTTGATTTGTTTAGCTTTGAACTAAAATGGTTTTTATATCTCTTAATGTACACATAGGGTAATAGGATCCACCAATCCTGATAGTTTGAAAAGTGGACACATTTTTTACAGAATATGCTATATTGGCAGTTACACAACTCAAATGAGAAAAAATCAATCACTCTCTAAATATAAAGATCTCATCCACAGGTAGTTATTATTGATCTTTACCAACTTGCCCAACCTATTCAAACCCAGACAATATTTACTAGACCTAAGAGCTCACCATTAGGTCCTCATCTGGCAATGTACTCTTCCTCTCACATTGAGTGTTGGATCATAAGTTCCTAAAGCTAGCCATACACGTGTCGGATTCCATGGCCAATTGATCACTCACCCAATTGATTCCGGCGATCTCAGGATTGGATGTTGGTTCTCTGTCGGATCCAATTCTGAGCCCCCGATCAATTGGACGCGATCACTCGGACAAGGTGGTATGCAGCGATCGGATCCTCTTAATTGGCTGATTGATTGCAGCTCCCATTCCCGCTGAGATCGCCGGAATCAATTGGGTGAGTGATCAATTGGCCATGGAATCCGACACGTGTATGGCTAGCTTAATATAGGTTCATTCCGTCTCTTCACGGAGCTACAGATGGAGAAATAGGACGGACGGTCCTGGTTTATTGCATACAAAGACATATGATACCATGATAATGATTAAGACAATGAAAGTGTGCCAGAATGGAAATGCTCAGAACAGCCACCTTTTAGCTAAACAAAGAAAGTCTGGAGACTATACTGTTGAGCTTGAATATTCTAATGGCAAATATTTTTTACGCATATCAGCAATTCGAGAATTTGCAAATATATCAAATTTGGAGGCGGATTTTCTCAATTTCGAATATGCGACTTTATTTTTTAAAAAGGCATGACCCCATGCGTATGACCATGCAGCACAATAATAATAATGGCAATGCAATAATAAATATCATGTGACCATTTGTTTGGAGATAATCACAATGCAATTATTTATTATAGCAATGCATGGCTATTGGTGATGGCCGAACTTCCGTCACTTCCGGTACCTGGAACACACAGTTCCTGGTTTGTGACGTTACTGACGTCGCTTCCGGCTTAAAGCGCACCTAAACCCACCAGACAAACTTTTCCCCCTGGCTAGCCAACCCCTGACTATTGGGGCAATATGTAAATAAAAAATAAAAAAATTGTTACCTGTGTAGAGATATCTGTATAGTTGTCCCCTCACCCCTCCTCCTCTGTGTGAGCATCTCCTCAGCGCCGCGGCGGGCAGCCGACATCTCCAGCTGCTATTCACATTGATTTATTTTTCTCACTTTAACTTTGTGTCCATTGACACACATTGTATCTG
Organism: Ptychadena robeensis; assembly: GCA_036250615.1. Lineage (NCBI taxonomy): Eukaryota > Metazoa > Chordata > Amphibia > Anura > Ptychadenidae > Ptychadena > Ptychadena robeensis. The sequence continues at coordinate 23,575,924 of CM070034.1, read as the reverse complement.
GCGTCCCCGGCGGCGATATTGCAGCCTCAACTCATGCAAGCCTGGAATCAAACACTGAATCTAAAATGGCGGCTCGCAAAGGCATCAGCATGATTGCTAATAAATAAAAAAATTTGGGTTTTTGAGAACACCTTTAAACTATTGGGACAGTAAAAAAGTAAAAAAAATTTTTGGGTGCGTTCTTATTTTTGAGTTTAGGTGCGCTTTAAGACATTTTTTTTTCACCAGAGACGGGCTTCTTTACTTGGTCTCTGGTGAAAGAATTCTTCCACAGGCCGGATCTTTCTGCTTCTGATCAGCGGAAGCGGAAGAATAGTAACCTTCTTCCCACCCATACTGTTCGCCGCGGAAAGAAATGTTATGTTCGCGGCCGAACTGTCTGCCTTGGCACGTCACACAGCAGTTCGGTGGTTGAAGTTCAGCCCTAAATGTAAAATAACAAAACGTGTATTTTATTTCTTGTAATGCCAACAGCACTTGATAGTTTTATGAACACTCCTTCTGCTTAAGCATTTCAAAACATGGACGTCTGCAACAAAATTTTCCCAGGGTAGGCAAAATGATCCACAGAATTAAGGGACGTTCATAAAACCAATAAAGTTCTACCTGTACCTGATTAACTTAATTTCATTTTGGCAGCCTAGTATAAAATACATTCACTATAATGAACTTTACATGAATCATCTGCTATTTGTCTCTGTACAAGTCCGTCTATAGGCCGATGTTTGGTTTCTTGCTTTATTTAAAGCGGACCTACCACCAGGAATCTATGTTTTCATGAATGGCACTAGAAGTGCCAATAATAGGGAGGAATGCAGTGAAAAAACCCAAAAACTTACCTGTAATGAGCAATTTTAGTAAATAATTCGGCAGCTTTTCTCACTTCCTGGTTCATTGTAGGCAGAAATAGGCAGCACGTCACAGGAAGCAGTGATCTGCTTTGAAAATTTCCACCAGAGATCACTGAACGCCCCCCAGTGGCCCCCCACGATATTGCACCCCCAGTTTCATGTGTTGCCTTCAGCGAACCAGGAAGTTAGGGGAGCTGTGTGGAAACTTGTTAAAGTAGTCATTTCAGGAAAGTTTTTGAGGTTTTTTTAACTGCATTCCTTCCTATTATTGGCACTTCTAGTGCCATTCATAAAAACATAAATTTCTGGTGGTAGGTCCACTTCAAGGAGTTTCCATGAATTCCCTCCACTTTTATGCCTTTTGGCCAGGCAAAATTGGGGGTGAAGGTTATGGTGAAGAGGAGCCAGGTAGGAATAAAAGTGTCAATGTCTAAATAATATTAAAGATACTAATAGGATTTCTCAAAGCAGAATTCCAGACAGTTGTACTGTTCTTGGTTCCTCCTTGTCTTAGCTCAGTAAGCTTCTTTAAGCTGTTTGAGTAGCGGTATAGGGTTGATGACATCATACCCCAACAATATAAAGTTATTGGTACTACCTACCAAGGGAGATTGATAGAGGAAAGGGGTGAATTGGACCCTGTTGTGATGGGGTCCTGTATCCTGACAAAAAAAATGTTTTTTACAACCCTGATATATGGATTTACTCTGCTTTAATTTTATTTTTGTTTTGTCTATATACTATATGAATCACCTACTGTATCCATGTGAGATATTAATGTCTGCCAACTCAGCCTTGTCATGCTATGTGTGTTTTTTATGACTTTACAATAAACGTACAACTATGTTATTTTATATATATACTCCAGTTTCTGATTTTCTCCTTCCATTGGAGAATGGTGGCCATTAAAGTCCCCTCGCCCCTGAATCTTTTTGGGGGGAATCTCTGCTGCTGCTGGCTGTCTACGACACCAGCTGTAGTCTCCATATATATATATATTTGGGATGTCGGCCACTCCACCTAGAAAAGTGCAATTTTCTATATTATTGATAGAGGAAAGGCACCAGGAGGAGCATCCCATGTCAAGATGAACAATTACCCTTGAGGAGGGGCGAGGGACCCATTCCTGTAGCTAAGTGCAGGCACTTCATGGGTTTGATTCATTGATCTAGGAGCTTCATTCTCTGTCATGCTCTAGTTTAATAATTTAATTGCTATTTTTATATGTTGATACCCAGGAACACTGTATATGCCTAGGGAAAAACTCATGATGACTAATAACTGAAAATCCATAATATTTGAAAAAAATTTAAGCTGTTCTCCTGGGCCCGCACATACCCATACCCTTATGTACTAAATTGTTTTGCTTCAACTGCCTCGGTCAATGCCAGATGGACATTTTAAATATGTTAAATTGGGTCTTTAAATGTGTTAAAAAAATACAGTAGAGACTTGACATTATAACAAGGGACCACAATGAAACCAGTCCCAGTTGAAAAGATCATCAGACACATTACAAACTGTATATATACCCACTATATATGTAGTGTAGTGCCAGAGACAATGCAGGGTAATGTCTGCTTTAATATTCCTGACAATGATTCTCCTGGGTTTCTGGGGTACTTAAGGGAAGGGCCAGCCCACCTGCAGCAGCTCAACAGGAAGGATGGAGTAGAGGTAACTGGGCACGCGATCCACCTCAAGACCCTAAACCTGCCAGCGTGTGGGCAGCTGGGGAGCAAAATAGCATGCAGTGTTCTTGGAAGCATGTTCTCCTTACCAGGTCCATTTTCTATGCTTGCCAAGGTTCCGGTGGGGTGGCTTAAAGCCCCAGCCATGTGGAGGACAGCCAACAGCCGTTGGAGAGTTCCGAATCAGCGCGTCCCTGCCAGTCTGTGAAGGGGCCCCCAGTGATCATGCAAGTACTGGACAGTTATGGCCTTACTTCCCCTGGCCCCACATGGGTGCAGCGGACTAAACTGTTTGGGTACCCTGGGACTATTGGGGGTCACCCTTTATTGTTGAACATTTCATCTGTTTGCTGGTTGAAAGTTTTACTGGCGCTCCTGTGTTGGGTAGCTGGAAATAAAGTTTTGCTTCTTAATAGTTTACTTCTGTTGTTGGTTGATTCCTGAACCTTACACATATATATATAAGTGTAGCATTGACCGGGGTCACCCTGAAATCACCCAGGTTGCAAGCAGGCACATTACTTACCCCAACTTTTGCAGGTTTTACACTCCCCCTTGCAGATCCTGTAAGGAGCATGAGCCTTGCTTAGTACTGTACATTTGTTCAACACTTGGAGTAAGAAAGAGAATGCTGGTTTAGAGGGGCCTTTACTAAAGGGAATATTTACAGTTCTGTCAACTGTCAGGCCAGGGAAAGGATTGCCCCCTTTCTCCCCCTGACCGCGGCCCTGCAGTTCAAACCTGCGGTAGGCGGTGACTTGGATGGGCTACGTCATCATCCACATCAGGAAATGCGCCTATGCAGGGGGTGCTGACGAAGCCCATAACACAGTGGAAAACTAGCCTTACTCTGTGCTGGCTGACAGCTCACATGCCCACAGAGAGGGCTCTGGCGCACATGCCATAGGCAAGCCATCACTGTTCAATAGTATTTCAATGTAAAGGGGAATAATCCCTGCGGCAATCAATCCTTCCCTACAACAATAATGATTCATATAATTACAAATGTTCATATCATGATGATGCTCTACAGTAAAAAGTTAAAATTCATAATATTAAGGTTTATGTTATTGTTATTTGTTTTTCAACTGAGACCTCTTGGGTTAAAAGCGAATTTCTAATGAGAAAATTACGGTTTACAACCATAGCGTTGCTCAGGGATTAGTCTCTCTCAGTCCGACCTCCTTTTTGTGCAAATGCAAATTTTTGACAACAACACACTTAATAGACAGATAAATAGCTATTTACATTGCATAACATTATTGAACGCTGTGCACACATCGCTCTTTCAGGTTTACATTGACTACATGTACCGCAATGATAAATATCAATCGTCGATGTGTTCCCTGATAGACGAAAGCCTGAACATCTTTCAGTATAAAGAGTGCTGTCAGAACCGATGACATGCAAATGGGAGTCGGCTTTTTGCAAGAGCATTTACTAAATGGGTCTCTAATATTGCTTATAATTCCCTTTAATTGTTTTAATTGTAATGTCATATGACACTACTAATGCGGAATAGATTCTGTTCTCAGTGGGAGGGGAAAGTATAGAGAACGGCATCAGAAAATAATAATAATAATGCATAACAAAGAATGACGTGTCTACAGTGAACGTGTTTTGATGTTTGGGAGGAAGACACATTACAATGGCCTGTGTTCTGCTGACACCTGCTGGGGAGTTATGAGAATACATAAGGTATTATCTGGTTGAAATGTCTAAATTAGAGAGATATTGATTATAAAGTCTCAACATCCTCGTGGTAAAATATAAAATTAGTTGTTTTTTTTTTCAATTTTCTGTGTTTGTTCATTAACCTTCCTAGCGGTAGCCCTGAGTGTAGCTCGGGATAGATATAATTTACCAAAATGAGTGACCCCAAGCAATGCTCAAGGTACCTTGCCTGCTTCAGGTGAGCCCAAACGGTCCTCGAGTGACAGCGTCCTCAGCTCTTCTTCCTAGCTGCACCTTCCTGACATCATGCGGGGAAGGTAGGGTGCTGCCCTCATGTAATGAAGGCATAGGCGCCCCGGGTCCTCACAACCTGCAAAGGGGGGACAAAGGGCAGGAATTATGAACAAATTACAGAAAATGTACAATGATTGTTCCACTAGAGAACAGCTTTAATATGTGTACCAGGTCAGGGTTGTGTCTCCCACAGTGCGGAGAATGCACATGCATAGGGCCTCAGGGACCCTGGAGGCCCTGGTGTTCTACCCCACATGCATATTCTACTGGTCCAGGCCTGCCGTTGGGGGGGGGGGCTCAACAACTTGCCCCGGGGGGCCTGATGCTATAACTTTGCATAGGGCCCTTGAAAGGCTAGAAATGGGCCTGGTGTAAATCAAAACATTGTAATACTTTGCAACTTTCCAAATTTATTTTCATACAGCATGTTCAATTCCCATACAGTGCCCGCCAACACAAGAGTTTAGTTGTACAACTGATCAGCACCCAAACATTTATTAACTTTAAGCAAATTTTCAGACACTCAACATTCTATTGGCATCTCCCCCTTTGGCATTTTCCATAATACCTTCTGTCTTCCATTAATCCTGTTTTCTTTATTGGTGTTTGTCCCCATGTCTGTAGCCATGTCTCAATCCAGGTGTCTTTCCTATGTTCCAACTCAAGTAAATTTGTCTTTTTTCTAGGTTCTAAGGAATATGATGTAATATCTGTCTTGGGTTTATCATTCTGATATGTATTTTCACATTTGATAAAGGTGTCCAGAAAGACAGAGGATGCCCCCCCCCCCTTATACAAAGAAGAACCTTAAATGGGAAGGGGGGTACTGTAACAGATCAGAAGCAAAGTGTATAGTCTACTATCACATGTCTGTAGAGATGATCACAACATTTTAGGAGCTAACTGAAAAGCCTTTCAACTTGGTATCATCTCCAACATTGCTAGAGATGAAGTGAAGGGTTGTGGGAACAAAAACAAAAGTATTGCTCTAGCCTATGTAGTTTTTGCATGTTCAAGTTTAAGTGGCAATTTCAAAAATGTCGCTCATCACTACTAATAGGTTCATTTCCAAGCCTTAAGTTCCAGTTTATGTTAGTTCTGGTTCTTGTGCATTCCCATTTATCATGTTACCAAGTTCAGCTATTGTCTTCCCTTATTCTCTCCTTGTCCCATCCTTTTACCTCTCCCTAAGTGGCCATCCTGGCAAGCTACAATGGTAAAATTTGCTCTTCCATTCTTCAGCGCAACGTCACATCGTCTTGGGAGCAATTAAATGGGAATTAAACAGACAGTAAAGAAAGATTACGGCCACCTAAATTGGAATGCAACCAAGTATCATGTGACATCAGTATTGGCTGGTAGCTATTATCTAGGAAGTGAAGCACTGCAGTGTGAAATGGTGCTGTTACATGTACATTACAGTGCAGAGGGTTACATAAACTGTGGAATTTGGTCTCCCTTTCAGTTTCTGTTAGTTCTACTTTTAACATAGGCTGTGACCAGGGCCGCAATTAGAAATTCAGGGGCCCCATTCTAGGTTTTTTTTGGGGGGCACCCTACCACTAGCACCCCCCATGCCCCTGGGTCTGAGGGCTCCAGGGGGTGCACATAACTTTAGATAAATACTCAAATGAATACCAGGAGATGGTGTGTGGTATGCACCCCATATGTAAAGTGGTTTTAAAAGGTCCTCACTGTCTCCCTTACTGTCCAGTGCATTAGCTTCCTGCATGGTAGATTCTGCTGCAGAAGCACCTCCCTGTTCCCTCAGGCCCCCATCCACAGGATGCTGCAGGTCTCATCCCTCTCTGGCTGTCAGCCAGCACGCAGTACAGGTAGCACAGGTCCGGGCACAAGACCTCCAAGCCCCCCTAGATGGTAGGGTTTTCTGTATTGGTGTTTGTCTCCATGTCTGTAGCCATGTCTCACTCCAAGTGTCCCATTTGTCTTTTTTCTAGGTTCTAAGGAGAATGATGTGATATCTGTCACTGATACAGAGCCATCTATCCATCCATCAACTCCAATATTTTCTCTAAGGTCTTAAAAAGTCTCTAAAGTTCTTGAGTTTATCATTCTGAAATGTATTATCACATTTGGTGAAGGTGTCCAGGAAGACAGAGGGTGTCCCATCCTGTCTCCTTATCCAGGGAAGAACCTAAAATGGGGGTAGATGGTCGGGCACGGGACACTGTCTAACAGCGGCCCTTACTGTGACCACAGACAAAGTTATTTCTGTCAAAATGATGTGCTTAGACTCGATGTTGATTTGAATCCAATAACCAGAAGGTATTTGGGCACAGGTGCGTGTGGCTCTAAGTAATTGGCAGGCAGGATGACATACCAGCGTTGAGTATCACAGAGGTCACACACTTCAAACATTAAACTTGTGTACACACCTATTAGCTAAGATAAAATTCAGAAAGAGACTCAAGCTGGCAATGAACACAGGTTTAGGATTAATCAGGAAGACTCACGGAAATTAGTACTGAAAGACCTGATACGCTTACAGTAAACAAACAAGAAAGGACTCTGGTGCCAAATGAAGTGGCATCTGGCCCCAGATGAAAGGAACAACTTTACTCGTCAGAATAAAAGATTCAAATAGACTCAAGCTTCCCCGAGCCTCAGTCCCTATTAAAATGAACTCTGCAGCCAATTTAGGTACTTAAATCCCCAATCTCAGTGTTAAAAGTAGCTTTGTCTGAACACATTGCTTTTATCTGAGGCCAGATTTCAACCTCGCTGCCAATCAGTCTATGGGATAAACTATTTGATTCCTAGAGGCTTGCGTGGACAAAGCCTAAAATAAGCCGTAAAATGTTGGTGTTGCAACTTGTTTTTCAAGGACATTCTACATTTATGACGGTTCTTGTTCTAGGGCTTTAACCAAAGAACATGTGTAAACTGGTGCATAGGAAATATTCCACCATTTACAGTTGGAAGAAAAAGTATGTGAACCCTTTGGGATTACATGGAGTTTTGCATGAATTGGTCATAAAATGTGCTCTGATCTTCATCTAAGTCACACCAATAGAAAAACACAGTCTGATTAAAATAATACTACACAAACATTATGTGTTTCACGTATTTATTGAACATAACATGTAAGCAAGTATCTCCAAAAGCCTTGATGTTCATGAGTCCATGGTAAGACAGACTGTCTACAAATGGAGAAAGTTTTGCTCTGTAGCTACTCTCCCTAGACGTGTCATCCTGTAAAGATGACTGCAAGAGCACAGCACAGAATGCTTATTGAGGTAAAGAAGAATCCTAAAGTGTGAGCTAAAGAGTTAGAAATCTCTGGTACATGCTAACGTTTTTGTTGACACATCTACAATAGGGAAAACATTAAACAAGAATGGAGTAAATGGGATGACACCACGGAGGAAGCCATTGCTGTACAAAAAAAAATATTGCAGCACATTTGAAGTTTGCAAAATAGCACCTGGATGATCCACAACACTAATGGCAAAATATTCTGTGGACAGATGAAATTGAGTTGTTTGGAAAAAAAACACGTGGAGAAAAAAAGCACAGCACATCAACATCAAAACCTCATCTCCACTGTAAAACATGGCGGAGGAAGCATCAACATCTTTTTTCGTTTGTGTTCAACCCTGTCCAAATTCCATGAGTATTTTTGTTATAATTGCCAAATCATGAGATGGGTCACCTGTAAACAGCAGGATGTCGTCTGCAAATAATGCAGATTTTAACCGAACATCTAGAATAGGGATCCCTCTAAAGGGTTCTTGTAGTTCTGTTTTACGTATTAACAGTTCTAGGGCTATGTTAAAAAGGAGCAGGAATAGTGGGCAACCTTGTCTTGTTCCCTTTTGTAAGTTTAATGGTTTTGACAGGAATCCTGGGCTATATATGTATATATATATATATATATATATATATTTGCTGTGGGATGTGCATGCATGGTCTGGATTGTCTTCAAGAATGGCCCACTAGTGACGGCAGACAGTCCGCAGCGAACACTGAATGTTCTATTTTCTATGTTCTAAGTGTGAGTATTCTTCTGCCGGCTGGATGAGCCATGCAGGGACCTAAAAAAGAAGATGGAAGAATACCCTAATTGCCGGCATCTGTCAAGTAAATTTTTCAGATCTTTGTGCGCCCTCCCCACACTATTTGCACCTGCACAGATAATGGAGAGCTGCGCAGGAATCATTGCATTGTGATTATCTTCGAAATCAATAGTCACTTGCATTTTTTATCGCATTGTGAATATATTATCGCAATACATAACCATAAGCTGGCCGATACATAATATCTCGAATATATTCAAAATTGCAAACATCCACTGCAATATTTGCAAATTCTCGAATAACCGATATTCATTGAAAAATATTCACATTTCAAATATTCGAGCTCAACACTATTGAGCTACTGAGTTGCGTGTGTTTTTTTTGTCCACAGGAAAGCAAAGAACACAGCAAAGTACATATCGTTCACTCTTAAAGTAGGCTTTTCTCTCCTCTTCCATTTGGCCCTTTGGGCTGTGATTTGGCCCTAGACTTCTGTAAGGGTTGGCACTGACCCATTCCATGAGTAACACCTGTTCACAATCACGTACCGGATCATGTTTGGGTCACCATCTTGGCAGGACCTCTGCAGACCAAGCTCCTCTGCCCACACAGTCTGTAAAGAGGAAAAAGAGGCAATGTCCCCAATGCAGGAACATTGCACAATGTCTCAGAGTCCAAACACCCTTTCTTTTGGTGTAAGTTCTGGTACTTTATTGAATGTCATCATGGTACAGTTTACATTGGTCCATGCCATCGCCATACATGCAAGCCATCTGGGAGCAGCCCTGCCTTTGCAGCTTCACTAGTCCTAGTCCTCTCCTCTGATGGTAACTTCTTCCAGGGCCAGGGTGCCCTTGCACCCCGCCAGGGGACAAGGGGAGATCACAGATCACATCTCTGCAGCAAGCTGTCTTCAGATAATTTCAGTGAATTAGACTTTAGCCCAGAGTAGTGGTCATAAAAAGAAGAATGCAGTGAAGTGAGGCATAATTAATTTCAAGGGTTATTTAACCCTAAAAAAAATATGTGCAAATTAATCATAGAAAAAAAAGTATCCTGAGAGAAATCATACTCTCCTTTGTGATTTTCCTGCTATAGACTTGCAAAGTTGGCGCTATGACCTCTTACAGTCCTACGGTGGCAGTCTGATGAAGCATCTCCCCTGGTTGTCACTGAGTGGACCCTGCACAATATATAGAGATATGTAGTCAGGACTACATACCTTGACAGCGTGAACACAGCTCATGGACGCTGCAGTGGCAACTTGGTAAGCTCCATAGCTGCTGCACTAGGCTGTCACCACAGGACCAAAAGAGGACTTGGCACCAACTTTTCAGGACTATAGGGGAGAAGCCATGACGTGAAAATGATTTCTCAGGGTATTTGGAAATTAGTTTAATTATAAAAGAATTATAAAATATTATATTAATAGAAATGTTTTTGTTTAGGGTTTAATAACCCTTTCAGTAAAAATGCAATTCTTTGCCAAAAATGCAATTCCTTTACAAAGAATATTTTTCTCTTTTTTTTGGGGAACCTAGAGTTTAACTTAAGAGATGCAAATTGGTATCTAAAAAAAAGTGTAACAAATATCTTTTCCAGCAGCTTCATACCCATTCATATGATAAACTCAGATGTTTTGTTTTCATCAAAGAAATACATTTAACTATCCAGGTTTAATGTCCAAGTTCAGATATTTAGAGACATAAAGGAACAGCCGTTTGGTGAAAGATAAGACGTCCGGTCTATTTCCAGAACTAGGAAGAGCATACATTGTGTACAGGCAGCATTTTCTTTCCACTGAACAGACTAAGGACCAGGAAATATGCAAATGGTTATAAGTATTCATGAGCTATTATGAGGTAATGATATGTATTCTATACCGGTATGCAAGAACATTAATAATATGTGTATGGACCATGAACTTTTATGCTAAATCTGGGACAGTAATAGTACAATTCAAGCCTTGCCAGTGAATACAAATCTGATGCTACGGAATTGCTATTTCAAGAGAGTTTGGCTATCAGCTGGTATTGTAGGGTAGTCACACAAGCTAGGTCAGGTGCTGTCCTCTATAATTCTATGTCCCATGAGGCTCTGGGGCCAGAAGGGGATAAAGCTGAGACCCAGGAAGGGGAGGTGCAGTCCAGAGGAGCAAGTGCTCATGAGACAACAGTAACTGGGCTAGCTAGTTGTCTCCAGGTTTGCCACCCTCCACTGTATATACTGGTGTGCATGCAGCTGGTGGACCTAATATGTAGCACCCATTCCTATCACAAGACATAGTTGCTTGGTGTATGCACCGGCGGGTGTCATCCTATATACCCATAAGTGAGGTGGTGTGACCCATGGACTGTAGGTGCAGACTGGTGGTGTTGCCTCATCCTACTGTGGACGAGCCAATGAGACTTCACTATCTTCAGTGGCATGCAAGTATCGGTTTTCCCTGTTTTAAAGAGGACCTGTCCCAGAAAAGAGACAGGCTGAACTTTTCCGGTTAATAACTGAACTCTATCCCTTTCCTTCTGGACTATTCCCCTGAGTTTGGGCTACAGTCCATTACCCAAGTTGCCTTTAATAAACAGTTTGTAGCACGTCTACCTTCTGTCGTTGGTTGATCCTTGAACCTATACAGTATTAGCTGGCCTCTTGCATGATATTATATCACCAAGTGGACTTAATTTATCTGGTACACTATCTGGTTCAGTGTATGGGGTAAAACTCATATTAATCATTATAATACTGGAGGGGTTATCTCTGGTTAGCAATATCATCTTCTAATCTTTAAGTGTTGCCTTATATAGGCATTAATATTTACATGAGAACAAATATAAAGGATTTGTTAATACCTAATACATCTGACTGTTATAAAGCTGATATTGAAATTGAAGGGCATACTTTTACATATCTTTGCTGTTTTGAGGAATATTCGAAATTACCCCTTTAACTGGAATAAAATAATAATTTTAAAAAGCAACTTGCAGAAAAGACCTTCTGTAATGACAGTGCAGGCACTATGGACGGGCCAAGGGGGTGCCAGGCTCTCCCAGTCGGGGCGGCGTGCCCCCACGATTGGGGCCCCATCCCTACAGTAAATAACATCTGAGATGTAGGATTGCTCCTTCAATCGCCTGCCAGTGCACGCCTGCTCCTGGCACCATCTGATTTTCAGATCTCTTCAAGAGATTTTTACAGTTTGTGGTTGGTTACCGGATTCCATAATTGACTGTGTCCTAAAGACATGAGTAAAACCATAAAAAAGAAAGTCCACCCTATTCAGGTACTGAGCCATATCCTCAACACATACTGGAGTCTTCCCCCATACGAGCATTGTCTGATCCAAGCTGCAATCCAGAACCCGCCCTTCTAAAGAATTTTGTTGATGTGTGGGTAGTTTGTGCCTGAACATACATGTGGCTCCCCACTTACAAGAAGGTTCGATAAAGGCCCTACAAACCCCTTTCTTGAGGCTGGCTGGAGAACTTGAGCCTTGTCCACCACCCCCTACCCCTTAAAAGGACAGCCCCCTACATAATGTGACAAAAGACCCCAAGCCAGACCCAGCTGTACTATAAGCATTGGGAGTAGCCATCACACTCATCCACAAGGAGATATCCATATGATCCTAATCCAGAGCCAGGCATGCCACCATATGCTGCATGAATTGCTCATCATAGCATAGCTAGTCCCACCATCCTATAGGCATACAAGATGGTTTCCAAGTAACATACTAGCGCACTGCTCTGCAGACTTTTCTTCAACAATGCCCACCAGTATCCCAGATGCCTGCAACCAATAATGAAAGGTACGGCTAAATCAATCAATATCATCATCTTCCTCCTTGTGATATTCCCCATAATGGGGCCTAATGGAGGTGCTGCCCCTGCCTGCTGCGCACAGTGTTGCTTTGCTCCCTTATCTGCTCTGGTAACCGCTATATTGTAGACGATACTCTCTCCTTGCTTCTGACCAACTCCCTTTCACCAACAGCTTTTACTACCGTGCAGAGCCAACTCTTTTCGCAAAACGTGCAGTCCTAGCTTCCACTATGCTCCGATCCATCCTGCCCCAGTCAGACGCACCTCTGTGCTCATGTTGCTCTTGCTGGGGGTGGCTCAGGAAGGAGATCTTTTGGGAGCAGAATAATACCTATTTTATCATATAAATGTGAAATATTGAATATATTCTTATAGATTTAGGCTTGTTGGCTTAATTGGGTTTCATTGATAAATAAATGCATAGTAAACCTGGTAAATCAATCTTGCAGATTACATGAGTGAATGTGGCTATTCCCATTTACTCATCAAAGCTTTGTGCCACCCTGGTGCTGTTGGGTGAACTTCATATTGATGAAAGGATGGAAGTGCTCAGGGACATTGGAGATCTCCCAGTGTAATTGGCCAGTTGTGAATATTGATTCTGTAAATATCAATGCAACACTTGGGTGGTGCAGAGGCAATCATCTTAGCTGTATGGCACATACTGAAGGCGAATGCTACTCTCAAACACAAGAGACCCTCGCATCCAGACAACTATTTCAGCAACAGGTAGGCAAAAAACCTTCCTTTTCTGTCATTTGCAGAGAGACGACCGCCTACTTATAATGGAAAAATGGTAATGTAAGGCCCAAGAGCTATGTAAGGCCCAAGGACTATGACCCAGCAAGTCCACATTTGAGTCATGACGCTCCAACAATAATGCATAGACCACAGATCCATCCAAATACAAAGGAAATTATGGAAGACAGCTGAACGCCAGACTCTACAGGGTTAAACAATAGCATGCCACAACATCCATTTAACTCGATTGCATTGGGTTACAAACATGGGAAGAGGCGTTACCATGGAAACTCTGTATTTATCTATCTAATTAGGAGAGGAAAAGCATCTCGCATATTGCTTGGCAGAACTGTTTTGTTAGCCAGTATTTAACTGGCAGGTTGAGTGTCAAAATCAAATATGATGTCTGCTAATCACCTTCAGGTTATTAAAGACGGAGGCGAGACAGAGAGGAGATGAGGTAGGAGCGGGATGACAATAAACGCGCAGACAATGAAATACGGATAACAGGGAATGGCAGAGCGAACATAGGAAGATGAGGAAAGACAAGGGTGACAACACGTAACAAATACAAGCGAAGTTTTGATTAATACAAGAGCATTGCTCGGAGTTTGGGATGACTGATAGTGTAAGTAATGATGGGCCCGGAACAGTAATGTATCATATAATGGCGGAGCTGAGAAGGTAGGTGTGACAGCTCATAGAGTATGATCACATGATATTAAATCCAAACATATGTTACCCTTACAGTAGGAAACAAATATATATTTTGCATAACATTGTAATGTTTTATTTTTTGTCTCAATATGAAGGGGAATGGTTAAGTGTCAGTTTTATTTTAATTAAAGCAGTGATCTACGTATATGCTTTGCTTATTTTATAAATGTACAACACTGCGTTATATGTTGGTGCTTTATAAATAAAAGATACAAATAATGATGTGTATTTTTAATGCAGGACAAACTCATTAATCTGCTACTCTTTAACTTTCCAATCAAAAAGCTGGGGTTAAAGGTGCCCATACACACAGGTCCCCATCCAAAGCATTGTTGAAGTGCTGCACCTCCCACTCCTTCGATATCGGGCTCAGTGTGATTACATCATCACGCTGAGCTCGAAGGCTAAGCCATCTCATGAGCATCGACCAATGTATGGCAGCCTTAAGGCTATGTCTACAATGTGTTGTGTGCTCTGTCAGGACCCCCTATGTTAAGTGCAGTGCTTGGTGGGATCCCGACGGAGCACATACACATTACCTGCCTGGCGGACCCTATGTTCTCACATACACCAATGCAGCAGTTAACGATGCAGTGTGCACTACCACGACCAGGTTGTTAGGATGCTCGATCTACTCCCGTCTATATGGCTTCACACAATATGTGTTCCTCCTCCACTCCCAAAAAAATATTGTCCACTATACTATAGTCCAGATAGGGGATATTTACAATGTTTACTAGCAGGACAGGTTATATACAGGCATTCTCCATCACCCAATGGTAGGGATACAGCTTAGGATCTACAGTTACAAACACATGCCTAACCAGCCTGCTGGGAGTGGACAGATGTCACTGCAGCTCTCACCCAATATGTGGTCAGTCCAGGAGGGGAGGCTTGATCCGTTAATAGGCCTCAGCAGTGCTCCGGTGACGCACAGCAATCCACATAGGATGCAGGAAATGACAGAATGGCCCAGAATATTCTGTGACTTACTATTTTATAGACTAAGGCCAAGGAGTGGCCAATATAAGTAACTGGGTAGATTAGGTTAGCTACATTGAGAACTGGGAGGGCTTTGGCTGGACCTCAGGTGACTCAGCACAGGTGCTTGTTACATATTTTACAGACAATAACAAGTTTTTACAGACATTAACCATGTCATGACCAGACCTATATACACATTTTAAGTGAATTTCCACTTCACTAGACTAACTTTCCACCCCGCACATCATTTGTACAAGCCCCAACCCTCCTAAATTACCCCGATTTCAAAATCAGGATTTGGCCGGGAAAGACACATAAAAAACGTGACTTTCCCGGTCAAAATGGGATGCTTGACAAGTATGAAGACAGAGGAAGACATCATGTGCATTACATAGGGACCGAGCTTAGATTACCATGCAGTAGAAGGTGAACATTCTCAGCTACTATTCAAGACTACATGATATATTCTTGTTGATATATCTCAGTGGCTGTAGACACTACTCAACCTAATAAGAAACATTATGGAAATGTACAGTGCTAAGAGGGTTTGACTTTATATGATACAATGACCTTGCAGAAGGAGGCGCCTTTATTGTTATAAGATATCACAGAGGCCATAAGTGTAGTAGATCCAATGGGACTGACATATAATATATAACATAAAGGAAAAACCTATTGTAATATATGTATATATCATAATATATATGACTTCTACTGTACATCTCAAGATAATCCATCCAAGGCCCACACTTATAATAAAGCTCCATCTGTTCAGAAGAATAGACAAGTTCATTGCCGAGACCTCTTGAGTGTAGGGAGAAGGTTCGGGGAGCACTAGCAGCATTCAGCTATATTCCATGCACAGAGTTCAGTCTATAAATCAAATCATGTATTTTATTTTTCTCACTCATATCTGAGAATTACTACACGCTGAGCTCATGTCCTCACTGTTTGCTTACATCAGACACAGTCTGTCATTAATCTTCTTGAGTGTTAATGGAACTCAGGCTGAGACCTGCTGGGTACCCCTTTGTGTGTCTCTTAACTCTTGTGATAACCCAACCCCCAGTTATCATTATCCTTGTGGGTAGCAGTGACAAGAATTCTAGAATCAACCGTATGTGCCCTACGGTGTAAGAGGAAATGCATTGTTCAGTATAAAACTTCACTACCTAGTCAATGACTTGACAAAGGCTAAAGGTTTAGACTTGTAGGACTTCACTGTCTGCATGCTTAGTCCGGCTGGTAAACTCAATAGGTAATCACTAATGGTGGTAGAGAGCAAAAATGTCTGCTGGGTGGAAATCTTCAAACTTCGATTCACCTCCCATACATAATAATGGAAGCAAATGTGGACCCTTCCCCCATAGTCAGGTGAGACAGTACATCCAAATATGTATTTTTCCCACCTGGGCCACCCCCATCTAATAGAAAAAAACAATTGGTATTGTTTTTTGTTTTTTTAAAGTGGTGTCCCCCCAGAGCATTCTAGACCCGAACAACAAGGGATCCCCCCCAGATCTTCCCTCCATTGAGATATGGCATGGGGCCTGGTGGGACAGGGGGTGCTCCCTCTTCCTGTCTTTCCAGGCTTGCCAAAAGGGGTCTGATTTGCTCAGGGGGGACCCCACACTGTTTGTGGTCAACTTTACAAAAAGTCTATAACTTGAAGGCTCCATTCAGATCATTCTTCAACCACCTGGTGGACATGACAAGTCATATTTGCCATGTGCTGTATTGGCACACACTGCAGTTGGCAGTGATTGACAGCTGTGTCTTAACTGCCAGCATAGTGTGCAATCTGCTCACAGACCAGTGTGTTTGCAGTTTCAGTGCGACTGAACTCCTGGAAAAATGAGCAATTCTTGAATAACCCCCTGCCCCCCCCCCTTGACCCCATTTTAAGAGTTAAATTTCACTTTTATCCATGGGACTGGGAGCTTTAAAAACCTCCAACTTATCAATTGCTCCACTTACTGCAAACATGGTTCTCTTTTCTCAGTGGGTCCTCAGTAGGGGAAGTTCTAGGGATATTGGCACCCTGGGTACCCCCCAGAGTTTGCTCTACACCGACGCCCACATGCTGCCGCAGGCAAAAGCCCAGGTTGCCCTTGCCTAACACCGCCATTGGTCCTCAGTTTCCTCACTTCCAATGGATGATTACTGGTCCTAAAATGAACAGATAGAGAACCTTTGAGATGACCTAACACTTACAGTGTCACTAATATATATATAATAATATTTAGGTTGCCATTGCTGGCCTTAATGTAAAATATATTGCTTGAGTTTGGAAGTTCTGGACAATAAGAACTTTAATCAAACTCAATACTCATTACATAACGGTCATTGGGAGGTTGATGTGCCTGCACTACTTGTTAAAATAATAGAAGATAAATTGCAATGAATGACCCTGTATGAAACCCTAATTATGTAAAGCCGTCATATTTTTTGCAGTGAGATTGCTGTGTTAATGTTTAGGTTGAAACACAAATCTGATATACAAGTTGTGTTTTAGGTGCAAGAACTGCAATGCTGACAGAGAAATAACTGAGCCTTAAAAAATAGAGCCTTACATATGAGAGCAAGGCCATGGAAATAAAGGTGTCAATATCATGTTGTAGGCTCCATGTGCTCTCCAGGGGCTTCTTTGTTACTGGAGCTGAAAGGGTGCACTAAGCCTAATAAATGTGAAAACCTGAGAAAGTATGTGCTAAGCTTTCCGCTGTACCACGATAAAGACAACTTTACCTGCTGTGTCAGACAGGTATCTCTGCTGCTGCACCGGTTTTAAATAGGTCCCTGGAGAGGGTGTCTGAGATCTGAATAAAATAGTAGCTGTGTTTCTAAAACTCATCAGTATGAGAACCTACAGAAGACATATTGCTTGGAGGAGACAGAAAATCAAGGACTGAAGAAAAATTACAATATTTTACAGGCAGGAAGTGGCCCTTGGCAGAGTGAAAGTCTTTACAAGAATTGTCCAGCATTGCAGTATTCGTGGTCCTGGTCCTCCCAGAGGACTGTGAAAATACATTCTTCATTTCACTGACTCCTGAGTTGTAATCCCAATCCCCTAAACTTGAAATGAACATACATTTCTAACCTCTGCATGGTTGCTCTAGGTATGTAACTGCAAATGTAAAGTTTTGGATGTATTGGTGTTGAGCATGCCACCACTGGACTTAACTAGGGTATAACAGATAGCCGTTCGTTTTGTCTGGATTGTTCAACAACATTCACTCACCAAAAACCTAACTGGAATAATTGAGACTCAGACAGAGTGGGTTTTAAAAGGCCCGGCAGCCTTTTATTACCAACGTAACTAACAAAATATAATATATAACAATCAATTTTGTAACATTATTTATTTATAACAAACAGACCATTATAGATTACAGTGAATGAAGGCAGTTATCCAGCCCCCTGTATCTGCATTGCCCAATACATCGACCTCCAGCCGCACCACACCGACAATTACAATAAAATGCAGATTCCGCCATCCGCACTCCGACATCCTTAACAAAGGGTGGGACTCCAAACCTATGAGGGTCCATTCCAATTACCTTTTTCATGACCAGACCACCTTCAAGGGCCTCACAACCCCGCAGCTGCTGTGAAAGATTTTAAACCAAAAAACAAAGGAATACATCAAAGTTTAAAAAACCAAAGAAAAACTTAGGGAGGGTAGGAAATTCATCTGATGCACACTATCCTCCAAATGAAGTGTGGTGAATTCTCCTCTCACACTAAACTACAGTAGGACCACTCCTAGCAACTGACCCAACCAATCCGGTAGAGATGAAACAAGATAACATGATATTAACATAACAAGATAACATGATAACATAACTAAGCATGTTTATAAGATTTACTAATCCTTAGTATGCCAGCTCCTTTTTAACCCATGAAGTCCCTCCACCTAGGTCTCTGTCTTTTGGCTCCAGGTCTGTCTTTAAAGTAGAGATGGTTGAATTTTTCCACTTCCTAAATTTGTGAGCTTATTGCAAAGCCCCTGAAAATTGTATCATCCCCAAAATTGCTAGAGATGTAGAGAAGGGTTAGAGGAACATTTGAAAAAAAAAGTTTTGCTCTAGCACATTGAGTTTTTGCATAAATTAAGTTCAAAATTAAAATCGAAATCGGGTTATAGAATTGTTTGGCTTAAATGAAAGGTAATCTTAATGGCTCAGGATACCAAGACTTATGCCTGCCATACACACCCCGACGGGTGCAGACTGACCAGCTCAGATGAGCTCCGGAATGCAAACGTGATGACGTCATCACGTTTGCATCCTGATGCATTATGGGGCTGCACTAGTCGGCCGGCACCCTTTGTGGCTGGCCGAGCTGTGGGGCGATAGGGATCTGTCGCCCCATGTGGGCACATGCCGATAAGCGGCCGATTTTTTCGCTGACTGACGGCGAGCGCGCACGCCCGTCGGTCAGGTGAAAAATTGGCCGCTTATCGGCATGTGTATGCCAGGCATTATTTGACATGCTCCTAACTTTGTGGAAACAGTATGGGGATGGTCCACTTTCTTGTTTCCGCAGGATTGTCCACCAGTGCACATGCAAGGTACACAAAGACACAAAGAGTCCTGACCTGGACATCAGACCATCTTTGGGATGACCTGGAGCAAATACTGACTTCACAAATGCTTTTCTAAAAGAATTTATGAAAAAAAACATAAATGCTCAAAAACCTTGTGATACCCTTCCAAGCCGAGTTTAGAAACCTTTGTCGAAACGTCGTCGTTGTAAAGGTGTGCCAACCCCATACTAAAGCCTATGCAACAAAAACAGAATGTTGTTAAAATTCATGTGTGTACAGGTAGGCTTTTGGCAAGAGTTATTTTTTCTATATAGTTCAATTATACTTTTTGGCTAGACCTAGCATTTGACGAAAGGATCACAAATGTCTCCACTAACAGTACAGTGAAGCTATCAAAAGGCTGAAAATTTTAAATAGTTATGCAATTTTCTTATTTAAGATTTTAACTATTAGTTCAATGCTGAGGAAAAATTGATCAGGCAAAGTGTTTACTTTTTCTAAAATATCATGTTAGAATTGAAACCACTTTTGGTGTCAAAATGTATATTTCACTTGGATCTAATGGTGAAATTTGTTGTAATACTGATCTGTTTTAAGACAAGAGGGTCATACATCAAACGTCAATGCCTAGCTTTACCATTATTCATTTAAAAAATGATTTTCTAATTAAAGGTGGCCATGCACGCTCACGCCATCGGTCTGCTGCGAAATAGGCCGCAAATCAAACTGCCAAACTTTAAATTAGGCCAGAAATTGTCCCAGAATTTCCTTAAGTTTTAGCCTGATCGCATTATGCCAGCACACAAAGGGGGCACAGCCAATTCTCAAAACGACCAGCCATGCGCGATGACGTCATCACGCGCGGTCAATCTGTGGAGAAATCGGCATATCTAAATGTCTATGCCCAGCTTTAGTCATATGAGAGAAATTACCCAAAACGGGTGTTAATCCTTGATCAGCTTTAGGGGAGAATCGACACTGCCCCACTTATTGTGGTGATAGCAGTGTAGTGAAGTGTAAATTCACTTAAATGTGTAAATAGTCTGGCCATGACATGGTTAATGTCTGTTAAAAATATTGTTATTGTCTGAAAAATATCTAAATGTATCAAGCACCTGCTGCTGAGTAGTGATGAGCTACAAGGCAATATTCGAATTTGCGTAATTTCACGAATATCCACCATAATATTCTATTCCATATTCGTAATCTCGAATATCCACACTTGTGGACATAAAAATCGCAATTACGATCACATATGCGCAATGCATGCAAGCCAATTGAACTTGGATATTAGACTGGGAGAATATCCGTCATTTCTGTGTTAAAAAATCGCATCGCGATTATATAATCGCGATCCACTGCAATGAATGGGATCGCAAAATCGCAATAAATCGTGTAAAATCATGTAAAATCACGATCGCGTCGGATATCCGATTGTATACTCGCGAATATTCGTGAAATGGCGAAATAGCGATATTCAAGCTAAATATTTGAAAATCTAATATTCGAGCTCAACACTACTGCTGAGGCGCAGCCAAAGTCTTCCCAGTTCTCAATGTATCTAATTTGATCTGCCCAGTTACTGATTCTGGCCACTCCTTGGCCTTAGTCTATATAATGGTGTTTTGTGTGAAGCCATAAAGATGGGGGTACAACGAGCATCTAAAAGAACCTGGTCGCGGTAGTGCACCCACTCACACTGCCCGGCGTTACAGCAAGAAATTGCACAGGGGATGTCCTGACTAAAGCTGGCCATAGTCGCTTAGATTTCCCAGAGATCGATTTGTTAAACGATCGTGACATGTGATTGAGTCTTTGACCATAAGTCGTACATCGACTGGTCACACCAACTGGATACTATAATTAGGACAGTGGTCAAATAATACTCCTCAGATGGAAATAGTAGGAGTTGAGTCCAGTCTTTAGCTGTAGAAAAGGAAATTTGAGTGGTCAGACGCTAGATACGCTGATCTATAAGCCAAGACTTATGTAAGCAATGACTAGATTATTACTGAGTACTGGACTGCCCGAAACCAAGTGCGCGTAGGCGAAAAACACTTGACTGGGGCAGTCCGGGCAGAAGAGGCTCACCCACGTCGTGCGTCGATGACGCGCGGGTGGGCGAAGCCTCTTTAAAATTTAAGGCGGCAACGGAAGGGGATGATCCCCTTTCGACTGGAATCTCCCTCCCTTTATCTGAGTCTGCTTCCTCTTCTTCTATTTTGTTCCCCTAGGGTTAGCTACTTGCCTAGTGCTTTTTCTCTGACAGGTACACCATCACAGCGGGCGGGTCCTTGGCAGTGTCCTTGGGGTTAGACGTGTGTGAAGGTCGGTGTGGTGACATCCTCATGGTGGAGCAGTCACTTTGTTAGTACCCTGAGCGCGTGTAAGGGTCAATGACCCAATGGGAGATTGATCTGGGAGGCATCAGGACGAATTTTAGTACCCACCGTGCTTGTAAGGCTGGTGGCTAGTACAGGTTGGTTTCAAGTTCGGTAATCTTTAAGGGCACTGCCAGGGACCTTTTCAGCAGTTAATGTTAAATTTTAAGTTAATGGAACATTATTTATTTAATTACTTGTATAATGTGTTGGTATGTTTGTAATGTTGTGGCCTTTTAATACAACCACTTAAATCCGAACAGTGCGTCATGTTTTCATTTGTAGTTAAGATTTTAGGTTAAGAGGGTTCTCGTTCAGGTAAACATGGCCACTTCCTCCGTCGGCCTTGCCCAAGTCATGCTTGGGAGTTTATGCCGATAACCCCATTTAACTACCTACATGTAATTTGTTTCCCTCATTGTTTGGATGTCACAGTAGCTCTGTAATACAGGAATTAATTATTCTGTAAATCAACTTGAAGTTCATCAGTTGGCTGAGGAGTTAATACTTCTCCCCAGTGGCTAGAAGAAATGAACCCATCCAGCCATCCTTATTAGATCTTCTAAGAGTGTTCAGTGTTTGGAAAGACTATCAAACAAACCCACTGGTAATCTTATAAAGGCAACATTCATCAGGGGAGATTTACAAAGAGTCACACAGGGATTTGTTCTAAAACCGACGGTGCCGGCTATACTGGTAGAAAGTCACACAACAGCTCTATAAAGCCTCGTTTCCAAGAACAGCTCAAAGAAATGCTGAAAGCCAACGGCTCCCCAACATTCAGTGTACAAAATTTGTATCATACAAAACCAAGTCATGGCGGTATATGTCAACTGTTCTTAGTTCTCTGTACTAATATATCAGAACTGATGATCTACAGCTCGGGTTTCCAACCTTTTACAAAGATGGCCAGGTGAAGGGAAAATGTTTGGGGGCCAACCATTCAGGCTGATATTTTTTGAACCATTAAATATAAATATCTTTCTTCACATATACTTGGCAGCCTAATTGTAAAGAATTAGCAACTCATGTCATGACACTGATGAAGGCTGCCCCTATGAATGCTGGGACTTGTAGTTATCTCCAGCCACATTTCATCTAACACCAGACATTTCACCTAACTCCACCAAGATTTGACCATTCCCTTATCTGTGGCATATCAGGGAGAAGTGCATGATGAAGCACCCAGTATAGACAAGCACAACACATGACTGCAGGCCGAGTTCTGTGAAAACACTGGACTGTACACAGGGAGTGGCAACTCAAAGTCTATGCTACAACTGTCACACTCCAGCTGTGGTTCTTGGGGGACATAAGAGTCCTCTTCCTGCTCATAAAGGCTCTGGTTTTAAACTTGGCTGTAATCCTTCTCTAATTTGAATATTTCGTGAATAATTCTACTCATATTCAAAAAAATCTAATTTAAGTGTATGGCTAGGCATTGGGAAAATATATTCACAATTATAATTGCATCGCGATTACCTTTAAAATGAATATCATTCCTCCGCAACGCCCCCCAGTCAGGCACCCATTCACTTGAGTTTGCTGCCACCTGCCTCCCAGTCCTCCAAACCTCCACTTGGTACACCTCATCGCCATGTATGCTATAGTTGAAAAAGAGCCTCTGCTCGAAACGCGTCCCATTGTTCCTGTTGAGCCCCCCAGCATCTGTAAGCAGAAAGTGATCTCATCCCCAACCAGGAAGTGAGGTCTTCCTGGAAAGCACACGGCCTGAGAGATCCATCCTTGTAAACCTCTTTTAATGTGAGTATCTTGTCTGTTGTTCTGTTTCATTTTGTTTTATCTTATTAATTTCCACATTATTTAACCATTTGTTGTACTAGGTTTGTGCGCCTCTGTCCTTGTTCTTATTTGTCTGTTAAAGGGGGCCACACTCCTTCATTTTTAGAGCAGCACACCTACACACAACTTAAACACCCACCCCTCATACTGACTCTATTTAAAGGCTGCCATACAAATCCAGAGTAGGTTAGACAGACCTA
>CM070034.1:23534491-23544906 GCA_036250615.1 Ptychadena robeensis | reverse complement strand
CGCCATATGTTTGCGAACATGGGCGAACGCGAACATGCGATGTTCTCCGGCGAACAGTTCAGGCCATCACTACTAAGAATGCTTTAAGCAGCCGTCGGCTGTCCTCCACGTGGTGGGGGTTTCCAGCCACTCCACCGGAACCTTGGCAAGGGTACCAGGTAAAGAGAACATGAAACTTGGACTTCCAGAAACAGTGCGTGCTATATCGCTCCCCGGCTGCCCTCACACTAGACCAGACTGTGGCAGGTATAGTGTCTTGGAGTGAACCACATGGCCAGTTATCTCCACTCCATCAGACTCCTTTCTGCTGAGCTGCTGCAGGTGGGCGGGCCCTCCTCTTAAGTACCCCGGAAACCCAGGAGAATCATGGTCTGGGAACATTACCCTGCATTGTCAGTGCACTACACTACAACAGAACTCTTCTTGAACCTTTTCTGTTCCAGATCGATGGTGGAAGACTACAAATTAAGGTTGGGAAGGTTGGGTTACCCTTCGATCTGATTAATGTCCAATCAGATGTAAGTTGGATCTGCAGGGGGTAGAATAGCATATACAGTGATTGGGGACTTCCATTCCATCTATTTCCCTTTCGACTAAACTTGCTCAAACTCCGCTCAGCTATTGTCTGCTAGGTCTACAGATTTTTTATTTATTAAGCTAGCCATACACGTGTCGGATTCCATGTCCAATCGATTCATCATCCGATCGATTCCGGCGATTCTGCCGGGAATCGCAGGTGTGATCAATCGGCCAATTAAGAGTATCCATCGCAGCAAACCACCTTGTCCAACGGATTCCGGGACGGATCCGTGTCCGATTGTCCACCTCACAAATGGCAACTCCCCCTGATCCGGGCAGAATCGCATGAGAAAGACCAACATGTTGGTTCTCCGTCGGATCCGATTCTGAGCCCCTGATCAATCGGGCGCGAACGATCGGACCAGGTGGGCTGCATGCGATTCCGGCACGATCGTTTGGCGTGCACGCGCCCGGAATCGATCGTGCCGGAATCCGGTGCGAATCCGACACGTGTATGGGGGCCTTTAGATTTTTTGTTTTTGATTTTCCACCAAATTTGATGGCAGGCGTTGGATGGCATTTTAGTATAAGGTCCTTAAAAACAGCATTGTCACCATGACTAAAGCGCGCCTGCAACAACATTCCAGTGCTTGGAAAGCGAGCGGTGGAATTACTGCCGCCTATTTGTGTTGTGAACTGCGGCTGTGAAAGCATCGCATAGCAATCCCTCCAAGGTGGCAGTAACAGACAGGGGGTGATCACCCTGTTTACAGCAAACATAGACGCGCTTTGTTTTCCCCTGGGCGCGCGTGGACGTACCTTAGTCATCGCAGGGTAACAAGCATGTATAATGCAATGTTTTCACTTGATCATCCTCCGTGGTATTGTTAAAATCCACAATTAGAAGAAATTACTGCACAATTATCCCGTTGATGTGACCAACGCTGACAGCTATCATTTTAACCCATCATGGTAAAAACATGGTCAGCTAAAATCTATGCAAATAAGTTTTAGGGTTGGTTTTTCACTGCCGTGGTTGTGGCTTCTCTTTTTCTCCTTTCCTATTTGCTTTTCTTCTGGTCTTTGGTTGTTGGATAACCCTACCCTATAACACTGATCCTTATTGCTGGTTTCTTGTCTTATTTTATGTATGCTGCCTACATATGTAACTACAGTTGTGTTCAAAATTATTCAACCCCCACTGAAATTGAGTGTTTTGGCCATTCTGACATTGATTTTCATCATTTCAGTCATCTTGTTTACAATGAAATCAGCGAGGCACTTGTAAGTCAGACAAATAGAACATTAATAATAAAATAACCACACATGTCTTTTCTGTGCTCACATCATTATCAGTTTTATTCCACCCCACGTGAAATTCATCTTAGTAATTTAAAAACACATTCCTTTGCAGTTTATAACAGCTTTTTAAACGGGAAAAACACAGGTGACACAAGGTCTTGCAGCGATCTACAGGGATTGAGCCCATTCTTCATGGGCAAAAAAGCCTCCAGTTCAGTCACATCCTCGGCTTGCGCGCTTGCAACTGTTTCTTCAAGTCGCACCAGAGGTCCTCAATCAGATTTAAGTCGGGGACTGCGGATGGCCACTCCAAAATGTTCCAGGCCTTTAATCTGCAACCATGCTCTAGTGGGACTTGGAGTATGCTTGGGATCATTGTCCTGTTGAAAGGTCCAAACGTCTCCAAGCCTCAGGTTGTGACAGTACATGCATGCACATTTACCTTTCCAATATCTCCGTGTGTTACGGAGGAGAGTCATGGTACCTTGAACACGCTGAGCTTCCCTGTACCTGCAGAAGCCAAAACAGTCCAAAGCATGATGGACCCCGCCATGCATTCACAGTTAGGCAAGTGTTCTTTCTCATAGCCTTGTTTCTCCTCTCCAAAACATAGCGTTGATCCATGGGGACCCAAACAGTTCTTAATTTTGTTTCATCAGTCCACAAAAAAACTTTAGGGTTTGTCCCACATGCCTTTGTACTGCAGTCAACTCTTCTTATTCTTTGGAGACAGCTATAAAGGTTCTTTTTTTAATCTATATGGTCTGTTTAATAATTGTTATATATTATATTTTGTTAGTTATGTTGGTAATATACAAAATGATTACCTTAATGTAATCTTCATCTGGGCAAACCATGCTCCAGTAACAATGGTGTTAATGAAATAAGCACTTGTGACACACAGACACTGATCACTGTGTCTCCCATTAACATGTGTGTGACAATGAGCCCATCAATCAGCGTCCTTTCTATTGCTGCTCTTTTACTAATGCTAGGCATACACTTACCGACACACGCCGATATCTTCCTCCGATATCTTCCGGGATGCTAAACGTGATGACGTCATCACGTTTAGCCTCCCGTTGCATTCTGGGGCCCCTTCAATCGGCTGGGCACCCTTTGTGTGCCGGCCATAAGCTGCGATGAAGACGCCGCTTCATTGCAGCTTATGGCAGCGGCTTTCTTCGGCTGCCATCGGCCAAAGAAGAACGGACATGTCCGTTCTCTGGCCGGCCGAGAAGTGGGGCGACAGGGATCTGTCGCCCCATGTGGGCACATGCCGATTAGCGGCCGATTTTTTACCTGACCGACGGCGTCAGCGTCAGCGTCAGCGCGCAGATTAAAAATCGGCCGCTTATCGACATGTGTATGGCAGCCATTAGTGAATGTTTAAATAGTTGTTGTCTAGGCATCTAGGCTTTCCTTGTTACCATTACATGACTTGAAAGGAGGAATCTGAAGCAATCCACCGCTTCGGCGCAACGTCACACAGTGGGAGGGGCGATCTCGGAAAAGTCGCCCCTCCTTCTGTCAGAAATGTTTTATTCTTTATTTTGTGGCAGTAATTGCCCTAATTATCGGCAGCTGTGCAGAGTGACCTACCACGTGGTAGGTCCATTTTAAGTAAGCAACAAAAAAATACCGCTATTCCCAGCTTCTGTAACCATCTTTTTTTGAGACAAACCTGTCTTACATGTAAACATGTAAATATAATCAATGTGAAAAGACAGATTTCAATATTATAATGTCACATTAACCCCATGCAGTAGCCAGAATACAATATTATGGACTTCACAATATTATAGCTCTAGAACAGTGGTGGGCAACTGAGTTGATATGGAGGGCCACAAGTGCGGCCCTCGGCATCACCAAAGATATATGCCCCTATTCTGAGGTTATGTGCCACAATATATATTATACAATCATCCCCTATTCATTGGCGAATATTGGTAGCATAGGCACTCACTTGTCTGCCCATCCCCTGCCAACATATCTTTGCCTGGGATCTTCTAATAGCAGGAAGAGGAGGAGAGGCAAATGACTTGCTCAGGCCCTCTATGAAAATCCTGGGCGAGGGTGTGTAAGCCGGGATCGGTTGACAGATAAGTTCCTAATCATTAACAGTTATGTTTCAGGGGCCACAAGTGAAGGACCAAGGGGGCTGCTGATGAGCGTCCAAAGGGCCGCAGGTTGGGCACCTGGGCTCTAGAAGATATATGCTGTATAATCTGCTTTGGATTTAGATCTACCTAAAACCTCTACCTAAAGTTCTGGTATACTGGAGCCTTGCCCATCATAGACACCAACGAAGACAGGTACGTGTAGGAGAAGCGGCCAAGAATGAAGGGTATAGGATGAAGACCCCTGACCACCTGGAAGCTCGGAATCTGTAGCAATAATCAATGGAACCAGGAAGGCTTTGACAGACCGCAGCTTTAAAAGAAGGAAATGCTGCTGTTAGAATCAGACACTCATTTGCATGCAGGTGCCAATTCTGGGATAATAGTGCCCCCTGCTGGGGGGAAAATATACTTCACACAGACAATGTGCCAGGTTATATAATATCTGCAAATGTCTTACAATGTAAATCACAGACACAGGATATTTGGTTTTAAATATGTATAATGCGAGACAGAATGATTTATTATACAAGATGTCATGATGTGTCACTTTGTAAATGCAAAGATTTATTTCTAACACAGAGGAGCTCAAGCTTGGTAGACAGTGTGGGCAAATAAAGAAAACCTCGATGATAGAAACATGGAGGCTGACATTGATAACTTCTTCTGTTCGTGGCGGGAATGTTATGTACTCTCTAATAGTAGCACTTTGATTGGCTGGCCTCATACCTGTATACCAATAAGGTAGGTTGAGTACATATTGTGAATGCTGGACGTCATGGGGTAACAGATATTTATAGTGTAACCATGCAGAGAACGATGTGGATGTCATTACATCATCTTCAGTGAGGGCTGTGCACCCAGAGATTATGCAGAACACCAGTTGGAGTCATAGAAATTTCTAGAAAATATCTTCAAAGGGAAAGTAGATGAGAATACTACAAAGAATAAAGACAAGGGAGAGTCCATTGACTGAAAAAATTATTGCCAATTATGGAGCATTTGACAAAAGACAGATCATATTTTTCAACAATTGCAATTTTATGTTATAATTCACATATTTCCCTATAGCTTAGTGGTTCCTACAGTTTCCCTCCCCCCTACTGCCAGCAATTATTTTCAGCCAGAGCTAGACTAAACAGAGAGAGAGAGAGGGAGGGGGAGCATGGGGCTTAGCAGTAGCACCCCAACTCCGACACCACTAATGGTGCCCCCCCCCACCCTCTATGGGAAACCATTGTCCTATAGCGCCCTGCAGCCAACTTATATTGATCCTTTTCCTATTTGCCTGGAAAGTAAGGCAAAAGTGTGCAGATTATTGGGTGGCACAGTGGCTCAGGGGGGTTATCACTCAAGCCATGCAGTGCTAGTGTCCTAGGTTTGAATCTCAGTCTGGGTGCTGTCTGCAAGGAGTTTGCATGTCCTCCCCATGTCTGCATGGGTTTCCTCAGGGCACTCTGGTTTCCCCCAATGTTCCAATGGTGATAGGTTAATTGGCCTCCCCTCAAAAAAGATGAGAATTTTTGGATCTCAGTTAGATCCGTTTTTTTTTAAAGGTGGCCGTATTCAGCGAACAATCACCATCGTCGTGCACACCAATTGACCACAAAATCAATACGTGTATGGCTAGCTTTAGACTGTGACATAGGACTGTGTTAGTTACATACACATGACTATAGTAGGGACATTAGATTGTGAGCTCCTCTGAAAGACCGTTAGGGTGCCCATACACGTATAGATGGCACACATCGATGACCCGTGTCGATTGGACGGGAATCGAGGCACACCACTTTCGGTGCTCACTTTTCATCCAATACTCAAAGACAGGCTGGTCGAACAGGGAACGGACATGTCTGTAAATCCTTGTAGATCCTTATACAAAGGGTCCCCATCCAAAGAATGAAGATCGACAAGGATTTACAGACATGTCCATACCCTGTGCGCATGGTTGATTGATCCCGTCTGTGAGCATCAGTACTGCTGCTAATGATGCTTTCAATGATCACGGGGACCCCTGTAAAATGGTCATTCAAACCCCAAAGGGGTTGCAACCCACAGGTGGAGAACCGCTGTTTAAAAGATACAGACAAACCTGTAAATTTTTATATTTATTATCTAGAGGGACCCTAGGTGTTCCTGGTAAGACAGGTTTTATACTAGTGTCCAGGGATTGGAGGTCTGGAGTCATCTAGAGGGACCCTAGGTGTTCCTGGTAAGACGGCCCTATACCAGTGTCTAGGCATTGGGGGTCTGGAGTCATCTAGACACCCCAGGTGTTCCTGGTCCCCTGTATGTGCCTGGTCGGAGTGACTTGTCCTGTCCTTGCTTCCTGGGTTTCGCTGGATTGCCCACCTTACCTGCTGGACCCTGGAGACTCCCTTCAGTATTGACCCCTCATCCACCAGTGAATATTGTGATTTTTATGGTTTGAGTTCTATTCTTACACATAATATTTATGTTTCTGAGAAACAGTGAGCTCCATGCGTTCCTGAGGAAGCCCTCTCCATAGGGCGGAATTGAACCTTGCCTTGAATCAACTGGGATATATGGCCTATTGGGGCGAAATACGACTCAACTTTAATGATCTGCAAAGGACTATGCTAGATGAACCATCCAGTTTTGTATTCTCACCTATACGGACATTTCTATTACATGTTGCAGCGATGACACCCGTGGGTGCCGCAATGTTAAATGGGAAACCGGGTAGCAGTAATGACCAATGAGCAGTATTGTAGTTGAAAGTGAAGAAAGTTTATTGGCACATGTCGTCATGGGAGAGAGGGTCAAGGGACAAGGCTGTTCGAGTACCTGACGTCCTAGCTCCACACCTGGCAGCTTCTTCCAAACTTCATAGTGATCACTTGTCTTGGCAACCCCAGTACCTCACTAGGCAGCTTCTTCTTCAGATGAGCAAATCACTGTCTTGGCTAACCTCTCTTGGGGACTTTGAAGTAGACCTCACTCTCACTGATTAGTCTTCTTCTAGAACGTGCACCAGAGCTCCCCTTTAGCTCCAGTAGGCCTCCCTTGACTGCTTTGCTCAGGAATCCTTTATCCTGACCCTCGGATCAGATAGAAGAGTTCCCCAGACTTCACACACTCTGGTCCCTCCGTCTAGACTATCACATCACTGCACCCCCAGGGCCCCTGCAGGGGAGCTCCCTGGGCTAAGACTGACTAATACCTCTTGACTCTACACTTTTATAACTTTCTCTCCTCCCAGATTCTGAAAAGGGCATTAACACACTAGTCCCCTGATTCTGGCAGGGGCTTCAATGTGTTTAAATAAACTATTGTCATGTTCTTCCCTTAAGCCCCCCATACAACTAACAATCTTACTATACAATTTCTGTACAATCAACTTTTCTTCTACCAAAACCATGTAATATGAGGACCTTTCTAACACTTCCAATCACTATGTATTCTATCAGGGAGGACCCGGCGCTACATAGCAGTGATATATACCTTCCAATCACTATGTATTCTATAAGGGAGGTCCCGGCACTACATAGCAGTGATATATACCTTCCAATCACTATGTATTCTATCAGGGAGGACCCAGCACTACATAGCAGTGATATATACCTTCCAATCACTATGTATTCTATCAGGGAGGACCCGGCACTACATAGCAGTGATATATACCTTCCAATCACTATGTATTCTATCAGGGAGGACCAGGCACTACATAGCAGTGATATACAGTATACCTTCCAATCACTATGTATTCTATCAGGGAGGACCCGGCCCTACATAGTTGTTTGATCTAATGGAAATTGTATTGAGTGATCTAAAGGTGTATGGGGGGGGTTTTAGACCAGAGTTTATTCTGCACCTAGAAAGTCCCTGGGGATTGGCCACCCCTTACTTGAGCTCGCCTATGCGGCGCAAGGATTTTGTATGGTTTTTCTGGACATGTTACAGCGTAACATAGAGACATTTTACATATTGCAGCTTACTTGTTTTCTCCTCAATGATAGTTAAACCAATGAACCATATGAGCCAACTGTGAGCAGGTTCCTCCTAGCTTTTGGGAAATGCACCAATCCATAAATACCTCTAATATCAAGGCAATTTCATAAATAAACTTACCACTTGAACCTTGAAAGAGTTTCTGTATATATACATATATATAAAAGCACATTTAATAACATGCCTGTAAATTTGGTTTAAAATTGATTTTCATTTCTCATTTTTCCAGGTAAAAATCCTCCAATTTCTTTCAATGCCGTCGCCATCAGAAAAAAGAACATTTAATGCAACAGATTATTTGTTTCCTACGGGTTTTGTGCTCGGGAAGGAAGGAAGAAAAAAGTGGCGTATTTAAAGGCTGTTGAATGGCATTGAGGTGGCGATTATCTGATGATTTTCTAACTCCTGCTGTAGGAATAGAATAGAGAACTCAGGGGTATAATGCTTTCTCTATTGTGCTCGCTCTTCACGCTGCAAGACCATTGGTAGTAGAATGTGGCTGGAGTCTCCAATTGTGTGAGCCGTACTCCAAAATTACATTTCCTGCAGAATAGTTTGGAAATAATCCATATTTGTCATGGCTCCCAAAATCCCAACTTAATATTAACTTTTGGATGGTCTAGTTTAAATATTTATCACGAAAAACAAACGATGCCAGAAAGAGTAGACACAGCTGAATATAATAAAGTTACCCTGAATTTCAGTGTGCTTTCTTCCTCAACATTCATTAAATTACTCCTAATGTTTTCTGGAGCTGCATAGTCAGTGGATTTTAGCTACGACGTCTCTGGCACCGGCACTGCTTATAGTGAACTCCTAAGAGGGTTGCCCTTTTTTATTACAACTGTGTGAGAAATGTAAAAATAAATATGATTGATCGGTTAGTTGGTAGGAGAACTGCTCAGACATTCAAAGCTAAACTCCACAATTGATGAAACGATACAGCAAAAGAGTAATGAGCCTGTAGGAAAGCAGGCCTGAGCGTAGTGAACAGAGGAAACACAAGAATGGTGTTTAAAAAGTTAACTTTAATGTACAATTTCAATAAACAACGGGGTAACTTTTTCTGTAATATTGGCCGCAGCCAGTCCTTGAAGCAGGGTACAGACGGCTCGATATTTGACATCATCACGTTGCTGTCAGATATTGGCGGAGCTGGAGAGACAGCTGTGCTCTACCCAGCTCAGCCGATGCTTTGCATGGAGACCAGCGGTTTCCATGCAAAGCAACAGGCATCGGCCATGATTAACGCTCATGTCCGATATCCCTGTGTTCAAGCGGGCTCAAAAACTGGGATGGCCACATATGATATGGGCCAGATAGAAGGCTGTGAGTGGGCACGGTGCTCGAAGCAGCCATCGATCTGGCCCATATCGTCATGTGTGTACCCTGCTTAAAGGAAGTATCAGTCTTTTCAGCTGACTGATCGGCCTGATTTGGCTCCCGGTAAGTAGACAGGCGTGCTGGCAATCTCCAGGGATGAGATGGATGTCCAGGCCTGATCCCTGCGGCGCTGACACCGAGTAACAGCTGGCCGTGTTGTGCACCGGGGCTCTCCCATAGGACGGGCTCACTGCAAGGATGTAGGTTGTTACACCTATGAGCCACCTGCATGCTTTGCACGCCTTCCTTGCAAGGCCAGGGTTTTCCACTCCCCTCCTCAGAGACCCAGTGGCCCATGGACTTGGCTCTGGCAAAAAGGCCCTGCGCTTCCTTGTTCTCCCTATTTTATAAACTCTGTCTCTGAGCATACTGTAGTGGATCCCTCTGCACAACAGGGCCTCCATCTGCCTGGGGTACCACCCCACAAGCCCATCTGCCTTTTTGGTTGTTTCTTGGAAATGGGCAAGCCACTCTCCGCTCTCCCTATTTTCAATTGCTAATCAAAGGAAAACCCTTGATATTAGTGCCCTACCAGGGTTTATTGGCATATTCATGTCAATTATGTAATTTACTCAAAGGTCTCTCTGTCATTTAGTAAAAAGTCTTTATGTTAGAACCCCGGCTGTACTGGTCACCGCCTGCTGGTGGCACTGTGATTGCCCATCCATGGGTTGGTCCCACAGTCACCAGCAGGTGGCTCCCTGCAGGCGTGGGCTAGCTGGAACTGACACCTTTGTCATTAGCTTAGGGCTATTTAGGTGTGCTTCATCCAGACCACGCTTGCTGTTCATTGTTGCTGTTGCTTGCTTGTCTGGACTTCATGGTGTCCCTGGCTTCATGCTTCTCCTCCCTGAGCCTGAATCCTGAACACCCCTGGACTTTTACACCTGTGTTTGTTCCTGCCTGTAAGTCCTTCATTAAATCCGTTTTTGTCACCAGCATCTCTGTCTGGATCTCAGTGTGTGTTGCCTTCCTGGTCACCCCCTCAGTACCAGATCCTGACCCGGTCCCTGAGTCCGCTCCAGAGAAGGTGATCCTGCACCCCGAGCCAGCTCCAGTGGAGGTGATCCTGCTCCCCGAGTCCGCTCCAGAGGAGGTGATCCTGCTCCCCGAGTCCGC
>CM070034.1:23509212-23523649 GCA_036250615.1 Ptychadena robeensis | reverse complement strand
ATAGGTGCAGTGTGCCTTTGCCCGAACTGGGTTCGGGCATATCGCTAGGGAGGTTAACAGACCTCATTATTATTATTCACCCTGAAGAAGTGCCGAGCCCAAGAGCCGCGAAACACATCCTAGATGCCCAACCCACGGCCATGTGGGCCAACAGTGGCCCATTCTGCTTTGATTACCCCCCTTGGTCCTGCAATTGCAGCCTCCGGACCTAGTGCAGAGGAACTCGACTGTTCGCCGTCTGCTCCTGGCAGCTGATCTTTGTTTTTCATCCAAAAACTCTGAGTATCCCTGACATCTAGATAGATTTAGGTGGCACTGCCATGTATGGGACATTAGTAATTTTCAGTTAATTTTTTAAAATTTCACTCTCTGACTTTGTTCTGGGGCATTCCTCAAATTGCTGGAGATGTAGAAAAGGAAAGTATTGCTTTAGCGCTTGTAGTTTTTTAATGAATAAAGTGAATTTGTTGAAGTTTCCAATTATGTTTGAATTTAATTTATGCAAAAACTGCACATGCTGTGGCAGTACTTTCTTTTCTTTCTTTTCTTTTTTTTGTAGTGTTCCCCCAACCAGCAATTTTGGTGATGATGCAATGTTTAGTGGGCTTAAAAATAAGTCACAAGTTCAGAAAAACTACTAATTATACCAGACGAACATTTGAATTAGCAGTACGTAACCAGGAGAGGGGCGTTATGGAATATTTTACATCAGAGGTGTGAAAATCAACATACTGCCCTATGTAAAAGCCTACTGCTCTGGTCCCCTTGCTGCCGACACAGAGGAAGGAGAAGGGACAAAGCTTGCCACCGCTGTGTCCCTTCTCCTTCCCCTAAGAGAGTGCCCCTGACCCCCCACCCCCCTCACTCAGGGGAAGGACTTGGTAGCAACACCCCCACCCCCCGGAATGCTTGAAGTATCATTTAAAATAAGTTTTGTTATTTAAAAAATGATGTATTTTAGCTATGCATGCTGTCATTTTTCCATTATAAAAAAACTTCTACAAGTCAGTATAGATTGAAAATGTTATGTGCGGCCCTTTAGTGATGCTGATGGTCGCACTTAGGGCTCTCCATATTAACTCAGTTGCCCACCACTGCTCTAAGTCTTTCCTCAAAAGACTAACATTGTACATCATTGTTCTCACCAGCCGGAAGCTATGTGTATCCGTCTCTGTATACGGAATTCTTCAGTGGCTTTGGTCATTGGTCATATTGGACATACAGAAATAATGCTGACAGAGTTGGAATAGCAATTGTAAGGGTAAAACACCACTAATTACACAGCAAGCAACATAACCCGTGTAACGCTCCTCTGTGTATTGAGCCTTTAAAATTAATGAGAAGTAGAAAACAAAGGAGAATAAGCTGTGTGCATTCAGCTGTCTCTTTAGGGAATATGTCTTCTCATGTCCTGTTATCCTGGTGACATAGTCTTTATAGGACAACAACAATCAATCGTATGTTAATGAGAGAGAGAGAGATGGAATATGTAAGCAGGTAGTTATGTGTAGTCTACTTTACTGTTAGGCTATGTTTCCACAGTGTTACGGGCTCTGTTGACCCGCCCCCCCCCCATATGCATTAAGGTAACGTAGTCCATATAAATATATAACCTGTCTGACGCACCGATCAGCCGGGGGAGAGGTTAAGTATGTCAACCTAGAGCCGTCGGTTTTGGCTGTGCACCAGAGAGGGACAATAGTGTGGAACATCACAGAATCAGTTACAACAAGGGGTCTGAACATTGGGCATGTATGGAATTATATTCTTAATTTAATTAATGTGTTTAGTTTAAAATTTTAATAGAGGTGTTGGGTTTTTCTTTCTTTATATGCAATAAATACATTATAATTATGCAATTATTACATAAAAGTTTCAGTGTCTATGTTTTATTGTTGTTGTGTATTGTCAGGCAATTGTTTTTAGAAGTAATAATTTATTTGTTGCCAGGTATGTTTCAGCCCTTTGGGATTGAATTACTGGTCAATACGACATCTAGATTTATAAAATTGTATCAATGTATTATTTTTTTCACGTAACATAAAAAACATTTGACCATCTTTACTTCCAGAAAATTTGGAAATTTACCGACATAACGGATTCCAACTAGATGGATTTTATGTTCCATTTTGACTTTTAGTCAAAATAAACAGTACTAAAGGTTTACAGGAATCCATTTCAAGATAAACTTAATACATAATACAGATCCAGAAAAGACTATCTTTCATATATAACATTCACCCTAATGTACAGTAAGTTTAAAGCCATTTTTAAAATTTGGAATTCCATTTCCTATTAATTTAATTCCCATCCCCAGCCAGGGCACCATAAGCGCAGAAGTGCCTGACTGGGTGAGATGGAGAAGAGTGGCGAACATGAAGTGACGTGTCATGGAGGCTGAGCCTTGCAGGAGGAAAACCCGGTGGGGGAAGTGAAGGCACCCATTTTGGAGAATCGGAGCACCCTGCCTGCCCTCCTTCCCCTTTTTTATGTGTTTTTCACTTATTGTTCTTCTGTCACAGCAGGTGGATCCCTGATGGTGATTATTTTTCCATGAAGAATACAGCACTGGGGTATCAGGGTGGGGGGAAATCACTTAAAATGACACAGGGGGGGATCAGAGGGGGGAATCAAAATGTCACAGGAGACTTTTAGTAGCCCCTTCTGATCCTCCTGGGTCATTTTGATTGCCCCCTCTGGTCCCCCCTGTCCAGAGTTACAGTACTGTATCTTCGGGGGTGCCTTATTTTCAGGGGGATGACTTTTTAGTTTGAGGCAAAAATGTACGGGTGTCACATGTGGTATTAATTATCACATTGTGATTATATTATGGGCATAAGCTTGCCAGTGCATAATATCGCAAATATTCCAAACTGTGAATATCCAACGTCATATTTGTGAAATTCTCCAATAGCCAAAATTCAACAAACATATTCACAATTCGAGTCTTTAAGTTTGACACTTACAATCAGTAAAGAGGGCTGGGACAAAAGAGGAAAAGGTAAGAAGGTCGCTTTGTTTCTTCCTTATTCGCTCTACAGCTCATCCCTGCCCAAGTCATGCAAAATGCACTCAACCTCAAACTGCACAACATTTGGCAATGCAGTTTTGGATTGCATATATATGAAGGTGGCATTTCATCAATTTCATGTGAATTGTAAAGCCCCTGAGCATAGTATCATCACCAAAGTATTTCTCTAACACAAAGAGTTTCTGCATAAATTAAGTTTTATGCAAAAACTACATGTGCTAGAGCAAAAAAAAACATTCAAAATGGTCCCACAGCTCTTTTCTACATCTCCAGCAATTTTGGTGATGATATTTTTGGCTTTGCAATCAGCTCACAAAGTCAGCTAGTTGAAAAATTCGACCATCTCTAATGAAGAGCTCGGAGTGCATAACTAAATAGTTATATCCAGGATCATTTTCCTGCAGACATCTCTGCACGTTTCATAAAACTGATGCTATGCATCATGCACACATAGCTCTCTGCACCATCACTGCAGGGAGCAGATGATGCATTACCTACCTGTCATTTAGTTATTACATTATTCAGTACAGGCCACACTGAACAGCTCTTTGACCTATGGATTAAATTCCTGCAGGATCTTCAAATTACCTTAGAGAAATCCAGGCTTCTAGAATCTCCATGCTGCTGGTTCCCCTGCAGTGGTGCAGTCAGAGGCCGCCTGGTCTATGCTGCATTGCACAGATCTGCTGGCTGCCTGAAATGCACACTTGCACCTATAGTCTCAGGCGTGTGTAATGGACTTGATGATGAGCCTAGCAAGGGATCAGCTGAATCACTAGATGCTGCAGTCAGACAGATGGAAGTTGGGCAGAGAGAGAGGGGAGGATGCTCAGGAGCATAGAGGAGGGAGTGGAAGTAATAGGCAGGGTGAGGAATCCAAGACACCTGTATGATGTTACCTTTTAAATAATAGAAGACCTTGCAAGCTTAGGTATAGGAAACCAGAGACAAGTCAGCAGAGCTTGTTGCAAAAACCTACCTGGGAAGGTGCACAGCCTGTGCCCTGTTCTTTGCTAGGATCACTGACCCCTGAAAACAAAAACACATATAGATTCTCAGATAAGCCTTGAAAAATATATCACAGGAAGCCAGAAACAATCAAACGTGCTCAGAAGATAATGGGAAAACACCGAATTTTCTTCTGCAGAGCATAAGAGGACTGTGCTGTCTGGCCAACATCAAGGAAGAGGATTGCCCCCATGTGCAGTGACCTGAGAGCAAGGCAGTGTTAAGTCGTAATTCAAGGATACTGGTGTTTTGGGGATACTGGAAGGATGGTGCACATTCCAGATGATGCAGACTTTAACTCTTTCCGGGAGCAGTGCGAGAGTAACGAAGGCTGGCAGTGCCAATACAACAAGGGAGGGGTGACGGTGTGGAGCCAGGAGCAAGACAGCATCAAGACTGTGAAGAAACTCAAGGTATGCTTCTATATTTTTTATAAGGGGGTCTCCCTGCTTTTATCACCCCCGCATGGCAACTCTGGTCCCTAACTCTTGTAGCACTTTGCAGGAGGACTGTTTCTCATTTTTGAGTACTGCATACCCTTCTGTATGGTAAAAGTTGGCACAAAAAGTTTTTAAATACCGCCATTCTTTGCAGCATTTACACACAGTGTAAAGCCCCCCCATACACCTTAAGATCGATCCATACAATCTCCATTAGATCTACCAACAACTATGTAGTATAGTGGCCTCCCTGATACAAAGCATAGTGATTGGAAGATATATATCACTGCTATGTAGTGCCTGGTCCTCCCTGATAGAATACATAGTGATTGGAAGATATATATCACTGCTATGTAGTGCCTGGTCCTCCCTGATAGAATACATAGTGATTGGAAGGTATATATCACTGCTATGTAGTGCCGGGTCCTCCCTGATAGAATACACAGTGATTGGAAGGTATATATCACTGCTATGTAGAGCCAGGTCCTCCCTGATAGAATACATAGTGATTGGAAGATATATATCACTGCTATGTAGTGCCAGGTCCTCCCTGATAGAATACATAGTGATTGGAAGGATTAGAAAGCTCCTCATATTACATTGTTTTGGTAGAACAAAATTGTATTGTAGAGTAGTGTTGAGCAGCATATGGTATATTCAAATTTGCGTAATTTCGCTAATATACAAAGGAACATAAGAAATTCGTAAAGTTCGGTTCGACTGTATTTTATTGCCTTCTGTGCCTGTTCGCAATTATTTGTGATGCAGCTTTAAAGCTTCACTTCTTCTCTCTGTGATCTTAGCCAGTACGAGCACTGTGTGTATTGCACGTATCCATCCGCAATGTGCACAAATATGCGCGATGTATGCCGGTAAACAATGTTGAAGCATAATATGAGTAATATCTGCCAATGCGACTATCTGAGCGCACATTCTGGAAATATTGCGAATTCTTGAGTGTCGGATGTTCGCTGAATATATTTGAATTTCGAATATTCTCGCTCAACACTATTGGCAAGCTTATGGCCATGCGGTGTGATAATAAAATCACAATGCCATAATTATAATCATTTATTTATATAGAGCCAACATATTACGCAGCGCTGTACAATACATTAGAGTGAAGATAGGATAGTACACACAGGTACAAGTTATGACACAGGAGGAGTCGAGGACCCTGTCCGATCATGCTTACAATCTAATAGGATAATAAGTACTACATAAAGATAATAGTAGAATTATTCATGGAATATTGCCTATGCTGCTCATTATTATTATTATCTTTTATTTATATAACGCCAACATATTAAGGCCCCCATACACCTTACAATCTTTCCATACAATTTCTGTACAATCAACTTTTCTTCTACCAAAACCATGTAATATGAGGACCTTTCTTATCCTTCCAATCACTATGTATTCTATCAGGGAGGACCCGGCACTACATAGCAGTGATATATACCTTCCAGTTACTATGTATTCTATCAGGGAGGCCACTATACTACTAATGCCTGCCATACACACCCCGACGGGTGCAGACAGACCAGCTCCGATATGCACCGGAATGCAAACGTGATGATGTCATCACGTTTGCACCCTGGTGCATTATGGGGCCCCTTCAGTCGACCAGCACCCTTTGTGTGCCGGCCATTAGCTTCAATGGAGACACCGGTCTTCATTGAAGCTAATGCCATCGGCTTCCATCGGCCAGAGATTATCGGACATGTCCGTTCTCTGGCCGGCCGAGTCCCTGTCGCCCCATACCGATAAGCGCCCGTCGGTCAGGTGAAAAATTGGCTGCTTATCGGCATGTGTATGCCAGGTATAAGTTGTTGGTAGATCTAATGGAGATTGTATGGATTGATCTTAAGGTGTATGGGGGACTTTACACAGCACTTTACAGAGCAGAAATAGTCAGTCTCTCAGAGGAGCTCACAATCTAATGTCCCTGCCATAGTCATGTATGTCCCTAACAGTCATATATGTCACATGTTACTAACATAGGAGAATCTTTATTTGGGGAAGCCAATTAACCTACTGCATGTCTTTGGAGTGTGGGAGGAAACCCATGCAGACACAAAGAGAACATACAAACTCCTTGCAGATAGTGCCCAGGTCGGGATTTGAACCTCGGACACTAGCGCTGTATGGTCTTGCTGTTCCCTGACGGTGATGAGATCTCAGAAGTGATGACTGCAGACTGATAACATCCTCTAACCTAAAGCCTGGCATATACACGCCGATTATGGTCACCATACATCTTTAGATTTCTCTGTCAGATTTCCTTTAGATCTCCTTGGTTTTACCAAAACCATGTAATATGAGGGACTTTCTAAACCATCAAGTCTACCTGTGATAAATCGCAG
Organism: Ptychadena robeensis; assembly: GCA_036250615.1. NCBI lineage: Eukaryota > Metazoa > Chordata > Amphibia > Anura > Ptychadenidae > Ptychadena > Ptychadena robeensis. The sequence goes on along the minus strand of CM070034.1, from coordinate 23,516,804 downwards.
AGGACCCAGCACTACATAGTTGTTGGTAGATCTTAAGGATATCTGACAGAGAGATCTAAAGGTGTATGGCCAGCTTTAGGCAAAGTCATTACAATAATTACTTTTTACTGCTAAAATGTAAAACTGTTTTGAAAAGTGTTTAAAATAATTATTCACAAAGCCTTGAAAAGTTACTTAATCCGCCATTTTAAGTCATCTGAGATTTGCTGTGATAAAGATGTTTTAGGTTTTTGATCTCTGTGGCTGTCAGCCTTTAAAGTAATTGATCTACCTTCCCCGACTAATACACACACAGTCAGCGCCTCTGTGCGGTTTTGCTGATCATTGTTGAAATACTTTCATCTATAGCGATGGCATTTGGCTTTTAGGTTATTTTGAAAGATCAAACACTTTTTTTCTCCTGTCTGTCAGATCACTGTGAGTAAATAGTCGGGTGGAAGGAGGGGGGGGGGGTGTTCAAAATCCAAAGAACTTCATGAAAGTTCACAATACTGCTTTGGAGAGAAGTTCATAGTTATTTTCTTTTAGATAATTTTAGACTGCGAGCAGGCACGGTGTTTCTCCCCATACGTGATATGTGGATCATAACTCTCTTTAAACTAAATAGATTTTGTTTGTGGTACTTACAGTATCTCCATGTGCCTATCTAGCTCCGGGCAAGTGATGCAGCCTTGGTTATATCTTTCCGCTCCGTTTCCTGTGATGCTATGGCTAGTAGCAATTTAAGCCCCCCATACACCTTCCAATTTAACCATACAATTTCTGTACAATCAGTTTTTGTTCTACCAAATCCATGTAATATGAGGATCTTTCTAAACCTTCTAATCACTCGCATGTATTCTATCAGGGAGGACCCGGCACTACATAGCAGTGATATATACCTTCCAATCACTATGTATTCTATCAGGGAGGACCCGGCACTACATAGCAGTGATATATACCTTCCAATCACTATGTAATCTATCAGGGAGGACCCGGCACTACATAGCAGTGATATATACCTTCCAATCGCTATGTATTCTATCAGGGAGGACCCGGCACTACAGAGGTGTTGGTAGATCTAAAGGAAATTGTATGGAGTGATCTAAAGGTGTATGGGGGTAGTTATATTGCAAAGCTCAGACAGAATGAGATACCGTGTTTCCCCGATGATAAGACACGGTCCTATATTTTTTAAAAGCCAAAATATGCGACAGGTCTTATTTTCGGGGATGTCTTAAGCCCCCCATACACTTTACAATCTCACCATACAATTCCTGTACAATCAACTTTTCTTCTACCAAAACCATAATATGAGGATCTTTCTAAACCTTCCAATCACTCTGTATTCTATCAGGGAGGACCTGGCACTACATAGTTGTTGGTAGATCTAAAGGAGATTGTATGGAGTGATCTAAAGGTGTATGGGGGGCTTAAATCTGCAAAGTGAAGGGTAGGGTACAATGGCAGACTCACTTTTTCTTTTGGTTCTACTGGACGGGTAACAGACTCTGTAAGGTAGGGATCAGCAGCTTGTCCTTCCTGGCGCGGAGAGGTGGGCGCAAGCCTTTGCAGTCACTTCCTTCTCCACTCTGCACTGCAGCCAGACCTGATGGAGGAACACAGTTACCAAATGGGAGATTCGGGCACGGATCGTGGCTGTGTGCGGTGCGGGGCGGGGTGTCTTGTTGGTAGATCTAAAGGATATCTGACAGAGAGATCTAAAGGTGTATGGCCAGCTTTAGGCAAAGTCATTACAATAATTGCTTTTTACTGCTAAACTGTAAAACAGTTTTAAAAAGTGTTTAAAATAATTATTCGCAAAGCCTTGAAAAGTTACTAAACCCGCCATTTTAAGTCATGTGAGATTTGTTGTGATAAAGATGTTTCAGGTTTTTGATCTCTGTGGCTGTCAGCCTTTAAAGTAATTGCTCTACCTTCCTAGTTATCACATGGACTGCAGGACATCTGACCTGATGGACTCCGTCGACATCCCCATCAAGGCATGTGCTTAAAACAGGGGTGTTGACGCTATGAAAACATAGCTTAAAGTGCATTCCTTGAAAGGGATGACGACAGAGCCCATCTACGTTACCTGCCATCAGTGCCTGCTGTTTCCACGGCATTGAGCCAGATGGAAGTTGACATAGTGCACTATGTTGACCTTCTGACTAGCGAACCGGCTCAACACTGTGGAAGCAGCCGATACGGTAGAGCAGGGGGTGTCGACGGAGCCCATTAAGCATTGGAAACATAATGTCATGGGCTGGGGGCAAATACCTGTGTAATCAGGTAACTGGTCTGGCCGTGCTGCCTGAGAAGTTTGGCTGGTAAAAATTCCCCTTTACGTAGGAAATAGAATTTAAAAATGACAGAATATACAAATATTGTTCAGTAAATTGCCCAAAGACATTACATTGGCCTTGTCCCCTTCTCTGCTGTTCACCCCATGGGAAGTGAATCCCCCCAAAAAAGTTGCTCCCCTTTTCTGGTTTAAACACATGATGCCTCTTGAGGGTCCTGAATGCTGATGACCAATATAAATGTTCTTTCGCCTGTAATTGTTTAATAGATTCGACCGCCGTGCTTGTTCACAGTGCTCGATTAAACTTCTTATTTTTTTAATACATTTGAGTGCAAAGAAAGCTCAGTCGCATGGGGAACCAACATGTTGGTAAAATCTGTAGGATCCCTATGACTTTGGATGGGGACCAAGGGATTGATGACGCAGAAGTGCTGTGGCTCGATATGGAAGAACAACCCTTCAATCTTATAGGCATCGAGCCGTGTATGCCTAGCCTAGCATTTCCTCGTGATCCCTGCCCAGTCTGTTGGTTGCCTTGATAGATACAGTATCTGCTTACATATCAAATGAATAAAATAGCAGATGAAGTTAAACCTCCGCGTCAGCGGTGTATGTATCTGGTTCTCATGTGTCATGCGAGATTGTTTAAAACTACTTCTTAACTGCTTGTGAGCCGGCCGTATGGTACTCTGTATGGCTGCAATAAGCCTTTGAATCAAGTTCTAGAGAGACTATCAAAGAACTCCCAACACATCGATCCCTTAACCCTCATGTTACTGGTGTGGGTCTGACCGTACTATTTGCTGAGATGTATTTAGTAATTCACAATCTGCTGTTTGGTTTAGGTCTATCTTGGCATGCTGGTATGACTTGTTCTGTTCGATCGAAAGTATAATCGAAGGAAGTCCATCGTAAACGCATCAAAATGTCAGCCAAAGGATGTATAAGTATACTAATTATTTAAATATAACCAAAATCGGTCAAGCACAACAAAATAACATTCCATGTATACTTGATCTATCAAAATGTCCTTTTCAAACAAACTTTTGGTTGATTTTGTTCTAGGTCAATCAAACCATGTGGCCAGGCATGGATTTGTCGATCGAACGGGAAAATCTAAACGTGTATGGGGGCCTGTAGTTTGATCGTACGTTGATTGTTCAAACCAGCGTCAATCATAAATTACAATCAAATCTGACAGCGATTGTAGGGAAATTAAAAAAACATGTATGGAGGCCTTAATTCCAAGGGGTGGACGGCCTATGTGAAATCACATAGGAACCCAACCTTGTACTGGTGACACTGGTTTCACATTGGGGGATTTCTTCACAGATGAACCATTGATGAATTGAAGGTTGGATTGTGCGTGTAATAAAACATTATATGAGGACTTTTATAAAACTAAAAGATAACAGAGAAAAAATAGCTTTTGTCATTATAGGGATCGTTCAATCCTAGTCTTCAATGGCCAGACAGGGATATGGTTTTGGTATAAACCATCATTTTTCTTTATTTTTCCTTTTTTTTCCCCAAACAAGTTTTATTGAAATAAAGTAGTTGTACAGTGTTTCATTTGCTTTGTAACCTTTGCTTTAACATTTGCACCCATTAGCCAAATAATAAAAATGATGAGCTCAACATCTCTTCTTTGTATTATTTAAGGGTTCTGACCATGGCAGTGTTTATCATTCATGTATTTTGGTTTATATAAATTTTATACTTTACTATGAAAGTACAGCACAATCTCCCCAGCTTTTAATGCTAAATATATAGGCACCTACTTTAAGTTGCAGTCAATTTCTAGAACACATGACATGATCTTGTTATTTGAAATGCACAGTATTATTGGTAGTTTGGGCAATCCTGACCCACACATGGGGTGGCTAGCCCCAGGGACTTTCAAGGCACAATCATAAATAAATAAAAAATATAATTTTATTAAGATCAGGTAAAAAATATGAATATAAACAGGTGTGCACATAAGTGGTCCTCTGGTACTCAAAAAGGGGTCAAGAACTATCTCTGAGTACCGGCATTATTGTTACACAGCTCATATGCGTACTAACAACTTGGAGGCGCTCCGTGTCTGGGCGGCCGCAGCTAATTGTTACATGTATACAATTTATGTCACTTGGGTAACCGCAGGGAAATGTGAAAACTATAAAAGGTTGCAGTTAGGGGTGTGAATAATAATCCCCCAAAAATATTGGACTTCTAAAGCTAGACATACACTGCACGGATTCCCTGGCTGATCGATTCAGCACCGATGGATTCCGGCGATTCCGCCGGCATCCACAGGTGAGAACGATCAGCCAATTAGGGAATCCGATCGTGGCAGCCCACCTTGCACGGCCGGATCCGTGTCCGATGGATCGGCTCCCTGACCGCAACGCCCCCTGATCAGAGCAGAATCGGACCCGAAAAGACCAACAGGTTGGTTCTTCCTCGGATCCGATTCTGTGCCCCCGATCCATCGGATGTGGTCGGACGGGCAAGGTGGGCTGCAGAGGATTCCGGCACGATGGATCCGCGTGCACGCGCCCGGAATCCGGCACGAATCCGTGCCGTGTATGGCAGCCTTAAGGCTGTTGGAGATCTGGGGAGGAAAGTGTGACAGTTGGAATATGACTGTGAAAGGTTGACATTTGGACTGCAGGTAGGCTCAGGGGTTAGTTACTAACCCAGAAAATTTCAGGGTTGCACTACTGAGGTATGAGATCTGGGGGTTCAAATGTGTTCTACTGTGAGAGTTACATGTGACCCTAAGACAGCTGCTGACCTGTGGATGGAGACAGCTAATTGGAGGCTCAATCAGGAACAGGGAGGTCCATCTGAAGCAGTATCTACAATGCAGGAAGCAGAGGACAGTGAGGGACACAGTGAGGAAAACCACATGCATATGGGGTGAGTTCCAATCACCATCTCCTGGTACTCATCTGAGGAGCTCACTAAATAGGTATGTGCGCCCCTGATTATAAATATCACACATGCACAGTCTTATGACATAAAAGCTATTCACCACAAGCCAACAATCAAAAAGGCAACCCAGTTGGTCATTCTCTACATGTTTCACTCTTTGATGGGGCTTCCTCAGGAGATATTGTCTTGTGTCATTAAAACTAGGCATACACGGTTCGATTTTAGTATGATTGATTTCCGATTCGATTTTAGATCTTGAGCTTTTAATCGGACACCGATCGTAAGCGAATCCAAAGTGGTACCACATGGAAGGTCCGATCATAATATGACCAAAATCGCAGATTTTAGTTTCGATCACAAAACACAGAAAATATATAAATGTGTCCTCGAATACAATCGCCTCGACCAACACACACAATGCTACGATTTTAGTTTGATCATTGTACAATCAGCAAATATTTTCCAACACGTCCGATCACTTTCCGATCGATGTTTTGATCGGTATCACACAATTTTTGCCAATCAAACCATGTGCACAGTATACAATTAAAATCCAATTGATGTAAACTTTGATCATCTTAGGTCGATCAAACGCTAAAATCGAACCGTGTATGCCTAGCTTAAGAGGCAACATGTGCAATGTGCATCGTTCACCTTGAAAATAAATAATTGATCAAAATGACACTACTGAATCATGACCTCACTGACCCCATTTATATTTCATTTGGGATACTAGTGAACAATTCATGAATGCAGAACAAATTATCCAATCTCTAAATAAATGTGTTTAAATGTTTTTTGATGTTCAAAATTTTCCTTTTATTATGTTCTCCAACAAAAATAAATCTTACACTTAAATTAAACATACATGACTTCTCAATAACAAGACATTACTTTACCATGGAGTGCACTTCCCTATTGTTTTTTTAAATGTGTTTAAATGTTATGCTCCCCATACACCTTTAGATTTCTCTGTCAGATTTCCTTTTAGATGTCCTTTTGTTTGACCAAAACCATGTAATATGAGGGACTTTCTAAACCATCAAGTCTACCTGTGTTCAATCACAGAGGACCCGACACTACATAGTTGTGAGCAGATCTAAAGGATATCTGACAGAGAGATCTAAAGATGTATGGCCAGTTTTAAACATAAATACATATAAATATCCGAGGTCTAGGCATTGTCCCTCAATGTGTGATTTGACTTGTTATTTGAAATGTTTACAAGCATAATGAATCCTCTAATTATATTCAGGGAGAGGGTACTTCTGCTCTATTTTTAATATTTAACAATGGCTTAGTGTGTAGGAGCATGTCGTTTCTTACTGAAATGTCACTGGTCTTATTTCTCCATCGAGCTGTTTGGCTTTTTCTATTGATTTAGTGATGTGGCTTTGACAGAGAGCTGTAATTTATCAGGGGTTCTGCTAATGAGTATTATACCCAGAGGATATGTTAAAACTGTTCATTATTTATCATGCTGCAAATATAGCTTACTGTTTGAAAAAAATTATCCACAGAGAACACAAATATTTTCCACTTTCTACAAACCGCGACCACAAGGCACACATGATGTGTTCGGTATTACCTGTGATTGCCCAAAGGGTGGTCAGGGCGACTGACAGATGTCTGCACTAATTTAACATCCACTGCACAGAGTGTTAAGGTGTCCGTACACAGGTCAATACCTGTGCAATCGATCGCAGCGTGGTGACGTCATCTGGAAAATATGTCACAACAATGGCTGTGACCTGCTGACAGGCAGCGATAAGACACAGGATCGCTACGAAGGAAGGGAGACTACCCCCAGCACTCTGTCTGTGTTGTGTACACAGCTGTGCTAGACTCCACCCCCTTCCAGGAGCCAATCATAGGTGGTGTGCGGGGGTGCCCTCCTTCCGTGTCCTGCTCTCTGCGCTGCTTGTCAGATCGACCAAGATTTAGGACATGTCCGTTCCCGGTTCGACCAACCTTTTTCAAGTGATTGATCCCGCTCGAGAAAAGGCATACACAGCTCGATTTTTTTATTTTGATTTTTTTAAAGACTCTAGCATGAATGAAGCACCATGAATGCACACGTTGCTCGTTTATGTTCGAATCTATTATTTGCCGTGTATGGACTTCCCTTAGTTTCAGAGTGGATGTGAACTAAACATTACAATAGGCTCCTATCATTTCCATGAAGTCAGCAATTGCTTTTGTTTTTCTTTTTTGACAAACTTATGATTATTTTAAGTATTTGAGGAGAAATCTAGAATGTTTAATGAGCCATAGCTGTCTTGAATCAGTCTGAAATAGAACAGATAAACTCTAATTATATGTCGTGCGATATTTAAAGCGGAAGTAAACTCAAAAAAAAATCCCCCACATACATGACATGGACATATTA
>CM070034.1:23490060-23502697 GCA_036250615.1 Ptychadena robeensis | reverse complement strand
ACAAAAAGTCCCCATTGAGGGTAAAACTCCCCCTTTCCCCCTTTCCCCTTTGTTTTTTCTTAGTAGAGGTAAGTTTACAGTGGGTACGGAAAGTATTCAGACCCCCTTAAATTTTCCACTATATTGCAGCCATTTGTTAAAATATTTCAAGTTCTTTCTCATGAATGTACACACAGCACCCCATATTGTCAGAAAAACAAAGCATTGTAGAAATTTTTGCAGATTTAAAAAAGAAAAACTGAAATATCACATGGTACTAAGTATGGTTCAGACCCTTTGATGTGACATGTGTGTATTTAACTCAGGTGCGTTCCATTTTTTCAGATCATCCTTGCGATGGTTCTTCACCTTCATTTGAGTCCAGCTGTGTTTGATTATACTGTTTGGACTTGATTAGGATTAGGCCACACACCTGTCTATATAAAACCTTACAGCTCGCAGTACATGTCAGAGCAAATGAAAATCGGGAGGTCAAAGGAACTGTTGACCTGTGGAAGATGTTTTGGACGACCAGAACCCTTCCTAGAGCTGGCCATCTGACCAAGCTGAGCTATCGAGGGAGAAGAGCTTTGATGAGAAAGGTAAAGAAGAACCCAAAGATCAATGTGGCTGAGCTTCATAGATGCAGTCGGGAGATAGGAGAAAGTTGTAGAAAAGCATCACTGCAGCTCTCCACCAGTCGGGGCTTTATGGCAGAGTGGCCCGAAGGAAGCCTCTTCTCAGTCCAAAACGCATGAAAGCCCACATCATGTTTTTTTAATAAAACCCCTAAAGGACTTTTAGTGAGAAAGAAGATTCTCTGGTCTATTGTGACCAAGACCAAACTTTTTTACCTTAATTCTATGTGTGGAGAAAACCAGGCACTGCTCATCACCTGTCCAATACAGTCCCAACAGTGAAGCACGGTGGTGGCAGCATAATGCTGTGGGGGTGTTTTTTCAGATGCAGGGACAGGACGGATGGTTGCAATCAAGGGAAAGATAATTGCAGTCCAGTACAGGGATATCCTGGATGGAAACCTTCTCCAGATAGCTCAGCACCTCAGACTGGGCCAAAGGTTTACCTTCTAGCAAGACAGTGACCCTAAGCACACAGCTAAAATAACGAAGGAGTGGCTTCACAACAACTCTGTGACTGTTCTTGAATGGCCCAGCCAGAGCCCTGACTTAAACCCAATTGAGCATCTCTGGAGAGACCTAAAAATGGCTGTCCACCAATGTTTACCATCCAACCTGACAGAACTGGAGAGGATCTGCAAGAAGGAATGGCAGAGGATCCCCAGATCCAGGTGTGAAAAACGTGTTGCTTCTTTCCCAAAAAGACTCATGGTTGTATTAGATCTAAAGGTGCTTCTACTAAATACTAAGCAAAGGGTCTGAATACTTTGGACCATGTGTTTTTTCAGTTTTTCTTTTTCAAATAAATCAGTAAAAATGTCTACAATTCTGCGTTTTTCTGTCAGTATGGGGCGCTGTGTGTACATTCATGAGGAAAAAGGTCTACAATTCTGTGTGTTTCTGTCAGTGTGGGGTGCGGTGTGTACATTCATGAGGAAAAATGTCTACAATTCTGTGTGTTTCTGTCAGTGTGGGGTGCTGTGTGTACATTCATGAGGAAAAATGTCTACAATTCTGTGTGTTTCTGTCAGTGTGGGGTGCTGTGTGTACATTCACGAGGGAAAAAAGAACTTAAATGATTTTAGCAAATAGCTGCAATATAACAAAGAGTGAAAAAGTTTAAGGGGGTCTGAATACTTTGCATACCCACTGTATGTATATCTCCCTGAGTAGAGAGAGGGTAGATAGGACCTCCTGAGCATGGGAGCCCACAGCGAAACTGAGTATCAGCACACCCGCCAATCTCCTCCGGGCCCGCCTCTTCCGCGTCAAAATATTTAAAAGGAAAAAAAATAGGCTGGTATTGGTATAACTTAGACAGAGCACAACACGTCATATCGGCCCTGATAGCTTTTATATTCGGTCCGTTGTCACAATGCTCAGGCTAACTTTCACTCTTGCCTAGAGGCATCTGAACTGGTGACTGGAGGCCACATGGGCTGTCAACTACTGACAACAGCCCCCGTGTAATCCTAACAGTAGCCCTTCTATCAAATGTAAGTACCCATTCTGGCACCCAAACCAAAACCATAGCTGGAAGAGGCATGGTTCTTTGCACCCCCACACCATGGGGAATACCAGCTTGCTAGTGCTAGTGGATTGGTGACATTGGAAGGGTGAGGGACTTGAAATAAGTAGTGGTCCTGTGTTGTGTAGGACAATATGTGAACAGTGCCTCAAAAATTAACGGCAGTTGTCCTGCATTTCTTCAGTTTGTAAATAGAGTTTAAAAAATTAAATGGGATGTTTTCAACTTTCTAAAAATCTATTTCCAAAATGAACCGATTGTAGGGGTATCATTGAAATGTATTTGGCTTGTTGTCTAAAAGTTGCTCTGGGGCATTTAGGATTTATTCCAGGACAGAACAAAAATTTTTCCCCAGAGCCGAATTCTTTATGTATTATGAGAAGATCTATTCCAGGTTCGCCTCATGCAAGCCAAAGAATTGCAGGCACTGGCAGAAATTTCTAATTAAAAACAAGTCCAGTCATTTTTTTAAGTAAAAGGAGTTCTAGTGCCCAGTCAGCAGAACATTACTCAAGTGTGAAATGAAAAGGACTGCAAAAGTTTGCTAATGGAATCTGTCCCTATTAAAAGGGTAAATCTTGAAGGTAGTTTAGTTTTAACTTGTATCGCTTTAAATATTGACCTTTTATTAGGCACTGTACTGGTATGAGGCTCAATGATTTATAATATTCTACCCTTCCGTGTAGAAATGCAAAAATCATAGGCTTAGGCCTATTCTTAGGCTTTGTTTCCATTGTACGCCGGGACCCGTACGCTAAGCGTATACGCTAGCAGGGGTCCCGACGTATCTCCGACGTATCTCACAGACCTTTGCCTGCCGGCGGACGGTCTGTCTTCATTGCGCTGAGCTCATCCGCCGGTGTCAGGCTGAACGTAGTCGAGTACGTTCAGCCTTTACACCGGCGGATGTGTAAACAGACCATCCGCCGGCAGGCAAAGGTCTGTGAGGTACGTCGGAGATACGTCGGGACCCCTGCTAGCGTATACGCTTAGCGTACGGGTCCCGGCGTACAATGGAAACAAGCCCTTAGTCATTGATCATGTATTGTGAAAAGACACCAATCCCGGGCTGCTTCATATTACCAGAACCAGGCATTCCCATCTGCTGCAGAATCTACAGTCTGATTTAGTGAAGTGATCTTTCACTTCTAGGTATATATAGCCTATGTATATATGGTTTATTATAATTTGGCCATGACATGCTGGGTAATATTGTGATCGTTGTTCTATAGCAGCTGCCAGGTGATGAGGTCATGGGCTCTCTTTCGCTCTCTTTTGAGTTTTCTTCCCAGATACTGGCTTAACCCCTCCTCAGGGTAGAGGCTATATATTTATCTAGCTATTGTTTTCCCAGGCTTTTTTGTTGGCAGCTTACCTTGGAGCAAGGTGCTCCCATCTTCTTCTGGGTCCCCCACTTAGCAGTGCCTGGGCAGACCCCCATCCATGGTGAACACCAGGGACATCCTTTGGACCAGGGTCTCTCCCTCGTCTTGCCAGAGTGGATAGATGTGGCTTTCAAGAAGTGTCTGCAGAGTTAGGGTGAGACGCACTATTCTACCGCAGCATTCTTAACCTCTTCTGGACGGCTACCTACTTAACTTTCCTCCTGATTCTGAGTAAAAGAACCGTCAGCAAATCCCCCTGTGCAGCTGGTTAGAATTGTTTTTGACTGTATTCCTCCTAGTAAATAGTCATCCCCCCAAACAGCTGTGTGGACATTCGTTTAATCTGGGTGCAGTGTCTCTGACAGAACATAAGGAACATTGGCATCCGAAAAGAACCCCGTTGCCCAAGGCAACGCTACAGAGACGGGACTACATTTCACAATGTAAAACTTCCATCCTTTATGAAGGCTTTAAAGGCTAGCATATGAAATCTGTGAAGGGGTAAGGATCAAAATCCTGAACCTTTTATTTTTTTATTATTATTTATTTATTTATTTTACTAGTAATATTATAAGTTGAGTTAAGAGTTGAGCTGCAACACAAGATAATGGACAGTTTATGAGGGTAAGTTGAGGACCCTGCGCAATCGGATTTCGGATAATCTAAGAGGTTGGGGAACAGAGGATACAATAGGTGGGGGGGGGGGGGGGGGGGGGGGGACGACGACTGGCAGGGTAATTAATTTAGGAATGAGAAGGTGGGTAGGCCGGATGGAAGAGGTGGGTTTTTAGGGTCTTTTAAAAGAGTTAAAAGTAGGAGCAAGTCTAAAGGGGCGAGGAAGAGAGTTCCAGAGAGTAGGAGCGGCCCAAGAGAAGTCTTGAAATTGCGCATGTGATGATGTTATTAGTAGGTCGCTGGAGGAGCGGAGGGGGCAGTTGGGGGTATATTTATGTACCCGGTTGGAGATGTAGGTGGGACAGGAGCGGTGGAGTGATTTAAAATGAAGGGGCAGAACTTTGAAGTAAAATTATCTTTTTAAATGATCTAATATTGATATATTATTGTCTAACGTATGAGCAGCATTAGATACCGGAAACACAATTATATCAGTAGCAGAACAAAGAGTTAAAGCAGGTCCTGGCTTATGTTCTCGTATTTGGCAATGTTCACCATATAATGCTGAATTAGTTTCTGCTTTTATCAGTGGTACAGAGAAACTAACATGGGGTTAATGGACGATGCTTCACCAGCCCTTGTATCTACCTAGAGCTACAGAATGTATTTCCTCTTGGCTGTGAATAGCTGTGCAAGAGTCGGTTTGTGTTCCTATCAATTATGAATGAAAGATAATGAGATGACATGCCCCCCACCCCCACAACAAAGGGGCTTCTCTGTAGGAATAGAAATGTATGGGTGATAATGGTTCTATTTTACATTTTTAAGAATGAAATTATTTATTAAAAATGGAACTTTGGTTAAATGTGTGAACTATGCATTCTATGAACTACTGCCAGACAACTTTTTGTCCAGCATTAGAGACATGACTAGGGTATAAAAGATAGCCGTCCTTTTTGTCTGAACGGTTCAACAACATTCACTCCCCAAAAACCTAACTAGAATAATTGAGACTCAGACAGATTGGGTTTAAAATGTCCCGGCAGCCTTTTATTACCAACGTAACAAACAAAATATGATATATAACAATCATCAAACAGACCCTTGTGAAGGTGAAGGCAGTTATCCGGCACCCTGTATCTGCATTACCCAATACATTGGCCTCCAGCCGCACTACACCGACAATTACAATAAAATACAGATATCACCTTACAGAACTAGTTCCCTGGCACTCCGACATTCTTACCAAAGGATGGGACGCCGTACTCATGACGATCCCTTCCAATGACCTTTTCCATGACCAGACCACCTTCAGCTCCCTTGACAAGTTTTGAATCCTGAAAACAAAGGAATTAATCAAAGTTTTATAAACCAAAGAAAAATTGAGGGAGGGTGGGAAATTCATCCAAAACAAACTATCCTCTGACTGAAATGTGGTGAATTCTCCTCTCACACTAAACTACAGGATGACCCGGCCTAGCAACTGACCCAACCAATCTGGTAGAGCTGGAACAAGATAACATAACAACATAACTAAGCCTATTATAATATTGACTAACCCTTGGTTTACTCCTTCTAACCCAGTCATGTAGTCCCTCTGCCTAGGTCTCTGTTTTTTGGCTGTGGGCCTGTCTGGATGGTGACACAGTCCAAGGCTCCAGATAGAAGAGTGTGGCTGTAGTCACAGGAGCAAGGCATGGCATAACGAAAAGCTAGCCAAACCTTCATCAACATTAGTTTGATTTTAAATATTGTGTGTCAATCCAATATTGAACAATAATGGATGTGATTCCTTAAATTGAGTTTCTTTTCTGTTATGGAGATAAAAATACAAATCAATAAAAACACTTGGAAAAAAAAATGTTGATATGCAAAATGTACTGGAGTTTTGCCACCTGACCAAGTTTTTTTCTAATATAAAGAATAGCCTAATTATGGACTCAAGGTCCTCAAAGAAGAAACTAATTATTTAGGGTTTGAGGCAAAATATAGTATATTTCTAAAAAGGTCTTATTAGTATACAAGGTCTTTATATAGTATGCAGGTCCACCACCTTTTTAGAAATATACTATATCTTATCCCTATGTGAATAACCATAGGGGCTGGCACATTACTTGATCATTCTCTATGTTGGTCCATGATCTATAGGGTTAGAGCAGTGGTGGGCAACTGAGTTGATATGTAGGGCCACAAGTGCGGCCCTCGCCATTACTAAAGTACCGCACATAACATCAATCCAGACCCTCCCCCTGTCAACATATCTCAGCAGGTGGTGGACAAGATCCTATTGGGCAGTCAAAACCCAACAGCACCCCTCCCCCCCCTCCTGCCCCTGGGTGCAGCGCTCATATGTAGACCTGGTTTCCCTGATCATCATTGCCAAATTTACTGATGTAGGACCGCCAAAGTGGATAAGGAAAGCTGGGTCAGCGTGTGACCACTTCACAGGGGAGTTGCTATGCCCTATGCATTAACAGTTCAGTTTTGGGGGCCACATGTGGAGGACCAAGGGGGGCCGCCGAACAACGCCCAAAGGGCCGCATGTTGGGCACCTAGGGGTTAAAGGATATAAAGTTTTTTTTCTAATGTAACACAAGACAATAAGAAAAGAAACGTGTCTCCCTTTCAGGGGCCCAAAGTAACGTGCTGTATTGCCTGTATTTTTTAACTCGCTGTATGACCCTGAAATATAAAGTTAAAAGTTTTCTTTTTCTATTTTTCTCCATTTCATTTTTGGTCAATGAAATTTAGAATCCATTTTCAAAAGATGCAATTAATCGAACAGAAAAATCTATCTGTGCATGGCCAGCTTACCTTACCATGTCTTTTTAGATAGTTTTTGTTTGCATTTTATTCTAGTGAGGTTTAGTATGAATTCTAATGTATATTTTTCTTTGTCTAAAGTGACTGCAGCGACTGCCACAACCTCAAGGAACTCTGTAATGTATGCTCAAACGGACGCTGCAGGCATCTGATATTCAAACTGTTTCCATCGCTGCTCACCCACTGAGATTAAACTGCTGCATTAATAACCGTGCGAAATAATCAAAACAAAGCCAGCACAGGCAAAATAAAGGCCACTTCTCTAATTACTCAGCATCAGAGCTGGGGGTTCATTAAATATTAAGGTGACCCTAATGAAGGGCCACTGACATTCCATTCATGGCGCAAGCTGTCACTTCCTGCACAGAGGAATACGGAGGCGCATGGGAGGAGGGAGCCATGAATAATGCACTTCTGCTTCATATACCTGACACCAGAGATCAGTTTGGGTTACTAGGTAATGGTTTCTGGTTACAGTAGATCTCAAACACTCGCTGTGACGAAAGAGCTCAAGGAAAACCGGCTGAGATGGATGTATGACCGGAATATGACCCAGTGCGGGCTGGTCTGGTAACTTTTTATAAACTTGATTTCAAGAAGAGCACAATAGTCCAGAATCCCTAATAACCTGCGGAGGATCATACACAATGACGTGCCATTATCTGGGCGGCCAGGAGTCTTTAGTTGACACTAGTGACGCAAAGCAGACAGTTCTTTTTTCCATGCTGCTGGATCCTGCTCCTTCTACCCCTTAAGGTGGGCATAGACGGTTAAATTTGCTAAACGCTGTGCGCGCTCTTGACGATCAATAAATATATATATATATATGATGTATACATCCAAAAATATAAATGGTGTAATGAGGGTGAACACAAAAACCATATACATTTGTCATAAACGTCAGCATTAACAAAATCAGCCAATTACTCTATAACATAATCAATCATTGTGAATCCCCAAGTACAAGATACTACAACTCCCACCATGCTTACTGTATATGTTGAGAGGTGCTGCAGATGGCAGGGCCGGGACAAGGTCCACCAACAACAGAGGGTGAGCTGCCCAAGTGCGCCCCCCCCCCCCCATCCTCCATGTACCATGATCTGGATGAATGAGAACCTTCCCAGACATGGAAGTGTCATCTGTGAGGTGATTGTGGGGGAAGTGTAGAGGAGACATTGCTGGGACAGAGGAGGTTATAAGATACGATATATTAGATATATAGAGCCAGACTCTCCCCCCTGTCAGAGCAGGGGGGGGGAGGGGAGAGAGGGCACGGGGATGGGGAGCCGGCCGGCATACAGATAAGGGGAGGCCGTCCCTGAGTGGGCGGCCCCGCCCCAAAGCCGGCCAAGCCCCGCCCCCCAACAGCAGCGTCGGCTCACTGGTGGGAGGGGGAGAGAGACGAGGCCAGCACAGAGCCTCCTCTACGCACCCCATTCCCTGGGGGGGCCGAAACCCGCTCCACCGAGTGACATGCACGCTGACAGGAGTCAGTGGCAGCGCCCGGACCTGACCAGCCGCCCAGAGGCTCGAGCCTGTCCAGCCTCTGTGTCGGCCCGGCCCTGGCAGATGGACATTACTTTTTCTATATTTTATAAAGTGATGAGCAGCGTAGGCAAAATTCGTATTTTTTCAAAATATCTCAAATCTTTTGTTTAATATTCGCAATAAATTTGAGAATTTGTGATCTCCAGTCATTATTACCTTCCTTGCGCAAATCGTCTCTTTTACATGTGCAATGTATGGTTGTTCCGGGTACTAATGGGAAAAATCTTGAATGTTCATAATGACGAAGATATATCACTATGTCCAAGATCTTCATGAATTAACAAAGTGCTGATACAATAAAGATTACAATATTCACAATCAACACTAAAGGCAGCCATACGCGGGTCGATTTGTCACCGATCGTTTCTCGATTCGATCATTGCAGGCGATCGTGGAATCAGCGATTCATCAGATCAGGAATCGATGGAATACCACCTTGGGAATCCGATTTGTGGTTGATTTGGAGATGAGCAATCTCCAAAATATCCAATTCCACAAAATCCATCAATCGCAAAGGAGCTGCATAGGGAGCTATGGGTCCACCAAGTACTTCAGTTGCCAAACGATCGAAAAAAATGACCGATATGATTTTTAGTAGATTTTGATTTTGTTTGGTCGATCGTTCAGGGTGGTCAGAATGTTTTTGATCGCTGATTGATCTCGTGATCGTGCACGGTGATCGGTCGGTCACTTAGTGAATTAGTGATTAGTGAAGAATCGACCCATGTATGGGAGCCTTTAAACACTAGCTGATCTGGTGAATACCTGGTGCAGCTTTGTCTGCATTTAACGTTCTACATTACTCCCACACACATATTTTAATTCAAATGTCTTTCAGTAGTACCAATTACTGTATATCCCAGAGTAATGAACGCACAATTACAAGGAAGACATTTAATCAATATTTGTCCTCCCAGAGAGGATCTTGTCTGACAATTCTGGCGCAGGCTTTCCAGCATGACGAGTTTTCCGTTATCTCTGTATTATGACTGTATACATGTACACGGTCAGGTTGCTGGTAAACTGCTGAAAACTAGTGCAATATTGAATACAAACAGCTTTGTGAATACAATACTATTGGAGAAACAAGGATTTATATTGACTTTCCAGAAACCAGACTCCTGACTGCTGGAGACCTCTGCTGGCGCCTATGAAGACTACCCAAAGCCTGGTGCCACACATCGTAGATGTTTATATGAGTATGATGGAGTAATGGATCAATACTGTGTGGGACATTTACAATAATGTGTTTCCCTTTTTATATCTACATTTTTTTTCGAATGTGACCTTACTAACCGATAAAAAGGAGCATCTGCAGGATCCTTTATTAAGCCTGAACCTTCTTCAGGCTTAATAAAATTCTGGTTTTAGAAACTCACATTTAAACACAAAATAACAAGGTCATAAATATTTGAACAAAAGCAACTGTTTTGTCTTGACTGACATGACTGGTTGAGGTGACCGTGAAGGGTTAGTTAGTGGAGATAGTGATCAGAATTAAGGCCCCCACACACGCACCGAGTGGGGGCCAGCAGAGCTGCTAAGATCAGCTCTGGAAAGATGTCATCACGCTGCAGTCCCGAGCTGTAAGCATCAGCGGGCACCCTTTGTGTGCCGGCCATTAGCTTCAATGAAGATGCCGGTGTCCCGTCGTTTTCTACTCCCCGCCGAGATCTGCTCCCCCTGTAGCACATAACGGCCAGCAGGGGGAGCACATCTAATGAAATCAAATGGGCGAGGGGGGGAGCTGATAACGACCGGGGACTCATGCATAGCAGTGCCCGTCAACCTGCCACCTAGGGGGGCTGCTGTGTCCATGACCCCCCGGTGTACATGGAGCTGTGCTCCCCGCGACCCTTCAACAGCAGTGGCCGCAAAAGTGTCACCCACAGCAGCTGCTGAGTCCATGTTCCCCCCGGTCTTCTTGCCCTCCGCTCCCCCTCTAGCAGGGGGAGCAGATGTGGACATACGGCAAGAAGACCGGGGGGAACATGGACTCAGCAGCCGCTGTGGGTGACACTTTTGCGGCCACTGCTATGCATCACTCCCCGGTAGGTATCAGCTCCCCCCTCGCCCATTTGATTTCATTAGATGTGCTCCCCCTGCTGGCCGTTATGTGCTACAGGGGGAGCAGATGTCGGCAAGGGAGCAGAATTCGGCGTTACACCGGTCTTCATTGAAGTTAATGGCATCGGCCAGAGCACATCGGACATGTCCATTCTCTGGCCGGCCGAACTGTGGGGCAACAGGGATCTGTGGGCATCATGTGGGCACCCCCGATCGGCGGCCGATTTTGCCGACGGCCATGAGCGTGGGTGTATGGCAGTTATTGGGGGTGATAGAGATAAGAGGTCCAGCCGTGATATTCACCTCCTTCAGCAATTAAAATGTCCATAGACCTGGGAAGCAGAGAAATATGGCAACACAGTATTTCTTGGAGAAACCTAAATAGCATTGGTCATTAAATGATCAGAGATTAGGCATGAATGGCGAATTGACATAAAGTTAAGGAGTCCAAACACACTTATTTTTCAGTAAAGAAGATTTCCAACAACTTTTTTCAGGAAAGAAGGGGGCGGAGGGGGTATTGTGAGTGTTCTGGAATTCAGTTGAAGTGGCACATGAAGTTGTTTTCCCTGTTTAGACCGTATTCCAGAGTTTTTGAATTTTTTAAATAAATTTACATTCCCATTCCAGCCTCTCCTGTGTTTTCAAATACACAAAAACCAGTAATGCAAAATGGTATAAATGGTGTGTTTTCCCTTCCGCTATGCTCATATCGCACATTATCCACCGTAATTTACATTTTCTTTGCTTTCTGTTGATTTGAAATCGATGAAACTCTCCTCTATTGCAGAACTCTTTCATCTTGAATACATAATAGATTTAGATTTTGGTGCAGGTCAGTACAGTGGCTTTGATATCAAAATGCTTGAGATTACTTTTTCCTTTTAAAATAACATAATACTTTTTTCTCCGCGCCAATGGTTTGTGTTACAGCCATGAGCCTCCCTTGTCCTCGAGACCACATTGATCAGTTCAGATGTAGCCATCCAAATGCACCTTAATTAGATATATGCTTTGTCCAAAGGAACTCCGTACAACCCAATGTGGATCAGACCCAGCCTCTGTATGTATATAATATGGTTTATGGTAAAATGTGCATATTGCTAGGCTTTATTGAATATGCTTAAAGAGTACTTGGTTTTCTTGTGTCCATGTTGAGAGTTGGCTATGCTGCTTGGCAGGGGCAAATAGCTACAATTCTGCAATTGGTCTAATACTATGTCACAGTCGGCGGCATAGGCTTAAACAAAACATTTATTTTTTAAACGCGTCCCAACAGGGTCTCGGCTGGGGGAACGTAAACTGCGACAACTGTCCTTAAGAAGAGTCCAAGATAGGGGTAACCCGCTCTACCTGGTGTACCCACACAGTTCACACCAAGGGACCCACATAGGGGGCCAGGGGAAATGGGGCCAATAGTGGCCAGTACTTGCGAGTCCTTGGAACAGGTACAGTGGTCCAGCAGATTCACGACACAGGCAGTAGCCCCTCTGGCAATCTGATATGCTCCATGTGTGCCCGCACGCCGGCCTAGACTGTGGTGAATATTGAGTCTCGGAGTGGAGAGCATGCCCAGTCACTGCAGCTGTCCAGGGAGGCATCGGGTCTACCCGATGCAAGCTTCCCCTGTGGTTGAGGCGAGCCTGAACAGCGGACGAGCTGGGCTCGTCTCAACCGCTAGGGAGGTTAAAGAGGACACTGCCCTGATTCTGAAAGCGCATGCCCCTACACATCTAAGACATACTCGATATGCAATGTTCTTGATTTGCTCTGGGTTTGCTTTATATAATAAGTGTGACTCGCAAATATTCTGATAACAAATTGTTCTTGTGAATATCAGCACTTTTAGAATTGCGAAGATCTACAGTAGAATATAGTGCTATATCTTCGTAATTGCGAATATTCAAGAATTTTTTTCATTAGTACCCATGATTACTCACTCCTTGTTGCTTGTGGGCCAATGAAAAGGCTGCAAAATCTTTGTTTGAGCTTAGCAACAGGCCTAACAACCAATAGTAAAGTTGCCTACTCCTTACTATATAGGGTCCCCC